>BMAW01093967.1:214180-238093 GCA_019974015.1 Nephila pilipes
TCAACTTGTACATTGAAGGCAAAGTTATCCCAACAGAATTTCTAGTATTGCCTGAAGCAAAAGGAAATAAGACTCTGTTAGAAAGGGATTTCCTCAATGCAGCTGGAATCGTCCTTGATGTCCAAGGCGGAAAATGGTATTTTTCCGAAAATCCTCGAAGTCAGTACGAGTTCTTCAAGAAGCCTTTGGAAGAAATAGCCATCAGTGCGTTCGAACTTCGAGAAGATGAGGGTAAACACCTGTCCCCAGAACAGACAAGAAAAATAAATAAACTCCTGGACAAAAATGAGACATGTTTCCAACCAGGGGGAGGACCCACGCCGTTTGTCGAACACCGTATCAACACGGGTGATCACTCCTTAATAGCAACGTCTACCTACAGGATGAATCCAATAAGGAAACAGAATCGTCAGAAAGAAAACTTCGTTCGACGAAGAAGACGAAAGTACTACAAACCTGGTGACAAAGTTTGGGTGACCATTCATCCCATAAGTCGGAACAACAGTTGCAAGAAATTCATGCCAAAGAGGGAAGGTCCTTACCTCATTCTCACCTTGAGATCTCCAGTAACGTATGAGATTGCCGACCCGGCCAACCCAGACCAAGTCCTTGGAACTTATCACATTTCTGCCCTAAAGGACTATCATGAGCCTGGAGTAGAAAGAGACACTGGACCAGTGGCTCCACTTAGAAAGAGAGGACGTCTCAAGAAATTACCTCCTGGTTCCGAGCCGAGACGTCAACGGAACCAGAGAGGGAGTCTGTAACACACTAATTTCAAAACGAGACTGTAGATGGCGCCACATGATGGGAATAATCCTCAAGGTCAGGGCGTGGCTTTGTCATCTAGTTTTTCTGCCAGAGAGAGCTGGGATTTCGTGGAGTAAGGTCTCCTGTTGCTGTCCAACCCTGGACTATGTTAAAGTTTACTTGTGATAAACTTAATTCCTTCTAAATGTTACTGTTAATTGTTGTAATTCCGTCTTTGTAACTGTGATGTTTTATGTCATTAAAAATATAGTAATTTACCCCGAGATGTTATTCAATGTTTTTTGCGTTAAAGCAGTTATGGCATAAGAACGTCGGTTACATTATAACAAATTGGTATAAAACCATAAAACCAAAAATTACCAATACACAGTTAAAACCATAAAACCAAAAATTACCAATGTAGAGCTACAATTCATCCTGTATATATATATATATATGTGTGTGTGTGTGTGTGTGTGTGTGTTTACAAAAACTATTTTCACTATCCACTGATGTTTTCTTATCTTTCTGAAATCATAACATTGGAATGATAAGCTGATGAAATCAAAATGGCGGGTAGACGGGAGACTTAAGGCTCCCGTCTACCCACCATTTTGATTTCGTGAACGTAATGTTAATCCTATGGAATTTCGACTTGAATTCTCCCATCTTTACTCTTTGATCTATTTGATTGCAATAAAGTGCATCTGTAGGAGCAAAAAATAATGAAGGCTTCTGTGGAATTACTTTTTCCCTCCGACTTTTGAAAATATATAAAGACCGGAAAACTCAAAAACTAATCATTGAAATAAACATAAAAACTAATCCACATTCTAACCAAAAAAGTATTGAATTTTTTAGCAAAATGAAATTAAATTTGTAACCGAAATTACTCCCTAAGATCTTTATTTGAATTATATATTCAATAAAATCTGTTCCTTAATTTAATGTTTCAATTTTTTCTTCATTTTAATTGTATTTTTATACAACCCACCCCAATTATATGTAATTTAATCTACAATTCTTTAATTTAATAACATCCGGGAACTAATTAATTTGAAAGAAATTATGAAATGATCTTATAGAGTTTAATTCGTTATGTTTACTGAATTGTGTTAAAAAATGACAGATTGTATTTATTTTTAAAATAATTTTGTTCCTTACGATTAAAATTTATCATGTTATAAATTCGGTTATTTCTTTCACTGTTGTTGAAACTAATTTTGAATCAATGATAATGCAGTTTACCGCTGCAAATATTTAAATAACATAATCAATAATAGACAGATTTCAAAGTAGATAAATAGGGCAAAAAAAATAAATAAATAAAGAATAAAACTCATTAAAATATAGAAATGACAAACCACTTTATTAATGATAATTGTCTTGGTTGGAAAAAAAAATTAGCAAATTTTAATCATAACTCATTTTTAATATTCTTAATTAATCTGCAAAAATAAAATCGCGATACTTTACTGAAACCTAGTTGAACTGTCATTATATTTTATAAATGTTTCCGATACAAAAGAATAGGTATTCAACATTTATTTTCTAAAAAACTTTAGCAGGTAACCTTAAAAATTAAATATTCCACTGTATTTAAGAATCAACAACATTAAGAAAATTTCCATCAAAGAATATTAGATGGCACATAGAGAATTAAATTTTTCTTGCCAGTTATCTTAATATTAGTGATTTTTATAAAAATATCGAACTGCTGTTCACTAACGATCGTGAACCTCACAGGAGGCAGATTGATTTGTATAGTCTCATACCGGTCCCATACCGCTCTAACATTGACATTGTGGCACAGTGACAAATATTTCGAGGCATCCATTTCATTTCTTAAAATTTTTTAACTATTTTTATATGGCACTCACATATTCAAATCACATCAAAAATAACTTACAGACCAAATTGTAAACAAAGCCGTCACCGAACAGATTGTCAGTGGGCGAGAATCAAACTATCAGCATTTGCTTTAGTAGGAAGTAGTGATGTCAATGGAATACAGATTAATATAATTCCAAAAATCAAGTTCTAAGAAATAAAGAAAATAAAAAATATGAAGCATACGAACTATGATGTCACAATATCAATAAGAGACAAAGTCTGATTTAAAAAAAAGAATCCAATAAACAAGCCTTTCTTTATGTATTAAACAAGGTAATTCGCAAATAAAAAAAATTACAGATCTGGACGCAGGATAAAATTACTGTGCAAACAATACAAGTTTCGTGCTCAATAAATGAATTTTTTTGATAACAAAATTTAATGGCAAATGAAACTCCGGTATTATTGCCTCCTCAAATAAATAAATTTTACCATTTCAAAACTATTAAATGTCTTTACGGAAATCAATACATATATATCAATTACTTTCGTCTCAGAAATGGCTTAATTATTAGAAGGAATGATTTTACATAGAGTGCTCAGCTTCAGTTGTGGCAGAAAGTATTTTAATACGAATCTCATCATGTATTTTATTCTTATACAAGAAGCGTAAACTTCTTAATCCAATTACTTCATAACATCATTGTAGTCAGAGAAAAAAAAAGAAAGTATAATCTTAATGATAGCCTATTTAAAAGCAGCATACGATTTGAATGACTCAAGTTTTGTTATTAAAACCATGAAAGATTTATGATATCGGTAAAAGGTTTATTTGGACCCAAAACTTTCTGCTTAAAATGAAAACTTAAGTGAATGAGAAATCCTTAACGAAGAAATCATAAACATCGAACAATTTCATCTTGTGTGTGTATATATGTGGTAATTACGCACTTTAAGTCCTTTACTTTTCCAAAGAAACATTTAGAAATTTCTTTACATTTGAAAAGAAAAAATATCGACATCTGTAGAAGTAAGAAAATCAAAATTCTTCGTTTAATTTTTGATTATATGGATATATGTGGTAAGAATATGTCTTGCATTTGAGATTAAAAGGTGGTTCAAACATTTAAACGTACATTAAAAACTCCATAAGTAAATTAATCGGGACTAGATCAGAGTCTAGAAAATCCAGGTTATCCAGAGAATGGGGGGAAATGAATTATAAATGAATAAAATAAATTAACTAAAAATAATTAGAGAAAATCATCTTTAAACTATAAAAATCCAATATGAATCATATACGAGAGTCATTTTTTTTCAGCTACCGATCGAGCTGCTAATCAACTAGCAAATAGTAGGAAGTGGGGATGCGCAGTGGGCGACTGTATTTCTCTAACTATAACCTCTGAGCTTGCCAATGCCATCTCACGATTTTAAGCTGAGCTGTAGGCACGCAAACATAGCTGGAACAATTGATGTTCTGGCGCAACAAGAGAAATACTGAGAGATAGAAAATTCTTGCATCGTTCATTGAGAAGCATTACTCTTATAAGTCAATGGCTATGAAAACCACAAATTTATCGAATGCAAATGCGTTGCCACATTTCCACCATGTTTTGAAATTTCCGCAAAAAACAAATGTCTTTTTACAGCTTTCTGGTAAAAAGTAATTAAATATGTATCATAAATAAAAAAAAACTAATTATTTCAATTTTGCCCCCAGCATATGAAATTCACATTTCAGGCCGGTTCGTTCTGCGATAGAAGAAAAGATGAGGAGGATACATGCTGCTTAACAATGTATGTAGAGTGGATTGTAAAAAATCCAAAAGATGGTAAGCCAGTATTTTAAATAAATCGCCAATAGTTCAACCGAGAGAAAAAATAGGCTGTAGAAGCAGTTTAAATTTAACTATATTTTAGAAATAAAAAAAAATAGGTTGACAGGCTTTACTGGAGCTCTTGAGCCAACGACTCTAAATCTCCATATCAGAGCAGTTTGGGATGCTTGACTTTGGCTTTTTCCAGCCCAGAATTGCATAAAAGATATTTTGGATGGCTTTATAGTGTAAAATTAATTTATCAGAGTGATTTAAAATTTAAAAGGATGAAAAAATTAAGTGAAAGACAGTTTTTAAAGTATTTGATTTAACCTTTTTTCCCCCCTTTTTGGATAAAGGGGAGGTGAAGGTGAGAGGGTGAAAGCAGTTTACCAAAATAAAAAAAAATGATAGTACTTAGGGTGCTGCCACTCAGTATGAGCGTAAGTGGTAGAGTGAGTTAAGACAGGATATAGAGAAAGCACCACGTTACATCGAAATAGGGAGGGGCAGAGGCACCACCTACCCGCCCCCCATTGAAATACAAATTTCAATACACATAAATACAAAATCAAATTTCAAAAAAATTACACAGTGAATTTAATTATGATATTAATACATGAAATAGGACAAGTAAAGTAAAAAAAAAAATCTAATACACATTATAAAATGAAGATTTGAAATGAGTACATTTTCAATTAACAAGTAAAATCAAAATATCTCTAACATTTCTTTTAATTATTTTTCCATCGGGAAGTTTAATATTTACAACTCTTATTTTATTATCTTTACTTTTAAATACATCTACAATTCTTCCCGTGAGCCATTTCCTATCTGGAAGAGAGTCTCATTTTATCAATACTAGATTACCTATATCAACGTTATCGTTAGAAAATCTCCATTTGCTTCTTTCTTGCAAATTGCTTAGATAATCCTTTTTCCAAATTTTCCAAATCTATTGGGATAATCAATTAACTCTCTGCCATCTTGATAATGCATTTTCTTTAACATTTAGAAGTTGTGGCTCTAGGATGGCAGTAATGGGCCTACCAATAAAAAAGTGGCCAGGAGACAAAGTCACAAAATTATCAAATTCTGATGAAAATGGAGTTAGGGGTCGTGAATTTAAAATAGCTTCTATTTCAGCAAGTAATGTGATCAATTCTTCAAGAGTTAAATCTGAATTTCCAGCTACGCACTTTAAATGAAATTTGAAGGATTTCACTCCCGACTCTCATAATCCAACGAAATTAAGAGACCTAGGCAGTATAAAATGCCATTCAATATGTTCGTCATTAGGATAAATAATTAACGTTTCCTCAGGAGATTTAAGTAATTCATGCAGCTTTTTTAATTCAATATTTGCAACTACAAAAGTTTTTTCCATTACCTGAAAACCATTTATAGTTTTTACCTCTTCTCTCAATAATTTTTTTTTTAAAATAGGAAATAAAAACCTTCGAAGTAAGGTCGGATATAATGTCTAAATGGATTCCTTTGATAGCCATGTATACAAAAATGCAAACGTATATTTTATTGAATACTCCCTTACGCTGATTTTTAAATTTGACCATAAAAGATCCACAGAAGTCCATACCACAGTTGTTAAAAGGAAAATTGGGAGTAACTCTTTCTATGGGCAAATTACCCATAATTTGACTTAACGCTATAGGCTAGTTTTTACAACGTTTTTCTGGATTTCACTTGGTGTGTGTGTGTGTGTCATCAAATTTTCGATCGTTAATTTAACCAACTTCCCATCAAGCTAGAGCTTTGAAATTTTGGGAATCGTTCGTACTGGCCTAACAATGCAATATTTAGACGTTTGCGACAAGTTTTAATTCATATATTTTTTAAATAATGCAGTTTAGCCCAATCACTTGGCGCAATTTGAATAATTGCCAAACTTGGCGAATTTTTTTTTTGGCTGAATGTTAAGTCCGCTTCGCGGACCAATTTAGCAACATTTGGCTAAATACCGCCAAATAATTCCTGTCTCCAAGAGTGGTTTGACTAAACTGTATTCCAACCATTTAATTTACCGGATTAATTAATTTTAGTTAGTTTTAACGTTGTTATGTATTTCACTTGGTGTGTGTCTGTATGTATGTGTATCAGTGTGTCTGTATGTATGTGTATCAGTGTGTCTGTATGTATGTGTATCAGTGTGTCATCAAATTGTCTATTGTTAATTTAACCAACTTCCCATCAAGCTAGAGCTCTGAAATTTTGGGAACCGTTCTTATTTGCCTAACAATGCAATATTTAGATATTTGCGACCAGTTTTAACTAATATTTTAATAATTTTTTTAATAAACTTTGCCACCATATAAAAACGTTGTTTTTAAAAACGTTGGTTTTTATTTCGAATTATTAAAAGAAGTAATACACAATTATGAACAACTTTGCGTGTTAGATTTCTACCATTAAGTTGCCAGTATTTACGACAAATATGATACAGCAAGTTATTAGAACCAATATGCACGTATTTAGTATGAAAATATTTTATGACCATTAAAGTTACTGTATGCTTAATAGGTAACACAATAGGATATTTTTTATTAAATGACAAAGATGAATTTTGCAATCTTCCTCTCATACGAATAATATTATTGTTATCTATAAAACAATTTAACGAGGCTAACTTATTGTTTCGAAGAACAGGCTCACTCTTTTTCAAGTTTTAAATATCCTCGAAAAATTCTACTCTTTATACAGACTATAGTAACCAGAGTTCGGCCTTTTCAAGCTCTTTAGGTGAAAGAGGACCAATGACTCGATCGCCACACGATAGCCTGACATTCTTGCAAAACCTGAAAATAAAGCTTATAACTCTAAATAATTTATGAAACTTATTAGTTACAGAAACAATTGTGCTGAGAAAGTTCAGTTGATTTGAAAGGAACACATTTTTAGAAGGAAAGGTTTTAAGTTCCTTTTGAATTTCAGTGATATTGTTCGGAGAATGATCAGCATTGTCGGTCTTTGAAAGGTTGAGGTCTTTCCACCATAAATGACAGTTTATCAGAGCTGTAGCATTCAAGCCTTTTACAGGAGGTCCGCTGGGTTGTTTTCGGAAGATATATGATACCACTAAAAGTTTTCATTTAGATTTTAAATTTTTGAAACTCTGTTAGCCACAAAGATTCTAGAAGGTGAGGTGACATTTTTATCCAACTTAATGCAATTCTGGAATCAGAATACAAATTCCCTTATGGAAAGTCCATTTCTAGAGCAGCCAAAACTTCTTTCATACGTTTGGAAAGCAACAGACAGGCAGAAAGCTCCAACAGGGGAATGGGTAGGGTTTTAAGCGGTGCCACTGTTAACTAGC
This sequence comes from Nephila pilipes, assembly GCA_019974015.1. NCBI lineage: Eukaryota > Metazoa > Arthropoda > Arachnida > Araneae > Nephilidae > Nephila > Nephila pilipes. The sequence goes on from BMAW01093967.1 coordinate 221,918, forward strand.
TGCACAAAATTTCACTACATTTATCACCGTTGGTAGTCTGCACAAATATATAAATAACAGCACCAAATCCCTTCTCGGAGGCATCGGAAAATCCGTGGAGTAAGATTTCTCCAGGATCTTCTAAAAGAACAAATCTTGGAATTTTAAGCTTTTTCAAGGCAGGTAAGGATTGCACGAATGTAGACCATTCTTTGGCAATTGCAGCAGGTAGTTTCTCATGCCAGTCTATTTTAAGAAGCCATTAAACTTGCATGAAGAAATTGGCTTTACTGATAACAGGTCCTAAAAGACCAAGTGGGTCGAAAAGTTGAGCAATCTGAAAGGACCTCTCTCTTAGAAATAACGAAATTGTCAGCGATATGAACTTTATAACAAAAGGTTTCACATTGTCTTTATCAGACAATTGAATAAACTGAACCTCAGACTGTTTGAATGTGAGAAACACCATTTGTGCTGAGACATTCTTGCATCTTCAAAGAGCTGCACAAGTTCTGACAAGTATTTTAAGTTCCTTCAAATTGGAACATCCAGCTAAAATATCATCTAAATACACAATACACATCTTGTAGAACGATGTTAGCTGAGATGGGGAAATTATCTTCCTCATCAATCGCAAGTTGTTTTAATACTGGATAAGTATCATGCAGGTGTTGTACCGTTCGTAACTGTTTTTAATTTATAAATTTGGATAGGTTCATTGGGACTCTGTTTCCAGAGGGTTTTTTTGAAAATATCTTTCATCGGGATTTATTTCATTCTGTCTAAACATATGAAGTATGTAACAGATGAAGAAATAACCGTGTTTTCAAGCACGAAGCATGATGGGAAACAAATCCTCTTGTATTACACCCCCTTACTGAAAACATCATTCAACAATATTTAGATCAGTTTTTTGACACCCGTTGAACACTAATCTTAAGAGACGAGCACAATTTCGAGATCTAAGTACATCATGATGCGGAAGAAAGAATCCATCATCAGATGAAATTTTGTCAATATTTAAGACTTCTTCCATATGACCTAACGCAAGATACTATTCAATAAATTGAGTATAAAGAATGTTTAATTTGGGATCATGGTTTAATCGTCTCCTAAGCTAATCGCGGCGTTTGGACGCAATAGTCCTAGAATCCCTAAGATTTATTATATTTTTTTGTATATTTTGTTTGAATAGTATGGATATAGAATATCTGTCACAAGGATTTCTAACGCTAAAGCTAAATCAATTCCCACAATTTCGAATGGCGAACAATCAGTTACACGGTCTGGTGACAGGCATTGGTTCGCTTGTCATAGATTTAGCCTTATAGCGGTTACATGCAATACAATTATAAAAAACATTTTTGATAGCTCTTCTACCTCTGATTATCCAAAAATTCTCCCGCAACAGGCATTACATCATTTGGATTCCCGCATGACAATTTTTCCTATGTATATTTTTAATTAACAATTTAGTAAACTCACATTTATCAGGTAGCAATATTCGATACAAAAAAGATCTTTCATCATCTCTGTTACTTATTTTTGTTTTTTCTCTAAGAATACCATCATCAGGAACAAAAGTTACAACAGAATTTAAAAACTTTGCAATGGAAAGATATTGGCTTTGAACTAAACAAATTAACTTCTTTTCATAATTTTCAAACTCAGATTGTGAGAGTTCATTGTTTTTACATTTTCCATTGACTAACTTACAATTATTTATAAATCTTAATACCTAAGCAAATACTCGGATCATTTTATCATAATCATAGGCTCTTTCTGCTTACCAAGGGGGGGGGGGTTCTCTGTTAGATTCATATTTACAATTTTGCACTTTCTCCGTTCGATATCTACTTAAATGGGTTGAGAATTAATTTCACTAACAGGCCGGGATTCCGGATTTCATTTCAACCAAATTGGACCCTCCCACCATTTAGAATTTAATATTTGTTTGGGAGTACATCCACGTGATAAAAGGTCGGCAATATTCATATTTCCTGGTACATGTTGCCATTAAAAACGCCCTGTTAGCTCTCTAATCTCTTTAACGCGATTTGAAACGAAAATCGACCATTCTCCGAATTCTTTAATCCACCACAAAGCAACAGTGGAATCCGACCAGAGTGTGACTTTAATGCTTGCCACACCGAGCGCTCTTATAACGGAATCAACAAGTCTTGCCCCTGTAAAACCTTTGAGCATTCCAATCTGGGAATGCTCAAAGGTCTTACAGGAGTCACTCTATTTTTAGCGCGAATGAGTGTCACTTTATTTTCACTTCCTACCTCAGATCCACCTTACATAAACATTCATTCAATGAAGGACTCCCTTTTTCAGATACAGAAGCATCAAATACAGGTCGAATGTTTGTAGTTCTGCTATCAAATTTAATCACAGGCCTATGCGATAAATAATGACATGCTGTATTCAGTTCAGAATCTGGAACACGTTCAATGATATTCAACCTTTGATAATCCGAAAGAAATTCCCCGTTTTCGAATCTGTTAATCATTTTTTCGTGCTTAATATTTATTACTAGTAAAATCGAAGAATCAAGTTTCCACGGGAGTTCCACTTCATATCTTCAATTCCGGAAGAATTTTAATTTTATCATGAAAATCCTTTAAATTAAAATAATTTTTCTCTCTTTCGTTTTCGGATGATATTCCTTAAAATCCCAAGTTCCCAAAGTTTATTTGCTGGTAATGACATGGAATGCATTGATAATGAGGGTAAAATATTATCAATTCTGCACGATCCCTTTCCAAACACTGTCCATCCGCCTGCGCCAGTTTCGTTTCTACAGCCGTTAAGCCACATTTTAATACAATAGTATTTCCAGTCAATAATTTTCTTATAACATCAGCACCTATCAAAAGATTAATTTCCGCTTCTTCTTGAAAAAAATCGGCAAAAACTATTTTCTTTCATTTTAATTCATTCAAAATCTCATTCTCAATCCTCGAAATGAAAATGCAAATATTTTTTTCAGAGAAAGCTTGAAAACCACAAAAAATTAAATCATGCTTGTCTAAAGTGCGACCCAAGAGCAAATTATTAAAATATTTAAATTTACACATTTTTATTAAAAAAATAAATGTTTGCAATATTTTTCATTTATAATCGATTCGTTGACATTTATTTTGAAATAAAAATTGAAATAGAACTATCTTAGAATGCCATGAGAATTTACGTTTCGAATTATGCATGAAAATTTTTGAATGTCATGAGAATTTGCGTTAGGGCATATCATTGTACTGTACATAAGGGCAATTTATGTTGAAAAATTTGAAAAATGGAAAGTATATTAAGCGTTGTTATAATAACCATTAACTTTATAAGAGCAAAATGACTTAATCACAGACATTTTGAAGAGTTTCTTAAGGTAATGGCTCTGAATTCACATATGTTATTTATTATACAGATGGCTCAGTAAGGGGTAAATGCTCAAAAGATTTTACGATTTGAGAACTGAAATAAAAATGTTTATGGAAACAAAAGGGGTACCTATGAATGAATTTGAAGACGGGTATTCGGTTTTCGATTTGTCTTTTTTAGTAGACTTAACAAAACATTTGAATGATTTAAATTTGAGACTTCAAGGGAAAAATCATCAATTTATTAATAATATGCTCCAAACAATAACAGCGTTTGAAAGAGAGTTGTAATTTTGGCACAATTAAATAAAAGTAAAAGATTTGACCCAGTTCAGTACTTCGGCTGCACATAAACCTGTGAATTGCACAAAATATGCTGCATTAATTTTTGATTAAATTCAAGAGTTTGCAAGTAGATTTCAAAATTTTCGAAAAAATGAAAAGTATTTCAACATATTTTCTACCTTATTTTCTCTATAAATAAATAAATTGCTTTCAAATCTTCAAATGGAGTGGATTGAACTGCAAAGTGACATTCAACTGAAAGAAAAATTTAGAGATGTATCTTTATTGGAGTTTTATAAAGATTACCTTCCCTGCGATAAATATCCTAATTTTCACAATCATGCTTTATTTGTGTCTTCAGCTTTAGACAGTACCTATATTCGTGAACAATTATTTTCAAGAATGAAACATACAAAAAACAAAAATAGGACTAAGATCGCTGACAAACATATTGAAAATGCATTAAGAATTGCAACCTCGTCTATTGATCCCGATATCGATTTGCTTGTTCAATAAAAGCAAATTCGTCCACCTCATTAATTTGAATTTTTTACATCTTTATGAAATACAAACTAAATGAAACGAAACTTTTACAAATTTAAAACAAATATGTACCTATACATATCTAATTCAAATTTAAAATTTTTTTTAATTAAAAGAAGTTAATTTGTTTTAATAAACTACATAGAGTTAATTTTTATTTCAATTTGTTGAAAAAATATTGCATGTGTGGCCGAGCATTTTTTTTTTGGCAATGTGGCCCTTAAATGGTCATAGTTTAGACACTCATGATTTAAACTACTGACCTCGATTTCAAATACTTTAAGATTTTTTGGTTCGGTTTCATCCCCTTCGAACAAGGCATGAAACAGTCTCCGTTCGAAGAGGAAAAGCATTAAGCTGAGTCATAATTTTCTCGCTTACATAACTACTTTGCGAGCCAGAGTCAATAACTGCACGGATGATTTTTTTTTTCTGACCTTGGCATCGAATTAAAACGCTCAGCGTTTGCAGAGATAGTTTCGCTTCTGCTACAATTGGAGAGGGAATTCTTACATTTAGGAACAAAAATTTTGGGTTCATTATATTTTCTTAGTTCAGGACAAATTAATTCAAAATGGTGGTTATTACATTTAGGGCATTTAAATTGATTTTTAAAATTGCAAAATTTACTTATATGACCAGCTATTTTTAAACAAGAAAAACATGCACCTTATTCTAACAATAATTTTTGTTTAGCAGTTAAAGTCATTTTCTTTGCCAAAAAAACATCTTACACTGGGATGCGATTTATCACGAAAAATACAATCTTTCTTACCTGGTTTTTGAAGATTTACTAAAGCTTTCTAAAAGATGCTTTTGAGGACTCCCCGGATTGTTTTAACTGTTCATTCTGAAATTCCTTCCTTCGCGGATTCTGATGGGAGGCAAAACCAGTTCGTGTATGGTTTACCATTTCTTCACCCTTTACTTCCTGATGAAGAAAATTCATTAAATGTTCCAAATTTCACGACTCCTTGTTCTCTGTTAATCCATGGTTTCTGCTTCTTTCCCAGGCCACTTATATTTCTTCCGGTAGGCAGGACTCCACAATGGGCTTAAAAAATCCCCGACTTTTTCTTGCGAGCGTCCTAAGCTTTCCAGGGCTCGGATTTTCGCTTCCAACTCATCTTATAATGCAGGAAGGTCAGTCTTTGAGCGACCGGTAGCTGCTTTTTTCATAACCATAGACAGCAAGTCTCGTACATAAATCTGAATGAGTAAATCCTCTCGCCCGAATCTCTCCTGCAGTTGGGCAACCGCTTCGGGTAATTATCCGCAGTCGCTGGGAAACTATCTAATGCTCGGGTTGCTTTCGATTTCGGAACAACAGCCTGTAGTAGTTACTGGAATTTGTTTTCATTGGCGATACTGGAATCCGCATGAAATTTTCGGAATTAACTCCAGAATGCTAAATAATCACTAGCATCTCCCCTAAATGTTTTCAGCTCTATTTTTGGGAGCTTGAAATTTCGCTTTTCACAGATTTCTCTTGTAGTTGATTCTTTCAAGTTAAATTTCCCGATTTGAAAACAAAGTTCCGAATATTTGTCTCTGTATGATTCAGTAGACAAAAAATCTTTTTCAAAGGCCTCCTCAGCATCTTTCCCCTCAAAAGCACGTCGGTAATTTTAGATTGACACGTATCCAATCGTGTAAATTTATCGGTAATTAGCAACTTCAATATCGAAAGCTTATCCATATTAGGGGATTCCTTAGAGAGTTCGTCATCAATCTTCTTAGCACATGCCGAAAACAAAATACGGCATGATTTTCTTAGTGTTCTCAGTTGTGCCAAATCCATTTTTCTTTATCAGATTTCAATTCAAAGTTAAAAACCACAGCAAAGGTTCGATGACAAAAACAGTTAAGTTTCAACAAGATTCAAAATATAAAAGTTCAAATCCAAAGTACCCGTGTTCCGCCGAGGGTACCACTACGTTATAAAACGAACTTAGAATTCAAAAGTAAAATCAAATGGGCTGCATCTACCCGATGATTGAGTACCTGGATGTAAATAAATCCATAGAGATTTCAGCAAATATATACTTTACTAGCTGATACCCGCCCGCTTCGCTGGGCAGACGATAATATTATATTTTGGAACCTATACGTAAAATATCAAGAAATTTTTAAATTATAATTATAATCTGAATTTAAAAATTTTAGAAATTGATTGTCTGTAATAATGGTTATCCACGACTTTCAAACGTATGAGAAAAGTATTTAAGTGTTAATAGTTCATCAATGAAAATGTAATTTAGTCAGTAAATCTGTCGTTGAACAGAATTCCGCATCACCCTTGAGGTATTCTGTAGTGCGATGCGTTCCCATTATTCTACATGGCGGGTCCCCAGTAGGCCAAAACCATGTAAAAATTGCCAACATAAAAATAAAAATACATTTTTATACATATTTTTTTATTTTTTAAACCTGTTGAATCATTTTTTTTGTGTGTGTATTACATTTCTATTGTCTTTATTTTGAATGCAATGGCAATTTTTGAGAGTGACAACTACATTTTTATTTTTTATTATATCAATTTATTTATCTTAATTATTACATTCATTATTATTTTATCTTATTCTAATTTTAGAAATAGTTAAATATTAGAAAAATATAAAATAATATGCCTACATTTCCAAAACTTCTCTGTAGACAACATTCTTCGTTCGTTTTTTTGGTTGAAGTATCATTAGATTTTCACGTGAAATAACTCTCGAACATGCCACATAAAATTGACTATGTGAAAAACAGTCACTTTGTAAATCTACACCAGCTAATTTTAAACTCTGCCCTTGTGCTTTATTGATAGTCAACGCAAAGCAAACGCTAACTGGAAACTGCAAACGCTTAAATTCAAAATGATAATCTGATGGAATTAATAGTATTCTTGGAATGAATATATTTTCACCCTCATACTTTTCTGTAAAAATAGTCGCTTCTATTACGTTTTTTGTTTTCACTTTGAGTCTGGTGCCGTTACATAATTTAGGAGGATTTAAATTACGCAACAACATTATTGGCGTACCAATCTTTAGGTAGCCTAGTGATCAAGGTTTCGGATAAGTGGCCAGCGGTTTTCGTTCAGTCGCGGGTTCAATCCTTGGCCGCCAAGACCCGCCGTGTAGCCGGGGCTAATGCATGTTAAATCTGTCGGGGTCCGAAGTCCTCCCGTTGTTGTGGTGTGGATGTTAGGAGAGGGGGTGCCAGCTCAGGCGTCGTCCTCATCACTTGACCGTGGTTCAAAATAATTGTAGAAAGGAAATGTTCTGAAAGCTGATGCTTATGGTTAAGAAGACTATTCAAAAGTTCAGGGTAGGATCTAATAGCAGGAAGCTGGACTTGATCACCGCTGCAGCCCATTCCTGGAGGTTCTTCTGGCAATTTTAAAGCATGGCACCACAAACGGGACAAACGTTTTCCGATACTGGCGATTTTATCATTTGAATAGTCAATATCTGTTACATATATATATTTAAAACTAAAGCTTTAGAAGTCCAAGGCCCTAATTTAACTTTTGATCTTTTTTCATTGCATTTAATTACAGCTACCTGATTCACAGGGGGGTTATTAGAAAAGTATTTTCGTACTGCTGCTCTATGTATTTCAAGAAGACTTTGAGTATTCTTTCAGCAGCTTGTCTTATTTGTTCATATCTTATTGAATTTGTGAATATGTTTCCTCTTTTTTTTTTACCTTTATTTAATTGAAGAGATATTATATCATTAATAATCGATTCACTTGAACTTGATAAATCAATGTTAGATATTGATTGAGTCTTTGAAAGTAGCATAGATACATTTTCTTTTGGCTGAAACACTAAAGATGACACATTTTCTTCATTTTGTTTCACATTATCATCACCAAGATTAACTTTACTTCTATTTGTTAATCCAACTATTTCAATATAAACATCAAAATGACCACTATTATAGTTTCTCGTAAAACGTAATCTTTTTTCTTCTCGGAATTGTTTCACCAACAGAAGCTATAAAGCAGACGCTTTGATACACTTCGAACTGATAGGGAAATAGCTCTGCCACCGCCATAATTTCGCAAACAGATCCATACGTGTTTGGTTTACACCTTTCGGTAAAATATAAATCGTTAGTATTATAAGAGGCACCAGATAGCATTTGAGTGTAACATTTAAACCGGTACCAGTTGTTAAACATGTGAGAAACGATAATATTTCTCATTTTATACGCCATCGATATGTCTCCGAGCACCAGCAAAGATAGAGACGAAAATAAACATGCTCCGTCGCCAAGAATTTTAAAAACTTTGAAAGGAGTAGGTATTCCATTTATCCAAATATTCTCAACATCCATTATTAAAAACTATAACTGAAAAGTAAATATGAAAAATCTATTTGTATTAACCTACAATGAAATACTTTTCAAGTTAAAAAATATAACCGAAATTAATTTTTTAAAATCAAATTATTTAAAAATTCAACAAAAAATACTTACAAAAAAATAAAGTATAATAAAAAATTTTAGCAAAAAGTCACCCGTATTGCGTAATTCTTATTCAAAGCGATAACTCTTACGCTACGACATACTTAAAACTGCATTTCAATAGACAGAATAGCTCTTAAAAAATCATATCATTAAAAATAATTCTGTATTCTAAAAACGATAAAATATCCAGCCATTTTAAAAAAACAAAAACGTTTATTTCCTAGAAGGCAAAAACTAAAAATTGCCAAAATACAGAAACAAAACTTTTGCATAATGTTTACATTAGGTTACAGTTAATGCGTACATCAAAATAAATATTTTGACAGCTACTTATTTTTTTCCAATGACATGAATAGCATACCATTATTATTCATTTGCTAAAAGCCAACTTCAATATCTTCGTCAGATTGCGTTTAGATTTACAAATGTAATTTATCAATCATTATTAATAATAAAATACTTTTCTCATGAATTTAAAACTTATGTCTAGGTTCCACAACAATAAGAAATTATTGCTGAGCAAAGCGGGCGGAAGTTAACTGGGGTTACCATAGTATAGCTTTTTAAAATTCACAATGCAAACTCATTGAAATGCTTCGACTTGGCGGTGGAAGATAATATCTGGTGATAAATCCATCCTCCATCAGCGCTTCAATATTTAATTATTTGGTATTTTCCATTTCGCACGCGCAAATCTCGCCAATTAAACTTAATTGGTAGCAATACACAGTATATATATAAAAAAATATATTCCGTTTGGCGTAGGTCATGTCATTTTTAGCGATAAAGTCGCCAAAAATGGCATAACCGATGGATAAGAAAAGATTTAACGGATGAAAATGACATTTTGGATAAGAATTCCGTAAAATCCGTTCTTAGTGAGCGTCTACATCGCAAAATGAGTAACTGTACCATATTTCAAGTCAATCGGTTGTATAGTATTAGAGATCTCGTGATGAGTCAGTCAGTGGTATTTCGCTTATATATATATATATACATTTGAGAAAGTCATAAATTTTTATTTACATATTATGCATAGCATTCAATTTTTGAAATTTGCAATTGAGGTGTCAATATTTACTAGTGCAATGATCGAAATGATCCGAAGATAAGCAGTGTTTATAGATCTTATTAATTTTGACCAGTTCTTGTCTGTGTGAAAGAGGAAGACTTTGAACCCCACTGTATTCGAGAAGTTTCTCACTCAATGTGTAAGCTTTATTGTTTAATTTTAAGTTGGGATTCAAAATGTGTGGAGAGAGAAAGTGATTTTGCATAATCTGTGAAATTAATAAATTGTGTAGTCCTTTTTCTGCCGTTTTTCCCCAATTGGTCTTGTAATCTTATTGACTATTTAATTAAGCTTTATAATGTTTGTAGATTTGAATAATGAAAAGAGATTCTACATTATATAAGTACATACACTCGTATAATATTTCTGTAACTATTTAACTTCTGACCAACTTGATGTGTGTGACATGTATTACGCATTGCACCATCATGGTCGCGCTATTAGGATCTATTGTTCGGAATTTTTGGCACTTTCATTGAATTAGTTAAAATAGTTTACTCTTTCTAAATTCGCGATACTTATGCGTCTTGAAGCTGTGCTTGGGGATTAAGTTAAAAAACGCGAGGATCCGTTAAAAAAGGGACACATTTAAACGCTTATTGTTTAGGTTTAGTTATTATTAAGAAATAACCGAGATATCTGTAAAAAACGTATTATATATATTAATTAAGCCTTTAATACATAATGTTATAAATTACAGCTAATATAAATATTAATTTGTTTGGATTCAGGAAGCCTTAATTAATCCACAGTATTGTAAGATTTTAGTCAACAGTAAAGTTTGATTATTGCTAAAAATGATTGAGATATAACCTTTATTTTTATTTATTATTCTTAGGAATTCTCTATAAAGTCACTTTCTAGAGTTATACATTCTCTTAGTGATTTCTTGAACTTTCCAAGGCTAACATTGTAGAACTCAGCAGGTTGAACTTAGTATTTTCCATACTGCAGGTTACTGAAATCTAAGGCTTCCTAAAACCAAGCAAATCCACGCTAATATCTTATAATTTGCCAATTTAACATACAGACTAAATTTCATTCAGATATCTTGGCTATTTCTTGGTCATAGTTAAACCTTCACGGTACTCGCGCATAGTTATGTATTAAAAGCTCGTATTGTATTGTAATGGGAAATAAAATAAGGTACTTTTTTTAATGCATGTTTTGCTCGATTATATAACGGGATTTTCTCGCGCATTTCCATGCACAATCTCTTGGGGGTTGTCCCGTGATGTTATTTTATTTGCGAACCACTTTTAATAAATGAACGTGACTTATGTAAAATAGATTAGAAATATTAAAGTGTAGTGAATAAGACTGATGTGACAACGATTATAAATTTCGGAGAGTTAAAACAAAAATGTAAAATTGGAAGGTTAGTTCATTGAAAATGGACGTGTGCTTACGCTGATCAGAAAACAAAATAGATTAGGTGATTCGATGTTAGATGTAGAATAATCACATTTGAACGGATGTGTTTTAATGGGAAATAAAGTGGAAAGAAAAACGATAAGTTCAGTACTGACGCGGATCAGGTTAAGCTACAACAGACAAACAAAAATTGATGATGTTAATTTTCAGATTCGGACGCGTGTAGGAATTGTTATCTATACCACATATATAACAATTTAAGGTTTGAATTTTCAATATTAGAGCATCTGAATAAAACCCATTTTATTTCCTTCATTATCTGACTGTTTAATAAATGTTTGAATATGTCTAGTGATAATCCAATAAAATGAAAGAAAGGGAACCGAGGCGTTTCTCTGGCTCATTTGAAATTGTCAAATCAAAGAAACTAGTATAGGGTTTAGGTCACGAAAGCATCAATATCAATGAAGAGGCTGGAAAAAAAAGAAATTTTTCTTTACCAAAGTTTGGGAACATAATATGCTATAAATATCATTAAAAGCCTTTAAACTTATTTCTAAAGGAATAAACGAAAAACAATGGAAAAGGAAAAAAAAAAAGTTTATAACTACATTTCATATCACAGAACATAGAATATTCTAACCACAAAATATAGAAAAACAGCAAAAAGTTCTAATAAATAAGCTTCGACTAAAGAAATTAAATTCAAATAATTTATCGCGAATTTTTAAGCAAGTGAATTTTTTCATACGCACTGACTGTAAACAGCATTATAACAAATATTAAAATATTTTAATTTAAAATTGAATAAATTCATTTTCCACGGTAGAAAATTGAATCTTAAGAACCATATTCTAAAAAGTTAAAACTTTTTTATAGATTTTGTGAAACATGACTTCCATTGATTATTTAGATTTTAAAGGAAAAGACTCATACAAAAATTCCTTTTTAGCTGCTATAGCGCTCTGTAACTGTAACTGTAAGTTAAATGTTTTTATGTTTCTAGTTGCAATTAAATATGATTTATTAAAAATGGTTTTTAATTTTTCCCCCGAAATCCTTTGAGATTACTGCTTATATTTATTTGTGAAAGTGAATTTTCTGCTTTTTCATCAAGTATTTTTATTGATTTCTTCTCATATCCCTGAATTAATTAGAATAAATGGGCTTCAAGAGCTGGATGAGAAAAAAAATGTAAGTGCTTACATTTCTGAAAGCTTTGCTTCCTTTAATTTGCTAATATTTATCATTACAATTTTTCTCTTAGAATTGCTAATTCAAAAAAAGATGTATATACACCCGATTTAGTTGCGTTCGAAATTACAAGGTTGCCGAAAATAATAGTATGCCTAACCACCAAATAGCCAAACTTAACGAACTTTCAGGGGTCCTTATTTTTTGCCAAGTTGGCTCTCATTATATAAGGTAACTGTATGATTTTTCCGGGAAATCCTATGAAATCTATAAAACAGACTGCATCTTGGCGCTTTTTCAAAAATCGTGCCAAGTGCCCTATTCCCTAAATAGGATTAAAACCTTGAGGAAAAAAACCGAACTTGACGTACGGGTTTATACTGCATATAACCTAAAAATATATGGTGAAATCCTATTTTAGTCCACGCTTTGACGACGGATAACTAAGCGGGGTTAAATTGTGCTAAAAGAGGAATGCATAATAACGTTGCCAATATTAGCATCTATCGTGCAAAGAAGTGGACTAACTTAGGATTCAACCTAAAATATACATGGGGGAGCAATTCTTGATTTTCAGATCTACCTTTTTGAATTTTGGTTTTTTGAATTATTGAGGTGGTATACACCCAGATGTTAAGTTCGGCTCATCTTACGCAGTGTATGGTTACATTTTCAATATGTACTGTATTAAGAACTAATATGGCAATTGGCAAGCAATTTGTTACGAAAAGTCTCATCACCAAAACAAACAAATAAACTCAGTTCGTACCTGGGCGTATACAGATTTTGTCCCTTCACATCTTACATATCGTACATTTTATGCTTTCTGTTCCCTTATAGAAATTTATGAAATAGTGAATGACTAGTTAATGAGCCTATTGTGCTTCGTTTAGAAATGTAGGCATATTATTTGCATATTTTTCTAATATTTAACTATTCTAAAATTACAATAAGATAAATAATAATGAATGTATAATAGTAAGATAAATAAATTGATATATGAAAAAATAAAAATGTAGTTTCTTCTCAAAAGAAATTGCCATTGCCATTCAAAATAAAGACAATAGAGAATGTATCACAATAAAAAAAAATATGTTCAACAGGTTTAAAAAATAAAAAATATGTATAAAAATGTATTTTTTATTTTTATGTTAGCAGGATTTTACATGGTTTGCCTACTGGGACCCGCCATGGTAGTAAAATGGCATCGCACTACAGTACTCCTCAGTCGTGAGATGCAATTCTGTTCAACGACAGATTTACAGATAAATTACATTTTCATTGATAATCTAAACAACATAAATACTTTCCTATACGTTTGAAAGTCGGATATGCCGCCATTAGACAGACATTAAAATTTTCGTACCAAATTCAATTATAATTAAATGTAAAAAATTTCTTGATATTTAGTATAGGTTCAAAATATAAGTGTATGCTGCCCAGCGAAGCGAGCGAGGTATCAACCGAATCATGGAATGCCCACACATTGCCATAAATTTGCTCATCAAGAAGCAAGATTGGGATTATACAAAACTTGACATGAAACACGTTCCAGGCAATGAATTTCTAATTTTAAATTGATTATAATTAAGAGGTGAAAAATTTTAACGATACGTATAGGTTCCAAATATAAGAAAATTATCGTCACCCAGCTGAAGCGGCGTTATCAACACTAGTCATACAGTTACACATTGCCATAAAATTTGCTCATCAAGCAGGTGGGATTACTACGAAACGACATGAAGCTACGTTGGGCGGGTATGTAATTATTAGAAATGCAATTCGTTGCGCATTTCAATAATACCATATATTCCTTCCTCTTGGTTTTATAAAATGGGTGAAGAGCTCTTTTAGCAATATTCATTTGTTGAAGGATCAGCGCAACTTCTGGACATCTCATTATCGGGAATCAATATCAACAGCTATCAAGGTTCGAAGGAACAGATCATAGGATCATAAATCAGATTAGTCAGCTCGATGAATAAATGCTTCACCTAGAAACCATTCTGACTTTACTGAGAGAGGAGGGTTTGGGACCAGTGAACAGAGAGTTCTGCACTGTGATTAGGCTCAGGATGCATCATTGATCAATAGTCCGAAATTAGCTTTAGTTTAATTAACATTAACTCTTCAAAGGTTACAGGATATTCTTTTTGCAAGCACCATATATATTACACAAATTTTAATGTAAAATGTTCAAATTACCAGTTGCATAAAAGTTATAATTATGCAAATCAGCTTTATGTAAAGATAGAAATTCATACTTGATTTATTAGAATACAATGACCACTAATTATGAATTAAAATTTGCATTAATTTTCGTATTTAAGAAAGAGTAACTTATTGTGCATTTGCTGTACTTGAATTTTTAATTTTTAAAAGCTGAAAATTTCCACTTCAAAATTATAATCGTATCACTTTTTATTTACAATGAAATAAAAGTATGTCGAAATCATGGTAATTCTTTCTTATCCTCAAAAACCTGTATATATATAATTCAACTTTTGTAAACTGCTGTTTTGTAGAAAAATGCAACACCATGAAGGATTATCAAGAACTCAAATGAAATTCGCAGCAATGCCAATTATAGAATTATGCAAATTAATAAGTTTCAGACCATCGCGTACGGTGCGCCTGCACGCCTCCCTCTGAATTGATGCGAGAAGCATATAATAAAGTGTACAGAAAGGGACCGTTGAAAAAGTCCGTATATTGTTAGTGGCAAACGTTGTATGAGACCAGTAGCCCACGACGGAAGACATAAGAAATTCTATAATTATGTCGGAGTTTGAACGAGGGAGGATAATCGGCCTTCGAAGAGGATTTTCCTATCGCGCAATAGGTAGCTCGTATGCAGCGGAACAGTTCCACAGTGATGCGAGTTTGGAAGCAGTGAACCGACGAGCACCAGGCTCGAAAAACAGGCCTGGACGACAGAAGGTGACGTCAGAGCGCGATGATCGACACCTGCTCCGCATGGCGGTGAATGATCGCACAGCTCCTCCAGGCAGCTGGCAGCACGTGGTCTACTACAGGTGTACAATTGTCGGCTTCGTCAATTCGTCGTCGTCTGCTGCGCGTGGATTGCGTGCAAAAGTGCTCTTTATACAGGGATTCCCTCACGGCAGATCATCGACGGCTGCGTCGGCAGTGGGCTCTGAGCACAGAGACAGGCGAGCTGATTGGCACCAAGTTGTCTTTTCAGATAAGATCACGCTTCAATTTGTGGACCCTGATGGCCGTGTTCGTGTTAGACGTTATGCCGGTCAACGCTGCCTTCCTGATGTATTATTGAACGACATGGTGGTCGAACACGGAGTTATGGTCTGGGGTGCGATTTCATATCATGGACGTCCAATTTGATACGACTGAGGTAATCTCAATAGCAACAGGCTACGTCCGTGGTGCTACAGCCAGAAGTCGTTCCTTTCCTTCAAGGCATCCCTGGAGCTATCTTTCCAGCAGGATAATGCGCCCATGTTGCGCGGACTGTTCCGAGCTTCTGATGCTCAGCGCGCATGCAACTTCTTCTTGGCCCTGCTTATTCACCGGATATGTCGCCTATGAGCACGTTGTGGGATATGGTTGGTCGGCGTCAGCTCGTGATCCGCGTCCCCAGTTTCCAAGACGAACTTTGGTTGCGCATCAAGCGATATGAATTCTCTTCCTCAAGCAGATATTCAACATCTGTTTGACTCCATCCGTCATATAGCAGCACTTATTGCAGCGCATGGTGGCTGCACCAAATACTGATTTCGGACGCTTAATTTGTTTCTTTTGTTTTGAAAATTTCATCATTTATTTGTATCAGTACAGATCGTTTCATTAAATTTTTTGATTCTGATATTCTTTCATGGTGTTGCATTTTCTACAAACAGCGTATATG
>BMAW01093967.1:250083-281971 GCA_019974015.1 Nephila pilipes
TATAATTCGAATTTTTTATATACTGGTAACAATTTTACTGTCTGAAAATATCTGTACAAAAATCTAACACATGTAATTTACTTAATATTTTTGTAGGGTGGTATTCCAAGAGCATGGACAGTACCATTCGATCGTCCCGCTGTTGCTATTTTCATTGAGGATTAAGAATAGGAAGATTATTATTGAAATATCTCAAGCAAAAGAGCTATTTACAAGTTGTTTGTGAAACATGTAATCAAACGCATAGCTCTTATTAATGTAAATTTTCACATTATTTGTATCCTACAAGTATATATTTCAAATAAACTTAACATCAGTTTTTTTAAATAATTATATAATATAAATAATAATCCTATCACTATCCTGCAAATGCTAATTTATAAGCATGTATTGTGCAAGCTATTGTATTGCGATAAAAATATAAATTTACTGCTGAAAAGAAATGTAAATTATAAACATGAATTTTGTAGAGATGATGAACAAAACATTATTTTGGTTTGTTTTGTCAGGGCAATTTATTTATACTTTCAAAATATTATCATTTTGATATTCGGAAAAATGTTTTTGATTTCCTTCAAAGTATAAAGAATGGAACTTTAAATTTCAAGCAGATTTCTTTCATATTTTTAAATAAATACATATTGTATGTCGGAGCCGGAAATTTGAAGTGTCGTAATATAGAAGGAGTATTGGAATTTAATTTAGTATTCCAAATGGTAATTCAAGCCCTTGTTTAGACCAAGTTGCCACAGAGAGTGTAGATAAACATCAACCTTAAGAATTCTTAACCTAAATAAAATAATAAATGAATTTGGGTTCATACGGGTATATGGACTTAAATAATAGGACTATTATCATTAACTCTTAGAATCAAAATTAGTAATGGTGTTTGAAAACAATAACCAGTAGACGTCGCAATTTAATTATTTGTTTCTATTACATTACTGTGGTGACGAAGTCATGATGATTAAAAACCCTCACGTGGCTGAAAATTATTTCTTAAAGTTTTCTTAGATAATAATTTGTTTTAAGCACTACAAGCATTATTATTTTTATTATTTTGTATTTTTAATGCGATATTAAAGCCATCATGAGATTACTTTTTCTTCTCATTTCTGACGTTTTGACCCACATCTAAGATAGATTCCATACTAAAATATTTATAATTGATTATTAATTACAAAATATTTCATCTTAAGGCATAACATTTGTGACTTCCCTGGTTCGATAATTGCACTTATTTGATCTATAAATTTCACTTGCAGCTCAATCACCTTAGAAAATAGTCCAATAATCAAGCAATATTAATCCGAACTCAATTTTATTATTCTCTAGATAAAATGATTAACACTCATAATACAGGATGATTCAAAATGAATAATTCGATTAGAAAATTCCATATTTTCATAAATATACGACACAGAAAGAAAAATAATACATTAATGCAAAGGGAAAATACAGAAGTTTTTTTTCTACATGTGTTTGATTTAACATTTTTTGGTTACACGTGTAATGACTATTCGATATGCAAATTCTTTCCAAATAAGTTGTTAAGTGACTGAGGTAATTGATTGTACAACAGCAGAAATACATTGTTTAAATTCCAATAGATTTGTATGTAATGGTGCGCACACACTTTATCTTTTACAGACCCCCAAAAGGAAGAAATGGCACGGGGCGATATCAGGTGACTTCAGAGGCATCTGTGTAACATCCACACAGTCATCTGGTCCACTGCAACCGATCCAACCTTGAAGTAGCTCCATGAAAGCTTCTAAAACAGCTTTCGTGAAATAGCTTCACGAAGAAAACGTGAAGGCCACCTATGGTTCACAATACAATAATTTCACAGTTTTCCTTTGCATTCATGTATTACTTATAATTCTGTGTCGTTTATTATTGAAAGTATGGAATTTCGAAATTAGATAATTCATTTTTAATAATTATCTTTATTACGTCTGCTATGGTGCAAACTCTCCTCATTTTCAACAAAGGAGTATATAATAATTTTACCTATCTGAATTACTCTGAAGGTGCGTCCGAGTCAGGATCGAATCCACATCAATGTAATCTATTGTATAATCTCTTGTCCGCCATCTCTTTTAGGCTACTATGAATCTTTCTTTCTTCTATCACCTGCAATAATCTTCGAGTGGCTCCCCTTCCTTCAATCACTACACAACTCTGATTTACATATTTAATAAGTTGAGTTGCTTCAATCAAATAATGTGTTAGAAATGTCCGCAAGGAAGTTGAAGGGAGATTTCCAAACGCTGTATCCTAACTTCCCAAACTCTGTACATTTTTCTATATGATAAATAGCAATTTTTATCAGACTGTGTAAAAATTGTTTTCACAGAAGTCAATGGTTACATCGTAATTTGTGTAATTTAGAAAGAGGGCAAGGTACGAAAAAAAATTTTAAGAGGCATTTCTAATTACTTTGCATATAAATGTAGCTTCGTGAGTTATGCAGTTGGACTGCATTAACTCGCTGTGATTGGGGTCCATAGTTAAGTGAACCGCGAGTTACAATATTAATATAAATTGAACCGATAAAAAATTCCAATATCGATAGGAATTTCTGTGTTTCGTTTACACTCTTTCGAGGTGATCAAAATTCAGTCAATGATCCAGTTTTTACGTAGTTTAGTTAGTAGTCCGTTTACGTAGTTTAGCCTGAGGGCAAGCTAGAGAAACATTTCTAAACAGATAGTTCTAATTTCTGTACATATAAATGAAGCTTTGTGAGATACACCTCATATTCCAATGGAAAAATTTTATATTCCGCGTGACAAAAAATTCGAACTACATTTGGATTATAGTTATTATAGTTCTGCTCGGCTAGAAACTACACCAATAATTTTGGAATGTACATTAACACATTTTAAATAAGTAACAAACGAAAGTTTCTAAAAAAATAAGAAAAAAAGTCATTTGTTTGGTCATTAAAACTAGAGGTATAAAGTTTTAGTAATATTTTTTCTCTTCTTAGAGATAAACTCGTTTGTTTCCAAACAATCTTTTAATTGCTATATTTTTCAAACCCATCAACAATTCTCCAAAGACCCTAACTACGATGTTTAATAATTTGCAAGTATGAACACCTTATCTTTATTTCAAAAAACAAAATTGATCTGTTTTTATTCGCACCGTAAATTGCGTCATTGTTACTGCACGCATTATTAAATATTAATTGTGTTTTTAATCGTATCTCATAATTTGCATTCTTAATAGGTTCTCAGATACCATTTCAAAAACTAGCAATTACTAATTTAAGCCATGTTCTAAACTTATGAAAGCTGAGCTACAATTATCGAAATCTTCATGGGTTAAAATTTGTGTCGTTCTTATTGTGAATGAATTAATAAGAAGTTGAATAACTTTAAAGCACATTTTTAAGCAGTTCGTGTTTTTCAAGCATAACTTTTACTGCAATCGTTTGGTATTCTACCAAAAAGAAAAGAGATTAACATTTATTATCTTTTGACTTTTGCTATCGCATGTAATATTAATCTGAAATGCGCTATCTAATAGGTTAACAATGTACGACATTTCTCTTCAAAAATTAAAGCGGCGTCTTTCTAATTTAGAATAAAACAAAAGATTGTCTCTAAAGAAGATGTAAATAAACAAAAAAGAAACGCGTTGTGAACTAAAGAATATGAAATACGATGAATATAAAAAAAGGAAAAGTAAAGTAACAAAAAATTCGTGAGTCATAAATATTAATTACGTCACACTCTTAGATGTATATAATAATCAAACAAAGAAAGCTGAAAAAATCATAGCAATCTTTCTCTCTTCAAGGATCTCTGTACGAGTGTTCTTCAGACTTTTGTCCTTTATTGAAAATATAAAATTAAATTTCTCATTATAAATTATAAATTGTATTATAATAATTTTAGTAGTTCATTAGATAAGGGAAAAAATGATTTTTCAAACAAATTATATGTATTTTACGTAAGTATATGCTTCCATTATATAACTACTTGATTAAAGTTTATTGAAATTGTAAATTTAAAGTGCTCTTTTTCATTTTAAAGATATGCAAGTTTTTTTTTCATGTTACTATTGTGAGATACACTTTATTATCATGTAATACGCATAGTATCTCGAAAAATGAATGAACATTTTCCACTACAAAAATGGTCGCTTGTTTATCGTATTAAAAGAAAAGAGAGGACGGATGTTATTTAAAAGGTATGTGTTTCTTTTTATTTTTCAAACAATTGTCATAATTTTTTAAAATTTACTTGTTTGAATTTACATTGCCCACGAAACCTTGATAACTGCTTTTTTTAAAGCTATAAATATTTTGTTTTTATTCACTTTTTCTGTTTAGATTTTAAAAAATGGCATACTCTCTATTCTCTCCTTTTTCTTTTCTTTCTTCTTTTTTTTTTTTTTTTTTGAAAAAAACAACAACAATTTTTAATAACTGCAATGTAACACATTCAGATTCTTCATTTTGACATGCTATTTTAGTGTTAATAGCAGAATATTTCTTTAGAAAACATGAGTAAATTGTTAGTGCTTTAGAGCTTTATATAATCATTGTAGAAAAAATAAACATTATTCTACTCACAAACACAAAATCGTGTTATTGCGTGCATATCACGAGGAATATTGAGTCAACAAAAGCTTTTCTAAATTCTGGAACATAAATATGTTTTCCAGATAAACTTACTCAGAGGTTAGTAAAATAAATTAAAAGAGAATCAATACTTTCGCATTAAAAGTAACAAAATAGAATGATATGGATTTCCTTATTTTACGCACTGAGGTTGTAAAATAAATTAAGAGTAAATTTTATATTTTTATGGTTTGAAGGAAATTGGGAATTTATGTAAAAAATTTTTATTAATTAAATATACATATTCTGTTACTGTTGAAAGTAAAATATTAATAGAAGGTTCGTTTTAAGGTAAATAAAATAGTCGCAAACTAAAGAGATTTTGATAATTTGAAGAGATTGCTAAATGTTACAGAATATTTAAACCACGCGAAATATACATCAGTTAAAAATCATTCAAGGTTGATGTAGAGAATTTAGCTGCATTGTTTGGAATTCAAAATAGAATTTGAAGGAAACAGGAAAATTTTAAAATGGAGGGAACTATTATTTGGAGCTAGTATTTCATTTCAAAAAATTTTACAAATAAATTCGGAATATATTTTTATACAACACAAAATTGTCACTTGTACAGGTAAAAAAAATTCATTTATTCTGCACTATTAGTTAATTCTGCGTTTATAACTATTAACGAGATCTCGAAAAATCTTTACATGCTTTGCTTGTCTGGTATTAAAGGCAATAATAGCTCCATCACTATGCAGAATAACTTATTAGTCTGATAAGCTTTTCTTAGTTAAAGTTATGTCTATTTTTAATATTATAACCGCGCGTTATACGCTTTCACTGTTGATGTTAGTTAAATCGGATATTTTGATTAGTCAGAACTAGACTGTTAAGAACAGATTTACTTAAGGTATGTGCCTACCTTTGGAGCCCTTTTTTTTCTTCAAAAAATGAAACGCTTATGTTTTTAGTTACATTAGTCTATAAAATGGTGAATTCAAAAGTCATTTTCATTAACTTTTTATTTATTTATTTATTTATTCAAATTTTGGCCATATTTGTTTAATATTTAGTAAAAATTGACATTTACTTAAAAGTTCATATAACAAATTCTATTAAATATACATTTCCATTTTTGTTTCAACACAATATATATATATATATATATATATCTGTGTTGGAAAGCAGAAAAATGCAATTATCCTTTAAACTTACTGAATTATACTAAAACTTATAAACACAACATGATTTTACAAATATATATATATATATATATATATATATATATATATATATACCTTATTAAAATAAAAAAAATAGCTCCAAAATAAACAGTTATAAGCTTAAAAGCTGTGTTTGAAGTTCACAACATACCTAAAGATAAGGTAACATTCGAAAAGCGAGACATCATTGACGGGGGTGGGGGGTGTAGGTGATTAAAAATCGGGTATATACAAAATACTTACCTAAATCATCTGAATAGCTGATTTGTTGACATCACTTGTTTAACTGGCACTAGCATGCAGTATGATGAGTATCGCATGTGAGGCAGTTACAAAACTAAATATGCGAAGGCGTTACTTCGTGGACGACCAACAAACTCCTTACACCCTGATCTTTTTCCTCTCTAAAATTCCCCTCCGTTTCCAATTTTTTTATAAGATGTAATTCCCTTGTAATAATGTTCCAAATGATGCTAGATCATTAGCGGAACATGTCGCCATAAGAATAAAACATGTAGAAGTGTACAAAGCGGGACATTCTCCTTTCATTTTACAGCTACAAAATGTTTTCATCGCTGCAAATGCCGAAAAATTCTACTATTCATTACGTCCAAACAATGATAGTCATATTCTAGCAACTGATCAAGGTAAACTTTGATAAGCAGTTCCTGATAATCGGTTCTCAACAACTATTTTTATTATTAAAGTTCAACAAAGTAAAATTTGCAAAATTAATATAAAGCTCATATTCTGGTGAAATAGCTACATGGAAGCCGAAAATCGTATTCTCTCGCCATTCCCAAGCTTGTCGTGCATTCTTTTCAAAAATCGGGACTTTCTTAAGACCCCGCGGAAAGCGGGATAAATTGTTAAAAATCGTGACTGTCCCGCTAAAAGCGGGACGTCTGGTCACCTTTCCTAAATATGTACAGAACATTGCGATAAAATTTCATTAGAATATATAAAATACTTTTTAAGAAATGAAATTTTTCGTAATAAAAAAAAAAATTAAATCGCAATTTTTTAGAAAATGCAAATCTATAAATCAACATTAAATGAAGAAATAGTTTCTAAACGCCTCTACAACTATAATCAATAAATAAGTAAAACTAAATTCCATATTTAAAAAGTAAATTGTACATTCATATCGTTTAAAAATGAAGAAACAGCTGTTTAAAATGCATTGCTTGCATTTCTATGGCTTAGTTTCGGTATTGAAATATTTCACTTCCGGTCACTAAATTGAACTTCCGGCTTTAAATCTGGACTGCAACTGCTTCCGGCTACCCTAGAAACAAATGCAAACCATTTTTGAAATCGTAAATATGTGGGTTTTAACGGAGAATTAAAAAAAAAAAAAAAAAAAAAATTAAAAATAAAATAAAAAAAGAAAAAAAAAAAAACTAATCTTAAGAACAAAATTTAAAAGAATTTAAATGCAAAATTTAAAAGAATTAAAAACAAAATGTATAAAGTTTGAAATGCTGAAGCAAAAGAATTCAACAAAATAATAATATTATTAAATAATATTAATAGTTGAAATTTACAATTATTACATTTTAAATGACTCTTAACAAAATTCAAAGTTAAATCAGTTCACAAACAAACTGTTTAAAACCCATTATTGTTAATATAAATCTCCTGTGTCTTAGTCACAATTCCAATACTTCGCAACATTTGGTAACTAATTATGTTGCAAATAATATAAAGACATAATAAACTTCCAAATAAGGGTACTTTATGAATCCGAAAAGAGGAAAGGTCTCTTTTATCAAACATATACAAAATATTATTATCATCTACTTTTTTAAAAGATTCTAAATATTATCCACTTCATGCAATAGATTTAAATATTCTGGATAAAAGGACAAGATGGACTTAACATTTTATTATTATTAGAAAGAAAAATAAAAACATCACTATGTCTAAACGTTCGAAACACTATTACAATCAGAAAATTAGTGAAATAATAACATGTTTTTATATATATATGTGATGTATTTATGTACGAAAATGAATATCAATCATCCATGCAGAAGCTTTTTTCCCTCATCAAGAATTTATTCCTCCATAAACACATTTTATTTGAGACGATTCACACTCAAGGAATGAAACATGCCAAAATGCCTTTTTTAAACACTTTTCAAATCTCAACATTGATATTCTCCAATACACTCATGTTCTGTATTCACGTTTGGGATCACGTGACTTTTTCCATGCAGTACAGTAATGTGCAGCTGTAGTAATGTTAACTAACTAAAGCCTCACATTCAGTAGCCACATGAGTTTACTTGGGTAAATATCTTATAGGTGCATTGTCCAGATTTTTTTTTTTTTTTCTGTATCAGGAGGCAGCTTGGGTTAAATATGTCAAGATTTCTGTCACAATATTTTCTAATTTTCATCTGGAATTCTTGAAAAGCCCTTTCAAACAGAAAAACAGTAAATACTGCTTTTAAAGCCAGGCTTAAGACTAGATTTAATACTATTTTCTTATGCCTTATTGGTGTGATTAACAATTAGTATGCAATTTTAAATTTAGTTACATAATAATAAGAATGTAAAGCTAAGTCTTGCGAAAGCTAAGCAATAGTTTAATGCAACTAAACTACAGCTATTTTTAAAACTGAAAAGTCTGAATTTTTTTCTTTCATGGTTATCATAGTATAAGATCCCTTTTCGGTTGAAGAGTAGCTTAAACTCCCTTTATTCTATGTACGGGTTTGCAATTGAATTTCTCGAAATAAATTCGTGATTTATTGGCTCCCAAGTGAAGTCCGTATGCATATTAAAATTATTTTGCTTAGAAATCCAGTATTTTATTTTGGTTGTTCGATCCTTATAAGATAAAGCATATATATATATATAACACATGGATCAATAAGTCCCGAGACTGTGCGGTCGTTTTTTTGCGATTTCCTCCTTCAAACGCACCAGCAAGTCAATATAATAATCACTGTTGATCGATTTACCTTTTTCGAGGTAGTCAATGAAAATCACGCCATGCGTATCCCAAAAAACTGACGCCATGACTTTGCCAGCTGACTGCTGCGTTTTCGGACGCTTCGGACGGCTTTCGCCAGCTGTGCACCAATCAGATGACTGCCGCTTCGACTCTGGAGTGTAGTGATGTATCCATGTTTCGTCCATGGTCACGTAACGACGCAAGAAATCTTTTTTGTTGCGAGTAAATAGCTTTCTGAATCATCGACTCGTTGTTCCATCGAAAGCAATCGCGGCACCCACTTGGAAAAAACCTTTTTCATGCTCAATTTTTCATGAAGGATAGTAAATACACTTCCATATGATATCTGTGTCATCTCAGCAATCTCACGGAGCTTCACTTTACGATCTTTCATTATAATTTTTGTCACTTCACTCACATTTTCCGGTGTAACGGCTTCCACAGGTCTACCCGAGCGTTCCGCGTCATTTGTGTCGGTACGACCACGTTTAAACTCGGCAAACCACCGACAAATCGTTGCTTTTGATGGACAAGAGTCCGGGTAACATTTTTCAATCCATTGTTTCGCTTGCACGGTGTTTTTACCCATTAAAAAACAATGTTTTATCAGAACACGAAACTCGGTTTTTTCCATTTTTTTAAACAAACTTCAAAACGACTTTACTCCAACCTCGATAACTCAGCTGTTTCTGGTCCGATCGACTTAAAGTTTTGACACGTTTCAAACAAAGGTTAGTACTCTAGAAAGACCTGGTTACTGGTTTACTACGAGTGCCATCTCTGGGTTAGTCTCGGAACTTATTGATTGATGTGTTATATATATATAATTTCTTTTATCATGTCTTGTATTATTGTAAGAAAAACTTATGATTATTTACAGAATTAAAATGCTTGATGTGAATGTTTTATATAAAATAATAAATAAATGATATAACTTTTCGTTTTTACAGATAACAATACAAGAAGAGTAGTAGAAAGAATAAAACGAATTACAAAACCTGAAGACAGCGTTCCAAATTCAAAAGGCTGTTACAGGTTTCTTGGGTGCGATGAATTAAATAATATTGTAGCTATTTTCCACAGACTTGTCCAAGTATTTACTAAAATTGTTGCAAATAAACAGACTTTCTATATCTATAAAGAGTATATATCCAATGGACAATTTCATGAATTTTGCTGATTTGGAAAAAAAAAAAAGAAGAGCCATATCAAAATCTTTTTGTAAAGTTTAGATGAGAAATTATTCAACATGAAATTCCCACGTAACTTGAAGATTGCAACTACGCCATCCACGACTCCAGTGGTAGACGAGACAGCAAATGACACTGCAGTATCTGAGATTGACACCCGATTACTCAAGCTCCTTGCTGGGAAACTAAATTTTCAGTACACAATACATCTTCTGGAAGATGGCGGTGGTTATGGTGTTTTGAGCAAAAATGGACGTTGGACTGGAGTAGTTGGAATACTTGCGAGAGGTGAAGCAGATTTGTTTACTGCTTACTCGCACATAACTAAAGAAAGATTGCATTCAATAGAATACAGCACGATATACTACGTTCTTGAAAAGACATTTGCCACTGATATTCCTGAACTACTATCAAAATGCGAAGTATTACTGTTGCCATTCCACACCGATGTATGGTTAGGATACCTAATTTCGTTTGGTCTTATTCCAAACGTATTGTAACAGTTAAAGTATCCGCCTATCTTCGGAGAGGAGTTTTTTTTAAATAATTGAAAAAATAACATTTTATATATGCATTATACTATAAGATTCGGTTAAAAACTTAAAATGCAATGCAAAATTTGCATAAATTAATAATTGTTTTAATATTTCAGCTCGAAAAATACATAAAATTGCAGTAAAATGGCATTTGTGCAAAACACCGAAACTGAAATTTAAATAGAGATATTTCAATTCTGTAAATTTTATTATGATGAATTGAATCTAATTTAGGATTTGTGCCTCTCTCATAATTATAACCCTGAAAATTAAATATTTATAGGAAGTCGTACTTTAACATACAGAAAAAACGTATAAATCTGTATAAGTTATGACTTTATCATCAATAAAATGCAAAGTAATCGCATTATAACAATAGCAGAGGTTCAAGTCCTGAATTCACTTTTATAGAGCATTCCATGAAAGTTTCATAATACTATATACATAACTTTTTTTCAATACGATGTTTTGTGTTGAAGCAAAATACGAGAATTTTGATTTTGAGAAAAAGCTGAAAATACATTTCAACCCAGAAACTTACCTAATTAAATAAACATTTAACATTAAAAAGCCCCTGATTTGTAAAGCTCACTACCTGTATTACTTAAATAAGTTATCTTTTTCTTCCTGATGGCCTTTAAAACTTTCCTACACTTACATTTAAAAGGTGTTGTATAACGTTTTAATTCCCTGATTCGATTGTAATCCTTTTTGTATCCCTTTACAGTGAAGTATCCCGGATTTTCAATGTTCAGCTTATTTAAGACTTTTAAGCAGCCTTGATATTTTTCAGTTAAACTTTATAATTGCATCATATGCAATTTGGGTCTTAAGGAATTCATCTTGTATGTTGGAAGATATTTTGATGGCGATATTACGTAAAATATTAATGAAAAACAAGCATTAAAGTTTCCTTTTCGGAAGAAGAATGCTACTTCCTGTTCTAAATTTGACTCAGACTGTTATTAAAATGCTTATAACTCAAGTTCTATGTAAGACAGAAACAAAATTGAAACTGTTCTAGAAAGCTAAGAAATCCGGCTTTAATAATAGGCCGTAAATAAAAAAATATCGACTTTTTGACCGAAAAACACATTTTAAAGGTAGGCGTTAATTAATTTAATTTCTAATTTTTAATGCTAAAAAAACCAGTCCAGTAATTGATAACTCTTTACAAATCTGTTTAGTAACAAAAGAGTGCCATATTTGAAAAGAAATTCTCTCAAACACCGTATTCTATTTGGATCTTGGTTGGTATTTCAGACCATTTTACGGCTCATCTGTATTTCACTCATTCTGTCTTTTCTGACTATACAACCTATAGCAAGAGGTATCAATACCAATCCAGAACTGAGTGAAACTATTGAAAAAGGAAATATCAAATTTTACATTCCCAATGGAAGCTGCAGTTTGAATTTATTGATCAACGGTGACTCAAAAGATTCGTAAAATTGGATTGGCGGTACAGTGGAATCACTAGACAGAATTCAATTTCAGGAATGAGAAAATTGGCAATTACAGAGCATTTGAAAGCGCTCTGGAAGTTTTTCTTATTGCTTATGGAAAACCTCCTCATTCAACTGTATGTATGTCCGAAGATAATTTTGGAATTTGGGGTGTTGCTGTTATGATGAGAAAAAGATTTTGCTGCAAAGAAACCTTGGATACTTTGATACTTAGAAAAAATAATTCGGGATTGCATAAAAAAATGATAGAATGATAGATGATGAAGCATTTCATCAACTTTTAAATTATCTTTTCAAATATCATCGACGAATGAAGTGAAACAGCTAGGACTGAATGAGTTATCTAGATTTTTGCTTCTACTTACAATATTTCATATTTTATCGTCATTGATACTTGTGATAGAATTTGGTTATAATAGGTAGATTAGTAAAAATACAACTGAATAAGTGAAAAATTATTTCATGTTCAAAATTATGAATAAAATAGTATTACTTCTTTTTGTGCTATTTTAGTTGTGCTGTTGATGAATGTTTCTTTGACTGCAACAACATGAGTTGATACTTAAGCATTAGCTTTGGCGAAACTTTAAATGGGCTAGACGTTAAAACAGGCTTATAAAAATTAGTTTTATTAGCACTTTGAATATTTGTAATTACTCATATTCTGAATACGAAAGGGTCTATTAAATAACAAGACTAACGCTGCTCCAGAAGAAGTACTCATGTGCCAAAATCCAGCGACTGACAGCTATTTAGCGTGAATTCTTCTCTTTCGAATGCAGTGTCTCTTGCTTCTGTAAATAAATCCGTGTAGTCATAGCCTTTGTTCGAATTGCGTTTTTATTTTCTAAATATATCGAAGGGGAAAAAATAAAAGACAGATGTCCATTTTTCTCTTTATGAACAATTGCAATTTGTAAGAAAAAAATATTGCAGGGAGATATGAGATATGTAAATTCTAGGATTACACCATAAATAAAATTGAAAGGAAAAATATCTTCAGAGTAAATATGATACTGAATTTCAAACAGTAAAAAGTCAATTAGCTTTATTAATTAGATCAATAATTAAAAATAATTTCATATACAAATTATGTTACAATGAGAAAACACAGATAATTTATTTTTCAGAAACTTTGAAAATTTTCTTAAAATTTAAATCTATTGTTCAGATAGAATTAGCATAGTTCAATACATTAAGAAAAATAATAAATGCTAAATTAATAAGAACCGTAATGAATGCAGTACGGTACATAAAAACAACAGGGGGAAAAAACGCATTCGAAATAAATTAACACATAACTTTGTATTGTCTCAAGCTTTCATAACACACAATTCAACTTACTTATAATTGTGCATTGCTAATTGTGTTATGATGACGAAATTGGTGCCCTAATCGCGTGACTTTTACGTCAAGATCTCTATTACCCGAAAGTACTCACGACTTTTTTTCCCCTTTCTGTACTGCCTATCAAGAAATCTTTATTTTGACCGATAGTCTCAGTTCTACCTAATACTTGCGATATTGGTTCCACATTGGTGATAGTGCATTTCTCTCTCTCTACTGACCTTACTTCAAATTGGCATCAGTGGTAACGAAGTGGCTGATACCCTAGCTAAGGAGGGTACTTCAATGGCTTCGATCTATCCAACACCTTAACATTTCTAGAGACTTGCTCAAAAATTAAATTTACTGTCGACTTTTCTTGGTGTTCTCCGACACATGACTGGTATCGTGGCAAGCGGCCGAGTGGAGCCATCGTTTATGAGTGTGATTGGGTCCAACAGACTACAGCATCAAGGTTTCTAAGCTTGATTTGAGGTGCCTGAAATTTCACCAAAGAAATAAAATCTTCTTCGTTTATAGAAATTATGAGTCAACAGTCCTTCCCTGAACATCTTTTCTGTCAGGAGGCTTTCCAGGGAGGCCATGACCAAACGTTCTTTTCTTATCTTTGACTTTTTGAATGCTTTTGGGCTCATTGATCTAATCTAACCCATTGGTTAGATCAGATAAACTTAGCAACAAAAACAAATATTCAAGAGTATTTCCTCTGATATATAAAGCTTGAGTAATGATATATATTTCTTGTGTAAAATAATATAAAATTTTTATTTTTTATGAATTAAGTTATTTACAAATTGACGGGAATGTGTTTGACTCATTTTAGTGATATTTAAATAAAAGTTTGCTATAAATATAACGACCTCTACATAAAACTCTCTTCACTGTACTTTGTGAATTCAGTGCGTTGAATAGAATAAGCGTTTTTTAATATCATTTAGATCTACAATAAAAAATTTTGGAATTAAAAACACAATAATGCTGAATTCGTTCAATATTCTAGATTTAACAAATTACAGCTGTTCAGTTTAGTTTTTGAATGTGTAACAAACATGCTTGAACGATAAAAAATTAATTTATATTTAAAAGTTTCGGATTGCACTGTGAGCAACAAACGATCAACAAATATTTAAAAAATAATTCTATAAAATAAATAACTTAAGTATATAGAAATATAGTTTATTATATGAGTCATTATAATAAATAAATAAGAATAACGAAATTACTATTAAATGCTGCAGTCAATATAATTTCAAATACTTAAATAACTCTTTCATTCTTTTAGAAATAAACTATTGTAAACAGTCTATACACTGCAATCAATAAATTCATTAGAAAATTGTTTTAACCTATCTTATTTGTCTATATCCATATGTAAAACTTCTGAAATTTTGCAGAATACAGAGAAAGAATTACGAATAATAAAAATCAAACGTTAGAAACGATCTTTATAAACAATAAAGGGGACAAACAGAACGTGATTTATACAAACATATGAAATAATTTTAGATAATATGTTGAAAAAAGTGAGAACAAAATCAGGAAACATTAACAGATTAAAAAAAAAGTAATAAGGAAGGATCTGAACAGCTCTCCGTTTACTTGATAACAAATGTTTGAAATATTTTCTAAAGGGTGGTTGACATTTGTCAATATTTATGTTACTTTTTAGATATTTACTCTTTTCGGCTTTTAATCTATTTTAAACAAGTAGAAACTCTTGGCTGATTGTTCTCCAGGGCAATTGTCTAAAGTGACTGCAAATGTTGCCACATCCGCAAACTTCATTTCTTAAATGCTTTGTAATCAAGGGACATTGGTGAATAAATAATACATATGTCTGGACAAGAATTCTAAAAACGAATTAAAGTAATTTTGTACTTCATTTGCCTGGACAGCTGATTAGCAGATCTCCCTATCGCAATAAAGGATTTTTTTGTTTATCTAAGTTAAAAATTTATTAAAATGACTTTTTCTACTTAAATGGTTCGAAGTTAATTTTGATTGCTTATTTATTACAATAGAATACCATTCTTTATCAGAAAACATCATCTAGAATAAGGTAAGCGTATTTCCACCTGTGTGTTTTTATTTCATGTTCGTGAAAAATTTCTCCTACATTTATTAAAATTAATCGCCAACCATTATTCTTTTTTTTAACGAACTTTTATTTAACTTGCTTTATTCATATGTATATATAAAAAGAATTGTTTTTCCAGTTCAAACTTTGTATTCGAATTTTAACTTACTTCTATCAAGCGATCGAGCTAAAATTTTGCATACACGTATAACTCCTATGATAATAAA
Source organism: Nephila pilipes (assembly GCA_019974015.1). Lineage (NCBI taxonomy): Eukaryota > Metazoa > Arthropoda > Arachnida > Araneae > Nephilidae > Nephila > Nephila pilipes. The sequence goes on from BMAW01093967.1 coordinate 265,697, forward strand.
ATACTAGAATATACTCATGCGGTGACAGACTTGGAAGGGAGGTGTGTCTTGCACTTAACAACGTTTAACTGAATTGCAATTTTACACACATGTTTAGATCACGTAATTGCTTCTTAGTCTTAAATTTCCAGACTAAAAAAAGTTAAATATAAGTAAGAAAATTTCTTTAGTCAAGCGTTAGGTCTCGTACAGAAATAAGTAGCTATGACATTTAATTTTTCTATCATTTCCTAGGTATCTTTGTTAAGCGCCTTGAGAATTTTAGAAATATACTCATATATTATTTGACATATAAAGCATATTTTTATACTTTTAGTCCATCTTTAAATAAGCCCCTGATTTAAAAATGTTTTTAGGTCATTTTTTACATTTTTTTTGTTATTAAAGCACTGTTATTATAATACATCATTGGAAAATCAGATGACGAGGAATGCGTTTTATCGTATACTTTACTGAACACGAAACATTAACGTATTCAGTATTTTATTATCTCTTCATCTGTACATCAACATTCCGAATACAAGAAAAAAAAAAGCATGGATATAAAGAAGAAAGTTTTTTTTTTCTTCAATTTGAAAATAGAACATATTTCAACAACAACTTTTCCGGAAATTTTAGGGTGAATTTAATATAAAAAGGGTAGATTAATACTCAAAATGCACATCTTAAATATTTGCAGTTCTTGTTTATTGATTGAATCCAACTTCACTTCGAATCACATGAGCAACTGCTCCAGAATACGAAGAGTTATTATGCAAAACGCATTGAAAATTAAAACAGATCTTTTATTAACTGAATAATTTCATATCTTTTCCTGAACTTGAGAGGTAATCAAAAAAGTAAGCTCCAGCTTAGCATAGAACAATTAAAAAAATGAAATAAGAAGTGGTAAGATTATACATGTTGTAACTAATGTTGAAGCTAGAAACTATGCCGAATCGAAATTTTTTTGTATTCCAAAATAAATCTTCATAATAGGTACATTAAGGGTTGGCAGTATTTCTTTTTGGGAAAAAGTATCATTTAAAACACCAATCTCTCCAATGTTGAGCATCCAGTTGAGGAAAATGGCTTTTTCAGGTACTTAACCCTTTCTGGCTTTTATTCCCTTTTCGGATTGGAAAAAAAATGTGACACTGAACTTTGGAGTCTATATTTGTCCAGGAATAGTTATAGATCTTGAGCGATGTTTAGAAAAACTTTAAAAATTAAGACGGTGCAATAGCAAAAAAGATAAAATGAATTACTTGAAAAGTTTGCAATTGAGGAAATTTGAGATTAGTTTTGTTGTCGTGGTAGAGAATTGTTTTGTTTCTCAGTTCCTTTCCCTTGTTCCTCGTTTCTCATTACATGAAATTAGGATGGAGATATCTCGAATGGTGAATAAATTTTAAAAGTTCTTAGTGGAGATAGGAAGGAATCAAAAGGGTAGCAGCAGATTTTCACTTGAGTTTGGTGGAGTCTTTCGATTTTCTATAACATTTTACGAGATACAGCTGAAAAAATTCCGCCTGATCGATCTACAGACAAACAATAATCGTGTCAATATTAAACAACACTCGATCCGGTTACGTTACATCCCCTCTTTCCATTCCTGCCCCCGAGTCGACTGCACACCCTTTAGCTGTATCGTGAACTTCGTTAGTATCGGACGTTACATCTGCAGTCTATCAGAAAAAATTTGAGTTTAAAAGTCAACGCGTTAATATTTAATTTCTTTCTAAACTTGTAAACTCCACTAATGAAACTCATTTTTTGTGCAAAGAAATATATGGTAATGAATGCTTTATTCCGCACTACGGGATTTGAGTAATTTAAACGATTCAAAGAGGGACGAGAAGAGACTGAAGATGACCCACACCCAAGACGACTTACCACACCAACGAAACATGAATACAATGAACAAATCTGTGTTTTGATCCGAAAAGATTGTTGGTTGAGTATTCACACAGTTTCTGAAACCACAGGAATTGGCAAAGAATCTGTTTTGCTCGAATTGGAGAAAATTTGGCCTGATTTGTGGAAAAACAAGTCTCGTATTCTTCCTCAAGACTAGGCCTCGACTCATACTGCATTGTCAGTGATGACGTTTTTGGCCAAGCATAAAAACCTGTGTTGAAGCATCCACTCTAGTCACTCGTTTTTACCCCCATATGACTTTTTTCTACTCCCTAGGTGAAATCAACACCAGAAGAAAAATAATTGAGACCGTTCAATCTGTAAAAGAAAAGGCGATGGAGACCATAAACATGCTTTCTGAAAATGACTTTTAACATTGCTTTGGCTGATAGGAAACTCGCATGGAGCAATGTAGGGATCGTAAAGAAGAGTATGTTGAAGGGGATAATGTTAAAATTAAGAAGAATAAGGAATAAAGGTTTCTGTAGCATTAATCCGGATTTTTTAGCCGTATCTTGTATAGTAAGAGCTTAAATGAAATTCGTTTAAGCGCAAACCACTTAGGGGAATGAAAGATGGTATGTTGTAAGAAGTAGAATGAATGGAACAGCACAATTTTATTCTTGGAAAATAGAACAAACATCACAGTGACTACAATTGGTTGCTATTGTATTTTAACTAAACACGAAAATATTTGGTTCATTGTAAGCAAACAAAATCGCAGTTTTATATTATTTTAGGGACTTCATACAATGTTCTAGTGTTGAACTGAGATCTGAGAGATACTACTCACATCGTGAGTGCTCTTATGCGAGCTTCGCTTTTATTTTTATAGCCACATTTAGAGTCATTTTAATCTATTCTATCGGTTACTATATATAGAGAGCCAATGTTTATTTCCAGTTAATATATTCAATTTTAGAATTGAAGTAAATTACATCTGTTAGCTTTTTATATGAGATTCCTCTCAGAAACAGGTGGCTGTTGTAGTTCAATGATCTTGGTCTCAAGCTCGCAGCCAGCGTTGTCGAATCGAATCGCAGGTTCCAGCTCTGACATTACTAAAGGTCCTCGAGGTATATTAAATATGGTAGAGGTCCCAAGTCCTCCCTTGGCGTAGTTCGGAAGTTTGGAGAGGGAGGTACCAATTTAGATGTCGTCCTGTTCATTTGGTCGAGGATCAAAATTGCGAGATCCACCGCGAATAACTCTCGTGTTCCCTCTAAGTGCGACGTTAATTATGAATGAATCAATCAGTTTCAGAAGCAGCCAGAAGAGATTGACGCCCCCGATCCTTCTCTATTTTTGACCCTTCTTCTTATCAACCATTTCTCCCCTAAATCTAGATCACAAATACAGATGGTTTGGCACAGCACAACCAGATTTGGCCCTTGCTCCATAAACCATTACTTTCAACCACACAGACTAGATTGAAAGAGATTTACACTAGGTTGATTTTCTGTCAGGAATAAGTGATATTTATACTTTTCATTTCATATAGTAGCTGACTCTGATTTAGATTTATCGAGACTGATTTCATTAGAACCTGCATCTATAAGTTGCATTTGGCACCTATTTTCTCCATTTCTGTTGATAGTTATTTTGCCCCATCAAAATAAATAAATAAACTTCTGTTACATATTTCAAGATTTATTTGTCAATTAGTTTGTTTAATCAAAAACTAATTTGTTCTTAATCTGTGTATTACAGTAAAATCCTGAGCTCCTATAGGTAAATTAAGAAATTGCTATTTTCTGCAGCTCTTATCAATTTATCAAGCAATGTTTCATTTAATCATGGCACTTGATAAATTTTCAAAATAACTGTACGAAAAAAAATTATGATATACAAAACTGCAAAGATTTCGATTTCAAATCACACAGCCGTTGCGTTTCCCTCAAAAAAAAAGTTTCTGAATTCATCAATTGCGAAATGTTTCAATTGATAAAATTACTTTAATGTTAATTAATGTATGAAACACACAAATAAAAATTGAATTGATCTCTAAGAATTAATTGAAATATTTGTAAAAGTAATGAATTTGGATCTCTAATGAACAATGTAACTAGTACTAAGAAAAAAATATCGCGACTTAAAAGTATTACGAATTTAAGGACTTAAGCTTTAAAATTATTAACTACCTTAATTTCATTTTTGTCTCAAGAAATTAAGAAATTTTTTCTCAATAAACTGGAGTTCACAAAATTTTTGTGGTGATTTTTTTTTTTTTTTTTGCTAAACCAAAGCCGTTAAATGAAGCACTAATCGTATATCTTCATTTTTAACAGTTACAGGTTCTTCTTATTTACTTACTATATATGTACTTATTTAATTAAATAACTTTGAAATGTGACAAAATAAAATAATCAATAGTTATTATCTAACACTCATTTCTCTATAAATAAAACGGGAGCTTTAAATAAAGTGAGCCGATAATGATACTTTTAATCGCAACATCAAAATGGTACTCGTATATTACTCTTTCTATCATTATTTCATTGAATTAAATTTGTCAGAACGTCCTTTTCAGCTGTATATTTCTACCATAGAAATCGAACTTTATTTTTTTTAATTTTCGTACTGGTCTTGTAATTTATATGAAATTTAAATTTAGCAAAATAAGCTTTATTCCTGTTTTTCAATTCTACATAATTTCTATAATTCTGCATAAATACAATATTTTAAAAATAATTCTTATTATCAATGTTTTTTTTAAAAAAAATATGGTCAATAATTATATACACTAGTGTGCAAATATTAAGGCCGAAGACCAAAAATTACCATATCAGTGGAATGAAAAGGAAGAGTAGAATGAAAGACCAATCAGGAAATTAACTAGGGTGAGGTACAGTAGCACAAGCGCAGATATGCAGCTAGGCGTAATACGGGAGTGTCGGAACGGGATAAAGCACGCCAACAATGTAAGCTCAGCATTTCTGGGGAAGCGTTTGTACGGCGTACATCAGTTTAAACGACATAGAGTTGCTCCCTCAGTGTTAAATGTCAAGCAATGAATCTGTTAGGTGACATCTGGACTATTTTGCTCCAGGTCGAATTATTGGAAAGATAGAAGAAGATCACAGAATATGACAAGTGGATGAGATAAGGTTTAGTCTGAATAGCGATTCTGGACGCATTCATATTTGGAGAAAGTGGGAAAATCACAATAACCCCTCCAATATCGTAGAAAGAGACCGGTTTGGAGGTCGTGGTGTTTCTCGTTTGGGATGGTGGGGCTCATCATGCTTGGTTGTCATGATCTTGGGAGCACGCAACTTACCTCTAAAAATAATTCCGGAGGTCCGATTGTCTCATCATGCTTGGTTGGGACTGTCACGAATGGACTATAAATGCCTTAACAACTCATTGATAACCTCATACTCTGCACAGCCAGACAATTTGTTACCTGCATAGTAGTCAGGGGAGATCATATCCCTTACTAATGGTTGGATGTTTTTGGCTGATCACCTGTCACATGGATGTTTCGGCCTTCTGTCGCATTACGCTCCATGTAACTTTTTCGTTCCTTTTTATCCTTTTGATTTCTTTTTTGGTAAGTTTTGCTTACATTGCTTATGTTCTTACGTCTTGGGAATCTTATAGTATTATTTGTGTTAATTGGAAAAGCTTTTGCACAACTGTATGTTGAAAAAAAAAATCTCGTCCTTAAATTTTTTGAATATATATATATATATATATATATATATATATAAGTATTAATGTTAATAAGACATAATTTTAAATTATACAAAAAATCTAACTGAAAAAGTTACAAATTATAGCAACTAAAAAGAAATTTAAAAAATTAAATTACAATTACAAATTGAAAACTACAATTACTGCAGAATGAATTTAAAAATTACTATAATATCAAAACAACCGTAACAATTATATATTCCTAAATTAAATAAATACATGTAAAATATTAAAATGAAAAAAAGTCATAAATTTACTGAAATATAAGCTATACATTATAATTTTTATCAAAAAAATATAAATTTAAAATTACAACAAAGTTAAATGCAAAGCTTTTAAAAAAGTAACGAATCTCAAGAGAAATGAAATAATAATAATAAAAAAATAAATGGAGAAAATGTGTGTGCAATTTAAATACTGTCCCATACTTGGAATGGGGAAAGTTTGAAATTAGTTTCATCGCTCACAACTTCAATAATTACATTATCATAAACAATGATAAAGAAAAATCAGAATTCCATAAACGAACTGAAATTCAACTTTAGAAAAATAAAAAGAAGAAACAAATGTACCACAGTAAATAAGCATGAACTTAAAAATAATCAACCGGGGCTCATCACTAATCACCACGTTTTTCCAATCTATGACATTCCACGTAACTCTGGCTTGACCCCACTGCAGACGGAGTCGCCGATGTTTCGGTGTTAAAGACAGTGCACGAAAAAAGAGCTTGGCTTGCAAATTCGCTTTGTCAAGGCGTCTAGAAATCTGATTATATCGTTCAACGAGTCACTGTAGAATCTTCGAGGGCCTACTGCATGATCCTTCAATCCTCTCCTCTCGTCGTCTTCCTAGTCGCTCTAGATCCAGGTCTCCATACATGGGTACCATATCGTGTCCAATGATCCTAACTTTTTCTGACAACACACTCCCAAAGATCAACCTGGCAAGCAACACGACGTTTCGACCAACCTGCGGTTTCCATGTCTATGACCAGGTCTCTCTCAAACTCGCTTGACTGGGCGAAATGACTACTCACACGTCTACTTGGTCTTCTTGGTTTATAAAAGTCCTCCTAGAGTCGGAATGTGATGATTACGTTTATGAATATTTCACTTTGCGCATATTTATATAGGACCCACTTCCTGATTGTATCATCACTGCAAGGTGTGTGGTCATGCGCATTGGTAAAGAACATAGATCAATTTCATATCAGACATCAATCAACTACATAGCAAAGTTTCGTGATTGTAGCTTCCTTACATTTTTATGTGCTATTTTCAATATTCCTGAGTGTACACTGAAAGAATCCTACATGCATCTGAATTTTAAATTCAATGATTAATTGATTCTCTTCGTTAATTGACATAGAAGAATACTTTTTTACACTAGTTTGAAGAGATGTGAATTCATCCACCACAAACGTACCTAAAATTATGTTAAAAATATCATTAGGGGTGTTTGAAATAATTTTTCCCATTTATTCTCTTTTTCGCTATGGCTTGGAATGAAAACAGGTAAATTTTTCTTTTCTTTTCTGTTAACACCTTCTACGAGGGCGCTTAAATTTTAATATGATATACGTCCCCATTATGGAGGTAAAAGAGAAGTGGAAACAGAATGACCTCAGGCAGGAAGTTTGGAAGTAGGAGACAGGAAATGTTCAGGCATGAGCCATAGGTAAAAGCTATTTCCTTCACTTTGCTCTCTGGATATCTGAGTTGTAACTATTCCGAACTGTAATCAAAAAACAGAATCTCAAGCAGAAAAGGAACGAGCATAAATTGATAGGATAATTCTAATAGAAAATGTTTCTGATTGTCTGAAATTAACAAAAAAAAAAAAAAAAAAAAAAAAATTCAGGTTCCTCTACTTTAATCTAGTTGAAAATGTTCATTGTAGAAGAATATCAACAATATATTGTCTAGTGATATAATAATGAGACTTAAGAAGCTTAATTACGACATAGAATACAAATTCACGTAGTTATGTCAAATAGTTCAAAATAATTTTAAGGTTTACGGGTGTAAATAATTTTTAATATTATTTCAAATGTCAAAATTATTAAGTTCTTTTTTTAGAAATATTACTGTAATTTCCAGAAGGATCACCATGGTGTTTCCGTGTTTAAAACTTAATTTTTCGGTGGGTGTGGCATTTTTACCGATGCTGCACCACACATATAAGACCTCCCAGTTGCTTTCTGTGAGCTTTATTGTGTTTACATGCTTGTGGACCTACGTGTTTTATTCATTCTAAAGGAGATCTATGAACAATTACGTTCTTCCCTCCTCCAAATTATCATTCGCATAGTGAAAAACCAGATTTGAATGTAATCATAGATAGGGAATATATAGTGATCAAATAATAAAGAATAATATTTTGATATCTTCATATGATGAACAATTTGATGTGATCATTTTTATCCGCATACGTAAAATTTAAAATTTTCTTGAAATTCAGATGCATATTCAATTTAACATTTCGCTGTTGCGATATTTTTTTTATAAATAGTAAGGACTTGTTTAATGTGTTATTATAAATATATTCGTGAACGTACGTATATTTTCAAAATTTTTGACCTATAATTTATTTTTGAGTAGTGGTTTCTTTTCATGTATTTTTTTACTTGATATGCAACATATCACGACATAGGTATAGATTTTGCAATTCTTACGTTCACAGCGATATCACGCGTAATTTAACTTTAGAGTGGCGTTTTCGCCCCTGTTGCTTTCCTTTCTGAAATAAATTGAATTTTAAATTTCATTCATAATTTTATGCATTTTATTTATGTAGGTGAAGAAGAGAAGATATGCTGAACGCAGCAGACTAAATCACATTGCTAGAAACTCTTTGGAATACGAACTGAATCGCAATGCTTTTGTTGAAATCCAAATGTTATTTCTTTGCATCCCTTTCAATGTCTTCCAGTCACTATGACAAACTCCTGATTTTCCTAGTGATCCGAAACGCTATGTAAGCGACTGAGTGTACCGTCAATTAATATTAAGAAAAGCATAATCAAAATATTACCTTTAAAAAATTTAGCATGCAATTTCCACGATACCTAAAGGCTGCAATTATTCCATCGAGAACGTGTAAAGTGGAAAAGACTGGAAACGAAACAGTCGCAACTGGAATTGACATCCAACTACTTAATCTCTTGGCAGAAAATCTAAACTTTCGATACACGTTACATCTTCCAGAAGATGGTGGCGGCTATGGTTTGAATAAAAATGGAACTTGGACTGGTATCGTTGGGATGATAGCCAGAGGTGAAGCGGATTTGTCGACCGCATATTTATCTATGTCAGAAGAAAGATCACACGTAGTAGATTTTAGCACATCCTATTACATTCTTGAAACGACGTTTGCAACTGACATTCCCAAGCCATTAATTAAATATGAAGTACTATTATTGCCATTCCAAATGCATATTTGGATAGCACTACTAGTTTCCTTTTTTCTTGTTCCGAACGTTCTCCAACAGTTAATGTTCAGAAAACAAACTACCCTGGAGTTTTTCATTAATCTGTTAAATCACAAAAAAATGCCTCGTACTGTAATGGATTCAATGGAGCATCGAATTCTAATGGGATCGTGGTTAGTATTTGAAACTTTTGTAAGATTCATATACACTTCTCTTATTCTGTCTTTTCTAACCATAAAACCTATACCAAGAGGTATCAAAACCATCCCAGATTTGAGTGAAGCTATCGAAAAAGGAAGATTTAAATTTTATGTGCCTAGAGGAAGCGCCTTGGTGGATTTCCTGACCAATAGCAATTCGGAGGATTACCAAAAAATTGGTCTGGCTATTCGAATGAACAACTGGACACAGGCACCAAGTTTTATGGGTGAAATGATCGGAGACTCCACAGTCATTTCGCGCGCTCGTTCAGATTTCCACATCACTTATGGGATGCCTCCATTCTCAACAGTGTCCATCGCTGATGATTCTTTCCAAATATGGAATGTCGGAATTATGCTGAGAAAAGGATTTTGCTGCAAAGAACGCTTGAATACTTTGGTTCTCAGAATTTGCAATGGAGGTCTCTATCAGAAAATGATTCAGGACGAAGCATATCGTCAGCGTTTTAAATTATCTTTTAAGACGTCAGCCGACGAGGGAGTGAAAAAAATTGGATTTGACGAATTATTCGGAATTTTTTTTGTGCTTGCAATACTTCATATTCTATCCGTTCTTATATTCATAATGGAACGTGTTTATAATCGACGTATTAAAAAAGCACTGCAATGATTATGTTAAAAATAACAATTATCAAATATATGTATTGCTTGCCCTTTTCCCCCTACCATTTTTTGTTACTGTTTCAATGTACAGTCGCACCCCCTTTGAGTCGGGTCCATGGTAAGTAAACCACGAGTGAGTTACATTGTTAGTGTGTGAATTGAAATATAATATTAATTTCAACATCGATATGAATTTTCTGTGATACGTTTACACATTTTCGACATTATTTTAAAGTATTGCAAAAATCCCTTATCAGAGAAAAAATCTTTATAGCTCTTAAAATTTGACCAATATAAAGGTTTGGATGTGTATTGGTTCGTTCCTGTCAGTGAGATTACACGAACAGAATGGTTCATAATATCTCTGATCCCGAGATCATGAAAATAATCTCTTAAAAAATCCAACCAGAACGTTCACTATCTGAGAAATGGTGATTCATAATCAGCCGAAACATTCGAGTCCAAATAAGATAAGTAAAAAATATTAAAATTCATCGAAGTTCGTTTAACCCAAAATTTTCAAAAGATGCGCCTCAAAGATACTCTATTATTCATTTTCGCATTGTCAAAATTTTCTCTTTTGGGACAAAAGTCACCATCTGCACTTGCAATTCAGGGGACTTGCGAGTTCTGGTCTCATAAAAGATTACTATTCCACCCACGTGTTTCTATTTTCTCTTAATAATAAATTCACTATTAGAACTTGGAACTCAATGGCTCATTTATCTCCCGATATATAAATAGAAAAAAGGTAGCATTTTTTACTTTCGATAGGAGGTCCTGACGTCATCTAAAAAACGATTAATCTAAATCTTATGAAAAAGAGAACCGTAATAATATCGCAAATTGAGCGGACTCGCAAGTTTACGAACCCTGAGTTAACGGGGTCTGACTGTATGTTTTTAATTCATTTTTTCTTATCCAAACATAAACTAGTAATTCAATCCTTAACAGTATCATTTAATACATTCAATTGAATAAGCAGAAGGTTGTAGAAATTTTCTACCCGCCTTAAGGAATTACATTATAACTTACTCTTTTATATATTCTTGAAATGAACAGTAAAATCATTAAAAATTCGAACCAAATGCCTTTTAAGTTAAGCAAGCGAAGAAGAAAAGCACTGCCTTAGAAAGCCATCTCGACTTATTGTATATAAATATTTTGAGAACGAATTACAAGAATAAAGTTTATATAAGCTGGAATCTTAAAGCAATAAGTAATTCAAGAAATTTTATGGTCGTAGGTAGAGAAAATTGAGGGATTTTTTTTAATCTGTAGGTAGAGTAAATTGAGGGATTATAATAAAAAAAACTGTCATATAATTGAAAGTTCTAATTCAATGGAAACGAGTTGCTCAAATAGAAAAATTAGAGATGACGCAAAATAATAATGATAATAACAATAAAGAAATTTTTATAATATTCATTATTAGTTGAACTCAAATGTATTGAAAATTATGGATCCTAATTTTACATTTGTGTTTCAAGTTTTGACATCCCCTTCTGCATTCTAAATACAACAGAGCCTAAGAGATTATTAAAAATCACCGTGGTTTATTTTTTTAAAAAAATGTATATCTACTTTCTGTTTAAAATATTTATTAAAACCGTTTCTGAAATTCGATAGAAAATGTGTTCTCTAATCAATGGCAAGCGCTCTCTCTCCCCTTCCCCACATTTTTGGGAAAAATTAAATTTTTATTCCCCGTTAGCCATCTAAAAATAGAAATTACAAACAAAGCCTTTGTATTAACTGTGTAGAATTATTACTGAATTATCTTTCATTTCATCTCCTTAATTATTTGAAAATGTACTCAGAAGAAAATTGCCTAAAATGTAATGCCAGGCATAGTGGCACGATTGTCGATTCTGAGAAACTTATTGTATACTGTACATCTTTCTTGCTATGAAATGTAATCAGTTATGTTGCTTTTTGAAAACGGAATTAAATCTTACTAAGCATAAGTAATCTATAAGAGTATTTTCAAAAATTTTTACTTTTACTTGCATATTTTACACAATAATAGAGTACAACACAAAAAATTGAATACACTCTGATTAGATTTTGGTAATTTATCATTTTTTGGTGTTTATTTTAAACAAGCCACACTAATTTAAATGAAATTGTCCCTGATCATTTTCTTAATTCTAGAAATATTTCTATTTAATTTTAATATATGAATAATATTGTTCCGCGTTGAAGAAATGTATATTGAATAGTTTTATTCAAAATTTTAAAAAATCAAAAACACTACCAGTAGTGATTGATATAAACTATCAACTGCAGCATTAAAAACGTGCCATTTTGTTACTGAATTTTAAAATATTTTGTTTATTTCTCCCTTAAATATATTCTCCATTTTATTATTGCTTGCAGATAAATATTTTGCCTTCCCCCCACTTCTAATACTCAATCACCGCTACTGTCTCTAAATAAAATTGCGTCTTAGAACAATCTAAGAACAAATCCTTCTTCATGAAGTAAAGAAGTTTTTTTTTTTATAGCATTTAAATAATATTACAATAAGACAAAAAACAAATAAATAATTTTAAAAACTGTACCATCTTTGTTTAGGGGAGAAAGCTATTTTTTTTTTTTCCGTAAAAAGTTCTATGAATAGGAAAATGTTTGTGAAATATTTCCTCACTCTTGTAAAACATTTTGATTTATTTGTGGGTTTACTTTCTCATAACATAAAATTTGTGCTCTTGTGTTATTTTAAATGCTTGTTTTTACCAAACATGTTTCCCTTGCATACTGTTTTTTAATAAAGAATTTAGACTCTTTCAAGAAACTGTTGTGAATTTCTTTTTTTTTCCCTCAGCGTTCTCTGTCGAAATTAAAAAAAAAAAAAAAAAACATGAAATATATATATAAGATTATTTATTTTATAAGTTATTATTGTTATTTTTACTTATAATTCATATTTTCTATTTTGCATCCAGTTAAATTGCATTATGGGAAAACACATAATTTTATAAAGATGATAAATTTTGCATGGATCGCCTATATCATCAACATTCTCGAATCTACATTTCATGGGTTTCTGTTCTGTTGGGATCGGGCGTGTTTTATGTTAAATGTAAATTCTATTTTAAATATCTATAAATAACGATTTTTTTTTTCAAAATGATATAATTTTTTTTAAATGAAAGTACATAAATTATTAAGAAATATTCCTATAAAATATTAATATAATACCTATGCTTATACAAATTTGTTTAATTTAATAAGTTCCAATGAATTGTTTAGTTCCGTTATATAAAGGTGTAAGAAAATTAAAAGTATTTAATTGCATCAAACAGTATTTATAAAATGTAATACGGATTTTAAACAAGTATTTTAATGATGCGGATTTAAAATAAACCTAACGATGATCGGAAAACTAAAACTTTCGTTTTATAGCCAGTTGTGATGAATCGGAAAACATTGAATAAGCAGAAATAAACAATCTGTGGGCAAATATGATTTATTTCCCATACATAGGAGCTCTTCTAGTTACTAACGTTATTCACAAATTCTGATATTCTAGCATATATACAAAAAAAAAAAAAAATACTGCATTGGGAGGGATTCCGCGTGATGGTAGGCCGCTGAAGACCCGCCTTGCAGCCGGGGCTGATGCACGTTAAATCTGTCGGGGCCCAAAGTCCCCTCGTTGGAGTGGAGTAGAAGTTAGGAGAGGGGAGTGCCAGCTCAGGTGTCGTCCCCGTCTCTTGACCGAAGTTCTAAATTATGAAGTCCATCGCCAATAGCCCTTCTAGTGCGACGTTAATAAGATCAACAATCCGTTCCTCCACTAGAGGCAAGCCGTACAAATTTCTGTCTCGTGGCGCCATCCAGCAGTTGCCAACCAATAAGTAATAAATAAAGCCACTAGTTACCTATTTCCCCTCTAAACCAGAAGGGAAACGATTGAAGAGGATTTATTATCAACTTCAGGATTGAGGAACTTGGAGTCTGAGGGACCTTTGGTGGACGGCCTCGTTTACGAAGGGGAATGATAGGGTTTACCTAGTCATTGTTACAAGGAGTTAAAGCGGGTGAGTGATAAACTCCAAGAGGTACCCACGGATTAGCAATTTCATACGATGAAGCTGACCTCAGTGTTAAAGTTACGTAGGGCCCATCTCTGTGTGGCATTAATTTTGCACTTTTTCTTGTAAAGTATTGCTCATTGGATGTAATGCTACAAAGACATGTTCTCCAGGCTGATATTTTGGGGCAGCTTTCCTCCTTATATCCGCGTAAAATTCTTAGTATCCTGTTGCTCCAAAAGAAGTGTTGCTTCTTTCTCTGGTTCAAAGATATTTTCGTAGTATTCCAACAAGAGGTTAAGTTTCTCCATCTGGACAGAGGTTAACTTTCACCTTGCCCTTCTCTTATTTGGCAGGTGTTGCTGGATATCTTCTCAGCTATGAACGAGGTATCCAATTCTTCACCAAATGGGTATTTGTGGGTAGGATTGTCCCAGAAGCACCAACAAGCATTCTTCACATCCAGAACCAGACCAGCAAGACTAAGGAAGTCTGTTCCCAGCAGAGTTTGATTTCCTTTTGCCTTTCGGAGAATGATGAACCCGGTCAGGATTGATCTTTTCTCAATCTCTACTATCTTTTGGGTTGTGAGGATCTCACCTGTGGTCTGTTGACCTTCCTCTAAGCTCATTGTTAAACTAGTTTCCTGGAAGATGAGTCCTGTATCCTTGAATACCTGGTTCATCTTTTCCCCGACAATTTAATGTGAAGATCCTGTGTACACATACTCATCCTCTTTTTCCAAAGAAAATTATGTCGATTAGGGTTACCCGAGGACTTCTAGTCTCAGCTACAATAGCACTGACATGATTTGTTGCTACGTCTATTCTTTATGAGGATGTAAGATTGCAGATAGTACACCTCGAATTTATCACCGCTGCCCTCCCACAGCCATAACATTTGAAAGAGGATCTCTCATTTAGAACACCTTGTTTGGGGTAGGGTTTGTGGACCTGCAACTCTCTAGGTCTTATTTTGCAGTCGTATACTCTGCAGCTCAAATTCACACAGTGCTTGCTCTTTTTTGTTCTTTTTCCTCATATGTCCTATTTGATACTATGTCTTCAAATATATCTTTCACATACTCTAGGTCTTCTTTGTAGGCATCACTTGCTAAAACTTTTGCTTTTAGCTCAATTATCTTTAGTTCTTCTCCATTAGACTCAATATCATCTAACACAATTGCAAGCTTAATGAGATCAGCTTTTTCACCTTTTCCCAGAAATGACATGATAGAAAATTTTAAGTAGTAAAAAAAAAAAAAAAAAAAAAAAAAAATCCAAAGTTAGGGCTTAATTGTCCACCAAAGTTCTTACCGATATGGAAAATGCACTTTTACATAGATCCCACTCTTAATAATATAACTAATCTTTAAATCTTGAATGTTTTGTGCACCTCAGAAAACAATTAAATGTAAGTGGCAAATGAATTAATAACATACGCAAAATACCAAACGAGGAACATTTATTTATATAATAAAATAATATAAAGAAACATTAAGAATTATTAGTGAATAATAATACAAAATTCAATGTAATAAAGTAATATAACAGTATCATGCAAAATAATTATCAATGTGTAATGCTACATAATTTCAATATGAAATTACTCTATAAAAATATCAATCTGGATAAATACATTTATTACGGATGCGTAACAGGTGTTCTGACACAATCAATAACACTGTAGCGGGATTGCTACCGACGCATTAACGCAAAAAAAAAAAAAAAACACTTGAAAGCTCCCGACAGGAAATAGTAGATTTGATTATTTTGCCTTGTCAGACAACAGAAACCACCTTGACATTCAATTAGAAAGATTTTTATAAACAGGAACGTCGATTGATAAATATTATAGTAAGATGTATCAGCTACTCATTTCATGCGTCGTTAGGCTTACAACGTCGATTCCACTTCTTCTTCCGGGTCGTTAGGCTTACAGCGCCGGTTCCGCAATATCTTCGGGACCGCAAGGGTTATCACACGGGTTGGTCGCCATTTTTATAGCCCACTATGATGAATTGAGAAATCATTTAAGGAGCAAAAATAGTCAGTCTCTACTAATATAATTTATTTCCCGTACATAAGAACTCATTTAGGATCTAAAACCATTTACAGATTCATATGTTTTTGCAAAAATATAACAAAAAACAACAACACTGGGGGGGGGGGGGTTTTCACACGATGGTAAACATTCTAATCTCCAGCAGCCGAATCCCGACACACATCTCACTCCGTTTCACAACTTGAGGGAAAGCGTAAGCGTCTGGGTCTCGTGGCACCATCCAGTAGTTGCCATACCTATAAATAATAAATATAGCCACTGGTTACACACATATTTCTCTCTCTCTCTCTCTCTCTCTCTACACACACACACACACACA
>BMAW01093967.1:296971-418757 GCA_019974015.1 Nephila pilipes
CATGATCATTTGAAACGCCTAGGTCTTATCTCAAAGTAAGATATTTGGGTTTCTCATGTTCTAACAAAAAGAAATTTCTACCGTTGCCACCAGGTCTGTGATTTCTTTCTCAAACGTCAAGCAAAGGATCCATTTTTGAAGCGCCTCATCACTGGGAATGAGAAATGGACTGTCTACACTAATGTTAAATGCCAGGATTATAGAATATAAAAGATGAGCTGGCTCAAAGCACTTCGAAAGCCGATATTCATAATAATAATAATAATAAAAAAAAAAAGGTGATGCTATCTGTTTGGTGGGATTTCAAAAGAATAGGTTTGTTTGAGCTTCTACCGGACAGCACAAGGATCAAATCTGAAGTGTACTATCTTCAGCTGGACAAACTGAATGATTCCCTTAAGCAGAAAAGGCCAGAAGTGATCGATAAAAATAATATAGTGTTCCACCAAGATAATATGAGACCTCATACAATTTTGTTTTTACACATCAAAAGCTTTTACAGTTTGGATGGGATATACTGTCACTCCCACCATATTTTCCAGATCTGGCACCTCCTGATTGCTATTTGTTCTAGTCTCTACACATTTTTTTGACAGTAAAACCTTTATTTCAAATGAGGAGCTCAAAAATCAACAGGATAAAATTTTTGGCAGCAAAAGGAGAAAATTTTGTGTGAGTGGAATCATGTCTGAAAGATGGCAAATGGTATTGGACCAGAATGGGCAATTTATAATTCAATAAATTATTTATTCTCTAAAAGAAAATCTTTCATTTTCATAAAAAAATTAATTTTTTCTGCCGAATTACCTAATACTTGGCCCCTGTTTAGCGTTAGGGAGCAAGTTGTGCCCGTGTCTGAAGGAAAAAAGTTCTACGGCCAGCAGTACTTCTACGTGGTTTTAAACACGATCAATGGCACTAAAAATGGTTCACATGTAGTACATAAGAAGTAGAATAAAAATGCAGTAAAAAGGAGGAGAATATTGAATCATATTATAACAAACCGATTTCCGGGAGTAATGTTACACATAATCAAAAAATATAAGTTGCTTTTCATTTTTCGAGTCTTGGTAGAAACGTAAGACTAATGTATCATGTGACTCCAACTTCTCAGAAGTTAAACCAATCAGATAATCTTTAATAATAATAAAAAAAATCTTGTAGCGCTTTCTGGATGCATTGCTGTCTGTAGTGTTAGGGTTGGTTTATTTACTCTTATCTGTACGCGGGAAATGATTGAAACGTGGGTTACTTTTTTATTTTCTTATCTTTTCATGTATCGGCCGGTCTTCATTTTATAAATATTAAGTATGTGGGAACTTTCGAGTATTATTTTGAGTTGCTATAATGTTTTGATTCATTTGCGATATTTAATTGGAATGTAGAACTCATCTGATGTGAGTATAATTTCAAATCATAAGTATTTGTATAAACAAAATGCATTTGAGTTGATACATGATAAATAAGGATCTGTTATATTTGAATGAAATGAGAAATTTCTAGAAATCTTGCATTCCTCCTTAAAATAATATGGCAAAAGCATAATTCTAATTTTCATAATATTTTTTGAAAATATGGCTGATAGTATCTAATCGTTCACATAAACTGAGGTAAAATGAAGTTTGTAGATTGTAAATATTTGTAGATTAGAAGTTTATAGATAATTTGATTAGAAGTTAGTAGATTTTTCTCTTGTGATTAATTTTGATTTTTTAACGTGGTATATTCTTATTAGATGATATTAAAATATTCGAGTAAGTTCTTTTTGTTGAAAATTTTAGGTCTAAAAATATTGGTAATGTTAAGTGAAATTTTTTTTTTTCATTTTCATTTCTTATTTTAGTTGAACTTTGAATTTTAAAGTGTACAGAACTTTACTGTAATTGATTTGATTAACTATAGTAAGTTTTTGATTGATTGATTTTTAAATTAATATCAGAATTCAATCAATGCCTAAAATGGACACTATTTTAGAATGGAAGGAATACTCTCTACTAGTTTTACTCCTGAAAAAAAGCCATAATAATAATTTTCTTTGTAATATTTTTAAGTCATACAATTTTCACTTTAAGTTATATTTAATTAATTATCAAAACTAACAATCAGACTTTTTAAACATCTTGTAAAGAATTTTAGTTGCATATACAGATTTCACTCATTTCAAAGAGCATTCAATGAGATGTACTCATTCAACCAAGGCTCAACTCTCAGTAATGACCCTTCAATTAAGTTGGGGGTTGTAGACAATTTAATTAGTTTTTTTTTTTTTAAATTGTATTTGCAACTGAAGTTTATCAAATCTGTCAGTTGTTGGAGAATCTCTGAATCTTGTGTTATCAAATGTAATACGAGTTCTAATTTTTCATTTTTAAATAAACTAATGCAACCAATTCATTAACATTATTATTCGGTTTTGTCATTAACAAATGACAAAATTATATTCATATTGTTTATCAAAGAGTTGTTTTTCTACCCTTTCAAAAGATACTTAAAACAATTTTTCAAACTATTTTTTTCCCTCTGAGGACCCAGCACTTCTGGTCTGACAATATTGAGTATTTTAAGAATTTGTAAAGTTTTTTTTTTTTTTTTTAATTAAAAATAAAATGTAATCTACATGTAAAAATTTATGAAACTGCAAAATTTTAATTATTTATGTATATCTTTGAAAAGAAAATTATTTTTTTTATTAGAAATTAAGCAATATTTTAAGATGTTTTTTATGATATCGCATAAGTGAAATAAAAAACATGTAATTCAGTAAATGTTTGTTTACTCATATTTTAGAATTTAGACTTAAGAATTACATATATAAATACGATTTTGATGTGTATATGTACCTTTAACTTAAAGCAGGTATCATACTAAATTTTAAGTTTATACGAATCTAAAATCTTGGAATGTAAATGTTGGTTTATTAAAAATGGAATGCGATTCACTTTATCTGTACAAGTTTTTATTGATTTGTAAAGTTTTTAGTTATAAGGATTTTGTGTAAAATAATAACTTCAAAATGAGAAATTTCAGAGGTTTTCTGCAAGAAACTACTAAAAAAAATACTGGAGATAAATGGATAAATTTGTCAGACTACTTTAAACACAACCAAAATGATTCGGGACTATGTATCTAAATTTTTTATAATTTGTAAGTTTTGCTGAAAACCTTTCCATTGATGATGAAATTGTGCCTTATTTAATCCATCTGGAAAATGTTATGCTATAGAAAAACCTGATAGTTTTGGCTTCAAGCTATGGTGTCTTTGCTCAGACACTGGATATTTATTCAAATTTATTCCATATGGTAGTAAAGAAAAAAAAGATCAAAATCTTGCATTAGGAATGAGCATTGTTCTAGAGCTTTTTTTTGACAACCTTTTATTTTGTATGCCATTTTTAGGAATATTAGGAAAAATAGATTTTTGCTACAATGAAATGTTTAATTGAAGATAAAACAAATGGGTTCTTTTTCATTTTGCCTGCACAAATCTTGCAAAGCAGGCTTTATTTGCAACAACAAACAGTGTACAAATAAAAAAAAGGGGTGCTTTTCCATTTCCCCAATGCAAGTGATAAAGTTGCCAGAAATGATACAACCAATGCCAAATAAAATATGTATAAACTGCGCGTTGTCGCCAATAAAGTCTGCTTGGTGAGATTTGCACCAGCGAAATGGAAAAGTACCAAAAAATGTTTATGCACCATTAAATTACATTGAATACTACCAACGTCGTTTGGCTTCAGTTGTGTCATTTTTGGTGACTTTATCACCGGCGAAATGGAAAAGTACCAACAAATGTAATAGCTTCTTTCTCTTTGGACAGCTGTGCCTTCCATCTTGATTTGAAGTTTTGATGTCTCAATATAATGACAGTTTTATAGTTGACAGTTTCATAGTAATCATGATGAAAAATAGTAGCCATTCTGCCTCTAATGCCAGCAAAGCACTACAGCAGAAGAGAGTTTAAAGAAGTTTTTCTTCTTAGTTGAATATATTCATCGAAATAACAAATATATGGAAGGAATGTACCTCCATGATTGCAGCATTGCTAGCTATCATATCAGAATAATAGGCAAAAAAGGGGTATTGGTTTATCAGAATGAGTGACAGTGTGATTATTAATAATTATTAAATTTATTACAGTGCAATTAATCCAAAGTTTCTCGAAATTAGTTTCGACATATTTAAATTTAGGGGAGAAATATTAGATGTTATTGATGCTGCCAAACATTGCAGATCCAAGCTCAACTTACTAATGACTTTCCAAAGGAATTCGACTGAGTGATATGAAATTTGATAACAGTAACCACATGGTATGTGGAGACTAATGATATATACAAAAAATGTCTATATTGCTAAAGTAATACAGTTTATCTATGTATAAGAAGTGCAAAAATCATCCGCACCCAGATTATTTAAAAATTTCTTCTTTAAAGAGAGTTATAGTTTTTTTCTTATAAATATTTTGAAGTACTGTTTCCCAGGGATGTAAGCTCACAAAATACTACATTTGATTTGTTTATGACTCTTTTGTTGGTTTTGGTCAAAGATGCATGTACATTTCTACATGTTTTTGATTAAATATTGCATTTTTTAAAAATACTTAATTAGCCTTAATTATTGTAATTTAAAAGCACTTAATAAAATTTGTGTGAAAATTATGATGGCTAGTAATGGGTAAATTTCTCTTGTAATTATCAGATAGTGTTTTAATTCATATTCCTAATTTATTTAACTTTATTTCCAAGGTTTTTTGTCAAAATATTTGTTTGGGCTTGCAAGCCAAACAAATTTGAGTAACTTTGCTATAGTAAACAATCAGTTCAAACCATTCCTTGTTTTAGATTGTCAGTGTAAATTATTAAGATGAAGATGTTCTGTTAAGTAGAATACTTGGCTGCAGAAGGCCAAACAATTAGGAAATGTAGCTTCAAAAAGTACACCAAATGAATTTGTTAGCTTAAAGAGCTGACAAGGTAGATGACCTTTCAATCTCATCCACTCCTCCAAATGAACATTGAATTATGTAAAAGGTATACCAATTCAGATAATCAAGAAAAAATAAAAATGGTAATTTAAAAAAAAAAGATGCAAGTACACTCTTTCACTTAGTTTGGCTCAACATGGCCACATCTGGTTTTTGCACTGTTACAAATAATATCGCTCACTCATTCAAATGTTTCGCTTATAGTTACTCCTTGTTTGGCAGAGCATAGCCACATCTGGCTTTGCGCCATTAAATTTACCATCATGCACACATAATTTTTCATCATTTTGAGATTTCCAACTCCATTTTCTTCTTTATAGTTTGTTCCTTGAATTTTTAATAATGTATTAGTATTTTTATACATAAAATTGATTTTTTTTTAAAAAAGTGATAAAGCAGCCATTGGCGTCGGTTGTACTCAGTGTAATTCAATGGTGCATAAATATTTTTACTGTGTGTTGACACCAATAAAGCCTGCTTGGTGAGATTTGCACTGGTGAAATAGAAAAGTACCAAATTTTTTTTAAATATTTATAGTATCTACATCCTGATTATTTATTAAACTAGTTACAAACATATGGACAAAAATATTTCTAGTATAATTATTTAGCAAACAAACTTTTTTTCCAGTTAAAAAAAGTTAGAAAACTAGTCTATTCTTGAAAAAAAAAAAAAAAATGGTAAAAGAGTGTAAAAATCCAACATGTTCATGTGCTTTATGTGTGTAATCAAACATATATACCAAGTATAGGATAAATATTAGTTGATAAAATTTTTATAAATTCTTATCAACTAATATTTATCTATATGTTTAAATTATTAACTAATTATAAATTCTTATCAGCTAATATTTATTTATTTAATTTACTAATAATTATTATAAGGATGAAAAAAACAATTATTGTTTTTCAACAATACAAATTTTTAACTTTCAATAAAATGCAAAAGTTTACCATGTTTTCATGTGAGAATAATCAAATACAAGATTTCTACTGTATGAATCTTGTGCTATTTTGATATATACATGTAATATTTCTATATTATTTGGATAAAAAACATGGAATGCTTTCACAAACTGAATTTGAAACATTTTTTATGCAAAACTATGGTAATTTAGCATTATTTAACAATATCAGAAAATTCCAAATGATTTTTTTTACTTGATTCATCCATTAACATTAGTTTCAATGAAATAAAAATTCCTTTTTTTGATTAACTTTCAGAATGTGAGTATACACTTTTCAACTGAAACGAAATCTTGAAATTTATTGCAGATGTTTATTTTATTCTCAAATTCCATTTGTCCAAGTTGTGTAAGGAAAAGAATATTTTTTTTATCTCATTCTTTTAAATTCTCAAAACTTAGTTGCATACATTTAATTTTTAACTGTATAATTAGATTCCTAGATATTTTTCGTTGATTGATTAGTCATAGTTAAAAATTTGTATAATATAATAAAATAATTTATTTGTATCTGTATTTCAGTGCTCGAGTACCAATTATTAGTAATTACTAATTCTTTAGTACACACATATCCATATAAGGATATATATGTATATATATATAAATCATAAAATTTTATTTTAGGAAGCATAAATATGGCTGAAACGGGAAATGTACAACCAGACCTGTTTAAAGGTTTGAAGTTTTGTGTGGTTAATGAAGGGGATGATGCTGATAAGGTAAGTAATTAATGTTTTCCTTGATTTAGTTCAAATGGCTTCTGTAGCCCAGTTAGGGAACTTGCGGCTTGTGTTGTTTCCGTTGAGTCATGTGTTCCAAGTCTTGATGCCTTCACCGTGTAGTAAGGCTAATGGGTACATCTGTTGAGGTCCTAACATTGGCATGGAAGTTTGAAGAGAGTAGGTCAGCTCAGATGTTGTCCTTGCCATGTGATCGAGGTTCAAAATTATGAGGTCCATTGTTAATACCCTTGTGTTATTTCTAAGTGTAACATTAATCAATCAGTTAGGATGCTATGATACACAAAACTGCTAGTCACATTCTAAATGGCACATACAATGTTTCTGTATCTCTATTTAAATGGAATTAAAGTTCAGCTACTGGAAAATAATTTAATCTTATACTAGTCTTTATAAATCTTTAATGTTTTTAAGCTATTTATTTACATATTGGATTGAATTAATTTTATTACAAAATTAAAATAATTGAAATACATTGTTTGGGAATCACGTAAAATTATGTACATAAGAGCCAAGTTTGGCCCTTGTATAAGTAAATCTTATTGTCATTCTCTGGTAGAAAATGAAACTATTAAAGTGTTCCATAATCAGTATTTCAGTTTAACACTTAGGCACCTTATTACTTGGGCTATTAAAACAGTTGCATAAATGAACAATTTTTCATGTTCACATATATATTGCTTGGTAGGTGGTCAATCATGAATTCTTGGACATGCCTCTAGAATGATCCACAAAAATCCAGAGAGTGCTTCATGGTTGAAAGGAAGATTTTAGTAGAGGCTCGAATCTTGCAACACACTAGGGTAGATCAAAATCCTTGCTTGATTCAGCATTGAAGATGAGGCAGTGTACCAGCTTGAGTATTGTCAACACCCATTCAATTGTGGTTTTAAATTGCAACTTTTGCAGCATCTTTAGAATAGTTAATACTTGACCCTTATCCAACCTTATTATGAAATATCCAACTTGTAAAGTAACTTTTTTTTTTTTTTTTTTATATTTGTCACATAGTGTAAGAGTCATGCATAGATCAAGTGTAGCTTTGCCATGATTCAATGTTAAGGTCAGTCACTGATTTGTAAAATAAGGTTTTATTTATGTTAAGGGAATGTCTCTAAATTAAGAAAAGAGATACTATCAAAAGGACATTTTTATGTGTATAAAAGTATAATTTATGTGCTATTTTCTGCACATGGCATATAGGTTGCAGGATTTTAAGTTCTGGAGAAGGATAGATACAATAGCATCAAGGGAAACAGCTACATCACCGGTGCAAGTTTAAAACTAAACTTCTAAAAATTTCTGTTGTTGTAAATTTAGGTTCCTTTGAATCAGTTTTAATGTGTCATTTAAAGTCTTAGTCTGCCACTGTAGTTGAATGGTCACGCTCACGACTATTGATAGTGTTTAAGTCAAGTCACATGTTGAAATCCAGACTCAACTAAGTACTTGTTATTTGCAAGCCTTGTAGCTTTGAAGTGGGTTCCAGTTTGAAGTCTCACTTATCATTTGATCATGATTTGAATTGGCGATATCTATTGCCTATAGTTTTCATATTATTGCTAAAATGGCATTGGGGTAGCTGAGTGGCCAACATAAAAGAATATGGCTAATTATGTTCTTTTCTGTAAAGTTGTGGGCTTAAGTCGTGATTCCTCTGAAGATACATTATGCGGTTTTACTAATGCATGTTGAAGCTATAAATGCTTAAATGCCCTCGTTTTGGGATGGTAAGTTTGGAGAATGGGGTGACAGCTCAGTTGTCATCCTCATCACTCGATGAGATTCGAAATTATGAGGTCTGCCATGAATAGCTCTCATATTGCTTCCAAGTGCAGTTTTAATAATCAATCAATTGATTAGACTGAAACAAAAATTTATTTTTTAGTTGTGATTACTCCTTTTCAGAAGATTTTAGTTTTTACTGGTATATATATCAGATAAATTTTTTGTAGCCTCATGTGTGTATTTCTAAAGATTTATTGAACATCTTTCAGTTTTTTCTGTTTATGCATTAACAATCAACTACAAAATAATCGAAACATTTTTCAGGATTTTTAAATGGAAATTGCAATATGTTAAAACAACAATTATTCTTTCCATGCATGAAATTCACACCATCCAGTTTCATTCACTGTTGAACAAAATTATACTCATTTATGTAACGAAATGTTCTTTTTTAAAACACTTAAGTACAGAAGGATTTGAATATTTTTCGTGTTTTTTATGCTTAAGTGATTTCATGAATAAAAAATTATATAAATGAAATGTTCTCCTCTCCCTTGTTTCATTTGCCAGAATTTTTTGTTATTAAACAGGATTGTGAATTTTTACAAAACAAGGCTCTTTCTCCTAGCTTTTTGAATTTATTAAATTTATTTTACAGTTCATCTTGTATATGTGCGGTATCTATATAAGTAATTCTAAAAGCATCTATATTTGAAGAATTTAGTGAAGTCAGAAAAATTATGCCAGAAAATTATCTTTTAAAAAGTATTGGTTTATCTTGTAATATAATTTTAATTTGTATTTTCCCTCTCCCTGCTTTTAAAAAAACTGATGCTCTATACCAAGCATGATAATATTAAAATAAATAAAAGTCATTCCTAAATAATATTAAACAGTAATATTTCTTTTTCAAATTGTTTGCAATATATTTTTCTTAAAATTGAAGTGTACTATTGCAAATGAATAAAATAATTTATTTTCAGTTTATAAAAATGTGCCAGAATTATGAGAACTTTTTTTTTTATTAATAGAAACCATATTATTGTGTTTAACTATGTTATTGTTGACTGATTCAATCAGTTTTTATGCTGGTTTTGGTAGACAACTTGCTTAAGCTAACATGTTTTTTTCCCACCTGAATCTGTTAATCATTCAGTACAAGATGATAAAAATGTCTTTTTAGTATTTATGAACTAATAAAATATCTCCCATTTATCTCTCAATAATGGGTGAGATTTTAACCTTTAATTAAGCAAACCTTTTTTTTTAATTTTTTTTTGTGATGTATCTATTTCTAATTAATTAGTTTTTGTGTTTCTATCATATTGATTTAAATTGCTTTTATGTTTAGATCAAAGATATCTTGTTGAGTGGTGGAGGAACTCACAATCGTTATGTTTCTGATATTGTTACCCATGTGATTTGTGACAATCCTGATCACCCAGATGTTAGTGAAGCAGAACTTTTTGAGAAGCCGGTTGTAAATGTGAGAACTTCAAAAATTCTTTTAATTACCATTGAATAGTAAAAGTTAGAAATGTAAAAATATTCTTAAGAAATAATTGACCTGTTGTTTACTGGCCATAAATTTACAATTTTATCTAGAATATAGGAATTTTTTTTTAAGAATTTGCATATATTTTATGAATGTTTATTTTTCAGAGTCGTTGGGTTATTATGTCTGCAAAATGCAATAAATTATTGCCGTATCCTTTTTCAGATTTAATCAACATCATGTAAATCTTTGGTCATGAACATATAATGAGATTTTTAAAACTGAATGTTTGTAATGTAAATTTTGTTCATTTACTCATTATATATATAAAGTTTAAATTAATAGTTCTGAATGATTTTATCTAATCAATTCAAAACCAGATATTTATAAAAGATGAAAAAGCAATAAATTTTGTGTGTATATATATATAATTATGGATAACATATTTCAACTAGTATGGAAACATCATGGATTTATGAAATAACCAGCATAGATGTTGATAAAAGCATTAATCTAGTTTGTAGATGTTTCAAATTTAAAATTTATATTTCCATATAAGTAACATTGATTCTTGTGTTTTCTGTGACAAGCATCCTGCATGTTAAAGGAGATTTTTGTATTAATATAAAATTCTTGTCTCTTTCATGTTATACATGTCTTACTAATGAAAGTCATTATTATTAAAATTTTGTTTTAAATTGTATATACAAGATGTGGCTATTAAATAATGAGATTTAGGCTGTAAAATATTTTATTTTTAATTCATACTTATTTATTATCACCTTCAATATACAGCCCTCTATCCCTACAATTCTCCATACAAATCTTCCATTGTTCAAAACAGTGCTCGAAGTTTTCTGTCAGCTCCTTCAGGTTGCATGCATCTTACTCTTCCACGGACTCAAATCTTGTTTCTTTTAATGCAGATTTAACTTTTGGAAACAGATAGAGAGGTAGCATGACCCAAGTTCTGGCAACTTAGACAGTTGGTCTTCTCCTGGGATGCTATACTTGGTCTAGAAACCTCTTGACATACAATGCGGAATGGCTGGCTCTTCCACAATTTGGGTTGCTTTTTCCTTATTTTTTCATGGAGTTCATAAAAAAAATATGTAAAAGTAGTAAAGTTGATTAATAGTTTGAGCTTCAAGAACTTAATGAAGGTACACAATACCATGAATATCGAAAAAACAATCATCATTGCTTTGAATTTTGATTTGCTCATTCGATCTGTATTGGATTTTGGTGAAGAGGAGCTCTTCCAGTGCATGGATTGGCACTTCCTTTCAGGATCATAATGAAAAAAAAAAAAAAAAATTGTCACTCATTATTATCATTTCCAATAAGTTTGGGTCCTTTTTATTGGTATTCAAATTGTCAGTACAAACATTATAGTGGGCTTCTTGTTCAAACATGAGCATTTAAGGCATCATTTTGGAACACCATTTTTGCATGTTATGTAAAATTTGCTGTATGGATTCTGTGACAATTCTGACAGTCTCAGCAATCACACGAATACTTAACCGATGGTCAGATCAAACCAGATTACTTATTTTTTTTTAATATAATCATCCATCTTTGATGTGGAATGATGACCTAGGTGTGAATCATCTTCAATCTCTTCTCGACAATCTTGAAAATGCTTAAAACAAGTGCATGCATTGAACATTCATTGCCATATACTTTCAATAAATTATAAGTTTCAGTATTGGTTTTTGCAAGTTTTATGTGAAATTTCTCAATTGGTTACCCAATTGTTATAGTCAGCATTTTCCCCATGAAACAAAAAAAAAAAAAAAAAAAAAAAAAATCATGCGAATGAGGGCTATGGCTATACAGATTCGTTTACAGAAGCAGAAGGCATTGCATTCAAAAGAGAAGAGTGTGACATTAACCCTCCTTTTATACCTTTCCTGTTAATTCCTGGCACTTGGAGGGGAGAAGATAATTTTTTTTTTCTTGGCACTAAGCAATGACCCTATTTTGATTTAGCTTTCTTCTAAATGTTAGTTTTGCCAGTTCTTTTCCAACCTCGAGAGCTTGTTAGAACAGGGGGGAAAAAAATGGTGAAAAAGGGTATATGAGAAATATTGTCTAGGTTTGAGTAAAATTCTTTTTAAACAAAATAACCAACTAGGCATCAGAAATGTGTAGTTTGGCTTTATTGAAAAATAATCTTAAACATTTTTATTTTCTTATTTTTATTTTACCATACTTCAAAGCCTTACAATTTTAATATACCTTTGAACTGAAATCAGCAATAAAGAGAGCATTAATATTTCGGAAATTTTGTGTTGAACATATCCTGATTATGAGTTTGAAAAAAAGAAAAAAGTAAAGTCTATTTTATTACCATCTTCTATCTAACCTCAGGGGCTGAAGAGGTTTACAGTTTGTTTTCAATGTAACACCTCCTTCTTTAAATGCCCATGTGATGACCGGGTGTGAAAGAATAATCCCACTTTTGCTCATGCATGTCATAAGAGGATTAAAATGGGTACCCAGTGCCTGGGGTACAGCTGAGCACCTTGGTCCTGGGGATTATATCAGAGGATCTCGGGGTTTGCCTTCTTTAGGTAGGTATGGGCATCATGACCCCGGGGCACCCTAGTAATCCTTTTCTTTCCTTTAGGGTTTACTGTCTTTGGTAGACACTGGTGACACACCCCTGGGATACTGTAGCGATCTTTCTCTATTTTCGACTTCTTGTCCAGCAATCTTTTTTTCCATTTCTTTTTTCAAATATCTAGACCCCAGTTTCATCTTGTTTTGCACAGCATAGTCACATCTGGCTCTTTTGCCATTAAACTTTACTTTCACTCACTCATATCTTTAAATAAAATTAATGTGATTTAATTAAAATAACATTGTTGATAAAGTAAAAGGTGATAATTGAGGATTTTAAATGTATGTAAAATTGCACATATATGTATTTTTTTAATATGATCGCTATGTTTGCTGATAAAAATTTGCATTCTCTTTGATATCAGATGATCAGCAACGAATATAACAGCATCCCATATCTTAATCAATGTAAGAGTTTGCTATATTTACTATCAAATGAAGTAATTATGTCATTATATATTCTGGCTAAATCTTTCCCCAAAATATCATGTATTAATACTATATATAAAAAAATAGTAATGATATTCTTTGATTAGAAAGGGGGAAGAAATCATAAAACATTATATCACATAAGAATGGAATAAAATGTTTTAATCATAGATTGATAATGTGAGACATACAAAAGCAACATGTTGATATTCGACACTATTTTCATAAATTTACCATAAAATAATTCTCAAATACATCTCTATCTGGGTAATCTTACAGGTATCGGACCAAAGCACTACTGGATTATTGAAAATGCTGGATGGCTGAAAAATCAGTTGTAATAACACATTTAAGCATACCAAAAGCTATGTAATATTGCATAAAATTTAATACAGTACACTTTGAATAAATGCCAAATTCATGAAATAACTAAGATGACAAAAAAGTATCTTTTTGTATCGATAGCTTATAATATTTTATATAAATAGAGAAGTCATATTATAACATTTGTGAGTATTTCTGCCAATGTCAAGATGTCAGATTATTGGCAGAGTCAGAAAGGTGAGATGGAAGATTATAGAGGGAATACAGTGTGTCAATCCCTATGTTACTTGTTGGGAGATTTATTTAACTAGTTGACCCTTCAAAAGCTTTTTAAGTATTTTTTTTAAAATTCAATTTATAGGTATTAAACTTAAATACTCTCTTATTTCTAATTTTTAATTGAAATTTCAAAGTATTAATATTTTTTAAAAAATTAGTGTTTTTAAAAAATTAAAAATGTATTATACTTTAAAAAATAATACATTTTTATCCAAACATTTTTTTTAATAAAAAATTGGATTCCTATTTTTGTATTTTATATAAAGTATTAAGGACCATACTCATTTGTTTACATTATCATGAATTTTCTGTATAAATAAAAAAATTGGTGTGAATATTTATGAACAAAAGTTATGTTTTAAAAAGTTTCCTGTTTAATGGTGTATTCTAATTTTTACTGCATTTTAATGTACTCATAAATAATTTGTAATTCTGAAAGTGATCTTTATACGTACATGAATATATTATGCATTTGGTTAATAAGTTAATGTAGAGTTTTATTAATTTCTTTTTAAGAAACTTTTCTTGTAGAATATCTATCATTTCATAAAACAATATATTTTTTGATTCTTAATTTAATGATGGTTGAAACTGGAACAAAGTTTTCTTTTGCATAATTTCTTCAATATTGCAGAATTTTTTTTTGCTGTAGATAGATTGACAGCTTCTTAAATTACAAATTAATTTCAGTATAAAGTATACAGTATTCATTTGAAATTTTATTGAATTAATACTGTTGCTGTAGCCCTTATTATATTTCAGTTTTAACTTGCTTTAGTAATGCTTTGAGTTATTATTAATTAGATATTTATTGTTAATAAAATTTTGTTCTTGCATGTATCTATTTGGTTAATTACAATTTGTTTTTTCTTAATTATTGAAACTTATTATTTATAGCTAATTATTTGGTTATTTTTAAAAATTAAATAGCAATTTGATAGGTTTTCCTTAACTCTCTTCTCCCAGTTTAGCAGGTTTTTCAGTGCTTAGAAATCAACTTTTTTATGGTCTAATTTTCTGTGCTTCTCAGGTAATGAATAATTTTGTTCTCTATAAATATTTCAGGTAATGCAATATTTTGTACTTAATTGAGAGAAATATTTTATATAATATTGTAAAATATTTATTGAGAGAGCTTAAGGTATTGTGACAAACTACTCAGTGTATGGAAATGGGGATACTGTATTATGTTGCAAATATATTGCATGTGTTTTTTATGATAGAGTTCAACTATCTCCTTTATATCTTTTGAGTTTTTTCAATACAAATTGTACAATTTACAAGTCTCGTATTGAAGTATTTTAGCACTTGATTATATATTATAAAAATGTTTTGTTAAAGAAAATGTGATGTATTCCAGGACATATTGGGATATGGCATAAATTGTTACTTGTTTAATAAATCATGTTATAATTACTTTTAGATTTCATTATTAAATGCATCACCATTTGGATTATTTAGTGTTTATACATGTTTCCAAAATTGAAAATGTAGGAAGAAGTGTTTCAGCTCATAATAAAGTTAGGGAAAAAATTATCTTGCATTATAAATTTAATTTAAATCTCACTTATGTTTATACTTTTTCATTTTCTACAAAAATTTTTTATCTTATTAAACTCAGTAGCAGAACAGTAAAGAAAAATGCTCCATCTTTGAAAAAATTAATAATATAGTCAAAAAATAATTTAATTGTGACATTGCATTCATGAAATGGGAATATCTAAAAATTGTGATTTTTTTATTATAACAAGACATTAAGTATTCATGTTTCGAAATGAAAAAAAATTTGAAGATTAAATAATAAAAGAATATAAATTTTTGAAAAATATTTTAATCTTCCTTTTCTTTTAAAGTGATCAATACATTTTTAACAAAAATTAAGTGATTAAAAAAATTAAAGTTGGTTGTTGCGCAACAATTGTTTTGCTGTTATGGGCTGAAAGTGTCAAACAATTTAATCTTTTACTAAATTTTATGTATAAGTCAATTGATTTGTTTGGTGATAGGAAATTATTCTCTTAGTTGCACAATTTTAAATTTTTATAAATTGTTTACTCTGTTTTAGTATTATGACAAAGTTTATCAATGTTTTTAATGCTACACATCACATCTATTTAGCAGTTGTTATCCAATTGTATTGTTGCAGTCTTGATTTCTGACATGAATGATAAATCCCTTCAGGATAAACATTATATTGCGTATTTATTTGTATATTATTTTTTTGCCTGCTGGCTTCTATTAAGAAGTAATATAATATTATAATATTGGTGGAGTGGCTTCTGAAATATATTTTTGAAATTGTCTTAGGTGATCTTTCAAATGATAAATTCTGAAACATTAACAACTAATTTATATAAAAGCTGTATTATTATATTCATGATATGTTTAGTTCTTTCAACTGGATAATTTTCTGTGATTCTACTTTTTAAACCATCAGAATATTTAAAAGCTCCATGCAAATTATTATCATAATTGCTTTTATGCTATTTTATTATTTATAAATATCTCATGTCAACAGATCAGTGTTCCTGATAAAAAGAAATTGTGGGCAATGGTTAATTTTTTTGGAGGTGCCTTTCATTTAAATTTCACCAAGTCTTGTACACATTTGGTTGTAGGCAAACCAGAAGGGGTAAGTTATTTTTACAGAAGCATTGTCAGTGTCTTAATCTCATGTTATTTTCATTGAAGAAAGGTTCATTTTAGCATAATGGATTTTTATATATTTAAGACAAAATAGTTTTTTGTGTTGTAATATTTCTCGGGTTACTTCAGTTATTTAACAGAAATGATTCTGCATGCTTAAAATTGATATATATTATATATTAAGGGAGCTAATGTTTTTTATTATTTGTAATAATCTGATAATCATTTAATGTTTTAAAGGTATTAATGATTATTAATTTTCATTTTACTCTTTTTTCCAGTTTATATTTTGTATGTTAAAAAAATTCCAATTTTTAGTAATATAACTGGTGATGTAATCAATTAGCTCATAGAAGTATATTTCATAACAAAATACAGTTATTTTCTATTAAATAAGTTATTTATGCAGGTTTTATGCTATTTAAGTAAATGCATATGTATTTTCAATTCAATTATAATTTCCTCAATTCAATATTTTTATTTTATTTATTCATTAATAATGTTGGCTTTATATAAACTCCTTTAAATTTTTGTGTTGAATCAATCAAATTTTTTAAGATATTACAACATGTTAAAAAAAGGAAACAATTAAGAATTAAGGGAACATAATTTAGCTTGCTTCAAGAAATTAAATGGAAAAACATATAAATAAATAAAAGTAAAAACCAAACAAACTTTTAAGTTAATTTATAAGTAATCCAGTTATCAACATTCATTCATGTAAAGCTTTCAGAAGTTCCCATGCAGTTCTGCTTACTTTTTTATGTGATATTTAACAATGATAAAAAAAAGTGATTATATGATTTTTAATTTGGAAAATACAATAATTAAAGAAGCTTTTAAAAAAGATGAATTACAGTTTTTAGAGATTATGCATCCTGGCTGTGTTTAAATGCAAGCTGCTTCAATGATATAAATTAAGGTCAAAGTTTAGTTATTATATTACATCCCATGTTTAAGATTCCTGTCATTTAAAATTTTTCTGTATCCTGAGATTTGTTTTTAGTATAGGTGTATGTAATTTGTTGATAAGTGAATACTTAATGTTTATTTTAATATTTTATTCAGGCAAAGTATGAAAAAGCTCTTACTTGTGATATAAAAATTATCACGCCTGATTGGGTTTTGGACTCAGTTCGAAATAAATATATTTGTGATGAAGATTTGTACCATCCAAGACTATTAATTCTTCCAGAACCAGATGTACCTGATATACCATCTCCTGGATCTCCATCATTAACCTCAGCTCTAATATCTCTTGATAAAATAAATATTGATGCAACCATTTCCACTTCATCTCAGTCCTCAGATCAAGTCTTCCTGCAAAATTTTCCCCAAAATCTTAAACTTGGCAATTTGGATACCAGAATTGCTGACGATATTCTTAGTAGTCTGCCTTCTGTTGAAAATATAAAAACGGAGCCAAATATTTCCCCAATGTCATCTGAGCAAACTTTTAGTACTAACAAAGTTGTGTCTTTAGCATCATCTTTGCCTCAACAGATGAATGTGACTGTAAGACCCCAATCTTCAACATCTGCCCAGCAAAATGCATTATATCAACAAACTTTACAGCACCAACAGATGTTACAGCAAGGTGAACAAAAATTAAATCAAGCTCTACAACAGGTTCAAGCACAGCAACAACTACAACAATTGCAGCAACAACAGCAGTCTGGTCTTCAACAAAGGCCACATTTACAGTCACCACAATCTCAGGTTTTGCAACAAAAAGCTCAGTGGCAACAGCAGCAGCAGCAGCGCATGACTTTTGCTCAACAACAGCAGATTCAACAGCACATTTCACAAATGCAAAGGTTACGTGCTCTTCAACAACAACAACAATTGCGTAACCGTCAAGCTGTTCCAAATACTCAGTTTGCTCAGATGCAGCAGCAACAGCAAAATATCCAACAGCAGCCAAATTCTCAGGCTCATCTACAGAGGCAATCTGCTCCTGCAGCTCTGTTGCAAAAACAAGCCCAAATCAATGTTCAACAGATTCCTCTTCAACAAGCAATCACTCAGCAAAATCAGATAACTGTGATGCAATCACAACTCTTGCAGCAGCAGCCTAATAACCAAAATCCGCAATCTCAGATGCATATTCAGTTGCAGGCTCAAATGAGGCAACAACAACAACAATTGCAACTTCAGCAACAAGTATTACAGAAGCATCAATTACAACAGCTTCTGAAGCAACAGCATTTGCAACATCTTCAGCAACAGCAGCAGTCTCAGATCAGTCAGCAACGAGCATTAACTCAGTCTCCTAATATGCCACCATCTCCATTGCATATTCAGCAACAAAATATATTACAACCATCACCTCGGCAGTCACCATTGCAACAGTCACCTTTGCAGCATTCATCTCTCCAGCACTCACCACAGCAACCTCAAGTTCAAAATCAGCAGTCTAGTGTTCAGATACAGCATCAACAATCACCACTTCCAGCTCAGCGCCCTCAAACTCCTCATCAGCAAACATCTCCTCAACAACCACATCATCCTCAACTCTCAGTTCCCCTGTCACCTTTACAACAGGCTCAGCAGATTGCTTTAGAAAAAGCTCAACAAACAGCGGCAGTTGATAAGCAAAAGACTGATATGATCAAAGCACATTTACAACAAGCTGCTTTGGAACGAGCCCAGGTTATTGAAAAAGCAAGGATTCAACAAACATTGGAAAAGGTCCAGTTGCAGCAAGCTGCTTTAGAGAAAGCCCAGTTGCAATCAGGCATAGAATCTGCTAATTTACCACAAAATATTTTACAGC
The DNA here is from genome assembly GCA_019974015.1 of Nephila pilipes. Classification (NCBI taxonomy): domain Eukaryota; kingdom Metazoa; phylum Arthropoda; class Arachnida; order Araneae; family Nephilidae; genus Nephila; species Nephila pilipes. The sequence continues at coordinate 315,962 of BMAW01093967.1, forward strand.
AAGCACAACTTCAGAGGAATGCTGGGCACCAGCTACAGTTGCAGCAACAGTTACATCAAATGCAACTTCAGAAAGCAAGCCTGCAGCAATCTGTTCAGTCTCAGCAAGCCTCTCCTAAAATGGAAATCCCTTCCAACATTCAACCATCACAAGTACCTCATTCTGCTTCTCAGTTCACTGTCCAACAAGCTCAACTACAATCTGCCTCAAAGTCACCTCAGCTTCAAGTTGGAGGACAACAAATTCAACAACAAAATACAGTGCAGAGGTTGCAATTACAGCATTTATCAGTTCAACAGCGTTTGCAGTTGCAACAAAATACGCAAAGATTGCAAATGCAGCAAGCATCACAAGCCCAGCAGTTGCAACAGAGACAGGAAAATTCATCTGTACATCAACTACAACAGTTACAATTGCAACAAGGTGTGTCTCTTCAACAGCTGCCACAGGGAACTCCACCTCAATCCTTACAGCATAGTAATTCTCAATCCTTACAGCAGGGATCTCCAGTATCACAACTTCAACAAGTATCACAACAATTAAAAATGCAACAGGGTTCACCTGCTCAGCAAATACAACTGCAGCAAGGATCACCTGCGCAACTTTCACAAGGATCTCCTGCCCAACTACAACAAGGTTCTCCAGCACATTCTTCTATACAATTGCAGGGTTCACCTTCTGGACAGCTTCAACAGGGTTCACCAGCCCAACATTTGCAGCTGCCTCAAGGTTCACCAGCATCGCATGGGCAGCCTTCTGTTCAAACCTCTTCACAACAGGCTCAACTGCAGCAAGTGCCTTCTCAGCAAACTCAGATGCAAGTGCCTACCCAACCAATATCTTCACAGCATTCTCAACTGCAGTTGCAGTCTCAAGCCCAGATGTCTCCTCAACAAAGTCAAATACATCAAACATCTCAGATTCAGCAAATTGTTTCTCAACAAGACTCATCCCAAGCTGGAATGCAAAGCTCACCTCAGGATGTACAGTCTCAGTTGCAACAAACTCTTAAGCAGCTTCCTGCAAAGCAATCACAGTTGTCACAAGTGTCATCACCTCTTAATCAAACTCAGCTGCAGCTGTCTCAAAGTTCTTCTCAACAATCTGACATGCAGCAGAATCACCTTCATTTACAAATGTCACAGCAAGCACAAGTTCATCAAGGTCTTGAAATGAATCAGTCGTCACCGTCAAGTTCTATTCGACAAACTTCTCCTGTTCAAATGCAGTTTCATACTTCCCAAGCACAGCTGCAGAAAATTCAGCTACAAAGAGTTCAACAAGCTCAACTTCAGCAAAATACAAATCAAGTTCTTTTAAAACAAGTATCCTCTCAATCACAACTCCAGCAAGGAATTACTTCTGTACAACAGAGTTCACCACAAAGTGGAAGTCATCAGATTCAATTATCTCAACCAGCTGTGCAGCAGGTTCAGTTACATGTTTTTCAACAAGCTCGGTTGCATGCTTTACGTCAACAACAAGCTCAACTGCAGCAATCTATTACTCAAGGTCCAACCTCAGTTTCTCAGCCAAATCAAGCAAACAATGCCCAATCGAATAATTTACAACAAAGTCAAATCTTACAAACTTCCCAGGATTCACAATTACCACAAAATGTTGTACCAGCTGTTCGCCAGTCATTACAATCTCCACAGAGTTTACAGAACCAACTTTCACAAAATACCACTCAACCTACTAGATTGCCCTCCCCATTACAACATGCTCAGCTACAACAGCTAGCCCAACTGCAGCAAGCTCAACTTCAAAAATCCCAGCCTGCTTTACAGCAAAATCAACTTCAAGCTCAAATACAACAGATTCAATTACGACATTCAGCTTTGCAGCAAGCTCGGTTACAACAGCCATCAGCTGCTTCAGCACAGCAGCTTCTTACTCAGGGACCTCTTTCTAGACCTCAACAGCAATCTCCAGTACAGACACAAATTGTAGCAAAACAGATTCAGTTGCAGCAACAGTCTCCTCAAGGTGCCTCTTCTCAAACATCACCATCATCTCAATTGCAACAACAGCAACCTCGTTTCCCACATCAGCTGACTCCTGCCTTACGAGCAGTTCAAAAACAATTTCCTACCAATGTTCCAGCTGGTACTCAGCCTCCAATGCATGGTCAACCACCTGTTCAAAACATTCATCAACAGCAATTGTTGCAACAACGCCAGCTTCAGCAACAGTTGGCTTTGCAACAACAGTTACGTCAAAGGCAGTTGCAACAGCAGCAACAACAACAACAACAACAACAGCAGCAGCAGCAGCAACAACAACAGCAACTGCAAAATTCTCAGCATCCCCCCCAGCAAGGTGTTCAACAAATTTTGACTAGTCAACCACCTGTTATGATGAAACCTCCACCACAATACCCATATGATCGTCAGCAGCTGCAAGGTCAACCTCGATTGCAATATCCAACTCAACCTAGACAACTTTCTCCTCAGCAACAACCTGCTCAGAGAGTACCTTGGCAGCAAGTTGCAGGTAAACCTGCACAATTCTTAAGGCGCTCTCCTGGAGCCAATCCTCCTCCTTCTCCTTCTCAGTGGCAACAAGTTTCTCCAAAAGAAGAATTGACACAAAGTCCCCAACCTGTGCAGCAGCAAGTGATGTGGACGCAAAGGCCAGTATCTGCTGAAAATCGCGACAGTACTACTCCTATTGGTCAAAATGCATCTCAACCAGTTTTATGGCAACCAAATCAACAACAATTAAACCAGCAACGAGACCCAAATCAAACAATACAATCATCACAATCGTTACAGTGGCAGCAATTGAAGCAGTTAGAATTACGTAGGCAACAAATACTACAGCAACAGCAACAACAAGTTGCTGGTCAGCGACCCAGTTCTCAAGTGCAATTTGCTGCTCAGACTGATCCTTTGAACCAGACTTCACCAAGATTAACTGTGCCAACATCACCCCATCAAACTCTAGCTGTTCCAGCCCAATATCAACCCCAGAATGCTCCCAGCATATTATCACAAACTTCTCCTGGAGCAGTTGGGCATGGAGTTCAACCACCCACACAAGTGACTCCGAAGACAAAAACTGCCTTGGCCAACTTGTTGAATACAAGGCTTCAAACTACTGGTAGAGCAATGGAAGGAGAAATCAATCAACCACCACTTAGAACTTCCCAAGTTATTGCAGTAATTATTTCTATTAATTATTTTTTTGAATATTTATATACACTTGATCATAAAAACATTGAAGAAATTTGACAATTCCCAATGTATAGAAGTTTTAAAAATTATTTATCCAGACTTTCTGACCAAACAAACACTTTAAGAATGAATTGCAGCTATGGAAGAGTTTGCTTAAATAAAAATAGAGAAAAAACTAATTTTAAATATCCATAAAATTAAATTTAAAATTATTAAAAATATGCATGTTTATTATTAAAAAAATTGAAAGATACGAGGGTATTGATTTTAAGTTTACCTTAATGCTTTAAATGTTTTTTCTTTTTTCCTAAATTTATTTTCAAAACATTTATTAACTTTGATATATAATTAGTATTATATTTCTAGGAACAAAACAATATTACAAAATTTATGCTCAATTTTAAGAGATTTTTTTTGAAATAATTTGATTAAAATATTTTTAAGTAATCTTATTAAATAATTGAGTAATTGGATGGAAAAAAATTAATATCAGCCTTATCATGTATTTTGTTTTTATTTTCATAATTATAGTTTTAGAGGAAATGTGTGAGGGGTAAAAAAAACTTCTAATAATATAGTATTAAATTTTTTTTGTATCTTTAAAAAATGTTTAAAATTATGAATCGTTTAAAAACAGAAGAACAGGTTTTTCTTATTATTCTCTACTTACTCTCTCCATTCGTTTATTAACGTAAAAATTGTGTTTAAAATATTTTTTAATTTTTATGGAAAATAATTATTCACCACATCAAAAAAATTAAGTTCGTAATTTACATCTAACAAATTATCAGTAATTAATGCTGAAAAAAATAGTTTCATGTATTATTCTGTACTGCTCTAGGGTTCATTTTGTATTTATTATAAGAGACATGTATGACATAATTTAAATTTATTTTTGCCCTTTATCTAAAGCAACCTGCTCAAGCAGTTCAAAGAAGACCTAGTGCTGATGGTATAGCAGTGATGCATCCTCAAAATCAAATACCTGACCGAGCAGTTATTCCGCCTATTCCTCAAGTGATATTTTATGGCCATGATTCAAAACTAAACGGTAAAATGCAATTTTCTCATGTTTTGATTTTGTAAAAGAATTTTCTTTTTAATAATAATAAAAAAAATGAATGCAATCATTATACACTGATTAAAAATATCTATTTAGGATTTGCTCAGAAGCAAAATGTTAATTTATCAAATTGCATTTATCTTTGATAACTACCACCTCTCTATGTTAAGGTATTTAACAATTTATCGAATATTGCTGCTGTTATTATGTGCCATTTTTGTGGATGAACAAGGTTGAATATTGTCATCTATCTTTTTATATACATATTTTCAGAATAAAGATAGAAGCCAGACAGATGGCAACCTACTAACATTATCACTCAACAAGTCAGTTCTGCGATACCTTTGATTTATGGATGGAAACCTAGCTTTTCTAAATATGAATGAAATTTTAGTAAATTCTATACCAAGAGCAATTAAGAGATGTAATAATAAATTAAGATTCTTCTTTTTCATAACTCCCTTTCTATAAATAAAGTTGTCAGGTCCAAATTTATGCCTTTACAAAGTTAAGTTCATTTGAGTTAGAATGCTGATAAGTAAACTGAGTGTACTATTATCATCAGCCCATTGAAACTCCCAAATTACTTAGGATCATTTGTTTTATTTTTTAAGCGTCCATTGTCATTGTTAAAAATTGCACCCCTGTCTTGTTTTATACTTTAATTTAGTAATTCTAAAAATATTTTATTTGAATTCAGAATTGTCATTGTTAACTTAACCTTTTGAGTACGGCTGGCCGATCTACAGGCCAAAAGGAATATACCCTTAAAAGCCGGCGCAGACCGATGTAGCGGCCAAGCCGTGCTTTCCCCTGTAAACAGCTTTCGAATCAGCATGAGGCCTATTATAGCCCCGGAACATCATCTGCTTGACCAGTTTCTTTTGTATTCAGAAGGAAGGGGTGGTGGAGTTTCCTCTTTCACCCTTACCTAAAAATCCCTCTTTTTTCCTTCATACTCAAATTCTCACTAGCGGTGAGTGCATAGTTATTTTTGTAAGTGATTTTGTCATCTCGATTACTTAATCATTTCATTTTAAATTAATTTGATTTTTTTTAAAAAAAAATGCCTAAACGTAAAAGAGAACTTACCGCGGAAGAGATTCAGAATATTTTCGCTGATTTAGAGACGAAATTTTTGATGATTCTGATTCTGATTGTGAGTTAGAAAATGAGGAAGATGATTTAGATCAATCTTTAAATTTGAGTTGAGAGGTTGATGATGAGGTTGTCTCCGAAGAACAAAATAAAAAAAATCTGGAACGACCCACAAATAACCCATAAAGCGACAATTTTACCTTTTACAGGAAATAATGTGATAAAAGGAGCCGCTGTAATGAAATTATTGGATTAATATGTTGAACTTAAACATTATTTAAATATTTGGAAATAAATTTTTAATTTCTAGTTCCACTTTATTATTAAAAGGTTCCACTTTACTTTATTATTCAAATAATAATATATATAAATATTACTGAGAAATATATGTTACACAAAAATTTTATTTCCAAAGTTTATTCAAAAAAGGGTTATAACTTTAAGTGGTGATTTTTTTTTATGATTTTTATTTTATTTTTTTCATTCTAAAGAATATAATTACATATTTTCATAATGAATGTTTTTTTACTAATACACGTATTGCTATGCATTTTGCAGATTTAAAAATACCTCAGTTCTACATTTTTATTAACTTTTATACCTGTAAAACTACTTAAAATATATTTGTGGAGAATTTGAAGCAATTTTTGCATTCTGTTTTTGATGAAAATTTGTGCATAATTACACAATGTATTGCTGTACAGAAGCATATTTTTATTGTTATCTTAAGTTATGCTTATTGAAAAACAGTTTTTAAGAATTTTATATCGAAACATCAAAAAAAAAACACCACTTTTTTTTAATCGTGTATAAACAACAAAAAAAGAAAAAAATATTTGCAACAAAAAAAAAATTTCAAAAATATTTGTTATAGATTTTTAAAACTGTACATTGTAGTCTTTCGAATTTATAAAAACAAGAAACTATTTCCGACATTTTTTTATTATGACAATTGATGTATAAAAGTTGAGTCTTCGAAACAAAAACTATTAATTCCGATATTTTTTCTTTCAAATTTGTAGGAGACGAATATTACAAATTCTTTAGCTTAAGAAAAATTCCCCGATTTATACAAAATCCTTAGAAGCAAGAATAAAATTTTTGCTTTTGTTATATATTATACTTTAAAAGTTCTACAGTGTTGGATTTCCTGATTTTTCGAAACTTAAAAGAAGTTTTTTTTTTTATAAAAAAAATATAATAAGTTTCTTTAATAATAATAATTACGATAAAATTTGCAAAATACTCTAAAATATATTTGAAAAATAAATTTAATCAGAATCTAACAGATAGTTACATTGAAATAAAAAAAATTTGTTCGTTTTCTTTTTTTTTTTTTCTCGCCTATTTATTCATGAGTCACACTTTTTATGTACGATAGTACAAAGAAAGGAATGTTCGGGTGCGTTCTAAGGCACCCGAACGTTTGAATCTCTGAATAGAGAATCAAATGGCTCTTGTAAATGAGCATGAAAAACAAGTTGTAAAAGCTTTCATATCGACAAAGAATGCTTCTCCCTCTTGATTATTGTTGATTCTTTCAGCTTTTGGTCATTATTGATTATCATATGAATTTTTGGTGTAATAAAACTTAGAAATGCACATCTGCCTTCTTGTAAATCTTCAAGGTTGCTTTCATGTAGCCGGAAAACTATTCTTCCGTGGTTCTTCCTCTTATTGCCGTAATAAAGCTTTAGAAAGTGATTTCCTTTTCTGCTACATTGTCGGACATAGGATAAATAGAAACTATGCCGACGAACTTAAAAGAAGGCCTTCTACTTTGCGAACGTTATCGGGAAACTGAAAATAACCGTTCAGTGAACTGATATTGTGTTAGATTTTGAGAGATATTGTAAAAAGGACCCAGTCACTTAGGGGACTGTCCAGACAAAGTGGGGGGGAGGGAAAAAACGATATTTGAAGCTAAAGTTTTCCTTCGTTTTGAAGAAAGTAAAGAAAAATTGTTGTCAGTTTTTCTAAACCGATTGAGGAGTCTGTGCGTTGAGAAGGAAAGGTTTTTGTAATTATTTTGAATGTTGATCGAAAGAGTTGTCTTCGTAGGAATGTATTGGCTTTGGCTCTATCATATGCACAAAATCACACACAAAAATCAGTATATTATCGCACAAAAATCAGAGCAGTAATCTTAGAATTAAAACAATATTATGCAATTCTTTTGAAATTTTAAATAAAAAGTAAGGATTATCTAAAGGTTAAGAATATAACTTTTTGTACGAAAAGTGAAAAAAAGGTAAGAAGCTCCAGTATGTTGTCATTACTTGCAAAACAATTAAGTACAAATAAGAATCATATATTCCTTTTATATAAACAAGATTACCGAGATACATGAAGCTCCTCGGCAACTTAAAAATGTTTGCAGTCATAATATTTTGTCTTCGATATCAGCTTATTGTTTGCGTTTTACTAGAAGTATTCTAAAAATTCAAAGCATTTCCTCTTTTTTACTAATTGAAACATTTATTACTATTGGGAAAAAAATAATTTTAAATTTCTTATGTGCATTTAAAGAATTTATTTTTAGGAACACGTAGGTAAACTGATAAATTATTAATATTTCATTTACAAGTAACATAAGGGACAAAGTAATAAGACGGACCTCATAATTTAAACAAGTAACGAGAACGATAGCCGAGCTAGAGCGTCCACTTCTAATTTCCACACCGCGGCAACGTTAGGATTTTGATTTAATGCGTATCAGCTCTGCTACATGTTGGAACACCTAATCGTCACCTTTTGTTTGACCTAACCGTCAAAACATGTGGAAACTACAATGTGGCACTATTTAACAAAGGCCAACATTTATAGCCTTAGGATACTTACATTTTAGAGCATAATGCGAAACACCTTTTTTTTAATGGTTTTGCTTTTTATTCATCTCATTTATTTGCCATAGTGAATATTTTATCATAATTTTCAGCATATATAGGAAGAATTAGATCAAAGAAAAATAAAGTTTTCATTTTTGAAAAATGCTTGTTAATAAAATTTAGACTTAATCTTAGGATTCATTCAATATTATAAATATTAATGTATCACAGTATAATGGATTATGGAACAATAAAAAATGACAATTATACATCAAATGTATCATTCCTTCATGGAAGATATATAAGAAAATTCTTAAGAGTGTTTAAATTTTTAAGATTTCTCTGGCATGTTCTAAAAGAGAAAAACAATTATAAATTAAGTAATAATGAAGTTTCCAAAAGAGCATAGTTTATTTATGATGATATGTCTATTGTTATACAAATGCTGTGAATACTTATAAGAGCTTTTAAACTTACTTCATTATCGATTTGAGAAAGTCTGAATTTTACATTATAACATCAAGAGACAGGATCAGCAATTTTGCTTTTTATTTTATTTTGTATTACTGATTATAATTACGTGCAATTTATGAAGTATCATATTATTTTCTTCTTATTTCTAATTTGATTATTTTAAGTTTTAACACCAGGTGTGTATCAAATTCCTGCATTTAAAAGAATTAAAAATAAATTTAAAATATTTTATATCTATTTTAAAAAAATTTACTGAAAATCAAAATATAAATAAATTTTACTTAAATAATATCAATTAAATTTGGTTAGTTTATTGTGTGTACCTTTGTCTACAATGAAATAAGCGTTTCATTTTTTTATGCAATGTTTTATATTATCATCATTGTTTTGTGCTATTTCTCTCAATGCTCTTAATAATATTGAAAAAGGAAATCTAGGTGAAAAGCAGCTTAAATTGTTAAGAAATAATTTCTTTTTTAAAAAAATAAAATAAATAAATTTCTCAAATATTCTTGTACTGAAATTGCAATTGAGATCTCCAAGAAAATATGTTTCCCTAAGAAAGGGAAACTCTTTGTATTTAGGGACTTTCTAAGCCGCGAACATCCCCATTGACTGCGGACAGCAGCAATTATCTTGCTTCTTTTGTATGCCTATGTATGGTGCCATCCATGAGCGATAAAAAAGGGGGAAGTAAACATCGCCTAAGGCGCCGTCTTTAAGGGCCTTTTCCTCACAAAACCCGCCGTCTTCAAAAGGTTAACATCTAGAGATAATACAGAATTCTTCATGAAACATTTATGTGTTTCAATGAAATTCTGTGATTTCTTATCTGAAGATGCTGCCGCCTAATACCTTGGTTATATTGTAATATAAAATAGTGTACATGAATTTTCCTAACAATTATTTTTTTTAGAATTGGAAGAGTTTATCATTTTACCTGTGATTTATGTGAGTTTCCCTCCTGTTTTGCAAATTCAGCTTTGCAATGCCATGAATAATAAATTTTCTTTCATTTGCTGTATAATCTAAAATAATTCTTAATAAATTTTCAGGTTTCTCTTTGATTTTTAGTTACATTGTTTGTTGCTCATGATCACTACAATGTTTGTTGCTCATGTAAATTCACACTAATAACTTAAAAGTTAGACTATCTCTAATGTAGATTTAAAAAAATGTCACTATATATCTTAATTTCGTACCATCTCTTTTTACTTAGATTTTAGTGGAATAAATAACTGAAAAGACAATTTATGCATGTTTTCATTTGTGCAACAGTACACTATGAACATTGAAATTTAATGTGATTTACATGTTTTATATTATTTTGCTTATGAATTTCATAGAAATATATATTTAATAGATACTTTTGGGAATGGAACTATAAAAATTCATTTACCTTCCCTTTATGATATATTATAATAATTCCCTGCCATGCAGTAATATCTAATGTCAATATAATATTTTTAATTATTTTTATGAAATTTGTATATATTTCCTGAAATTTCATTAAATCTTTTTTGCTTCTGTGTAACACATATTAGGTGGGAACTGAAATATGTATTTTAGCAAAATACCTTTTCCATTAATGTGATAGATATCTTTTATTGGATTAGCTCTGTGAAGTAAAATTAAACTTTTTAAACTGGTAACTTAAAAATTAGAGAGTTTCACACCAGGTATTAAAAATTCATAGCTGTATCAAAATAATTTATTCCTTTCATATTACTATTGAATCATTTTTTTTTATCAAAATTGAAATTAACTTTGTTGCAATTTGTAAAACTAAGAATTTACTTATTTTACATTGAAGATCAGTGAAGTTACTTTTAAATTTGGTAAAATGTATTAGGTATACAAAGTGTGCATATTAAATAAGGAGACTGATTCTGCTAAAGAAGAAGTACACATGCCCCTTATTATAGTGACTGACAGCTGCTTAGCTTGAAGCCTTCTCTTTGGAATGCAGTAACCCTTGCACCTGTAAACAAATCCGTATACTCGTAGCATTCGTTTGCATTACTATTATTTTTTAGTTTCATCAGAAAAATAAGTGTAACAATAGAGTTACAAATAGTGAAATTTCACATGAAACTTAGAAAAACACTACTGAAACATAATTTTTTGAAAGAAGTATATTGCAATAAATGTTTATTGTGTGCATGTGTTTTTGAGTAGTTACATTTTCAAGATGGCCGAGAAGACGTTGAAGATTATTCGCATCGGGGTCACACTTCCACATGAAAAATGGATGGCTATATTGAAAAAATTGGTAAACTGGTTCGATCAATGCGATTGCTGAGACAAGGAATTGGTAAAGAATCAGTGCAGCAAATTTTACATAGCATGCAAAGAGTGTGCCGAAATATGGCCTAAAGTGCTCATGTTGGAACAATTAGAAGCTTGCAAAAATATTTGTACTGACACTTTGGCATTGAAAATGACCCTAATTTATTGGATAAAGTAATAACGTGACAAATTGTGGTTCTTACATATGATCCTGAAACTAAGTGCCAATCCATGCACTGGAAGAGCCAGTTTTCACCGAGAGACAAAAAAGTTAGAATGAGCAAATCAAAATTGAAAGCGATAATTATTTTTTTTGATATTCATTGGATTGTGTACCTTGACTAGGTTCCTAAAGGCCAAAATTATTAATCATCATTACTACCTTCATGTTCTTGTTGAACTCTGTAAAAGAATAAGGGAAAAGCAACTCGAATTGTAGAAGGGCAAATCATTATGCATTGCCTGTCAAGAGTTTCTAACCAAGTTCAACATCCCAGTGTTAGACCATCTGCCTTATTCACCTGATCTTGTGCCATGCAACTTCTATCTGTTTCCTTAGGTGAAATTTGTATAAGAAGGTACTAGATTTGAGTCTATTGAAGTTGTGAAAGAGTAAGCGGCACACATCCTGAAGGAGCTTTCAGAAGACTTCCAGCGCTATTTCGAACATTGAAAAATTCCAATGGAGTTTAGTAGAGAAAGAGGAGGGTTGTATGTTGAATGTGATAATAATAATAATTAAATAAGTATTACATAATATTAAAATGTTTTACAGTGTCAGTCATGCTATTTAATAACCATGCCTTGTATGTCTTATTAATATTGAAGCCCTCTATACAATAATTGAAATACTTTTATTTTCTAAAGATTTAAATTACTCTGTTTTTACAATAAGGAGATAAAAAAATATTCGTATTAAAATTTAATCTATACCAAAGCTGTGTTTTAATGTGTCATGTGTAAGTATTTTTTTCCTCTTAAAAAGAAGTTTTAAATAGTGGATGAAATATAAATATTTGAAAATGTTTATAATTGTACTAAGAATTTTAATTTGATGCAGTTTGTCAATGCCACCTTTTCTTCTGAAGATGGTATTTTTTACATAATCACCAATGGTTGTAAATTTTGATGCATATTAAGGAGTTAATAAGCATTTACTGTGTTGATTTCTTTTAATAATTTTCATGAAAAAATTGTGAATTGAGTTTTCTAATCCACCCTACCTTTTTTTGATTGAGGACTGTTAAATATATTATTACTTGAGAGGAGAATAAATCTTAAGACTATGTATGTTCCAAAAAATAAGGTTCTCCGAATTTTTAGATCCTCACCCTGAAAAAAATGAAAATTAAGATAAAAAATATAGTTTATATGAATGATCATGAGTAACAAATAAAAACTTTATGAAATGATTGAACTCCTCACTATTTTTTTTAAAGAACTGATCACTTATATAGCAGTTGTAGGAAATTGGCAGACTACCTTGATAGGGGCAGATAAAATAATACAAATAAATTGTGTTTATCTTTGTGATGCCAGTAAAATAATAATTAAATTGATTTATGTAAATCTCTCTCTAAATGCATGTCTTTTAACTGGGATGCTGTCAGATAATAATATCCGAATTAAATGTAAAGATTATATATAGATTTTTTTTAAAAAATAATTGAGCATTGAAAAAAGGTGTGTATATATATGTGTGTGAAGCAATTTTTTTTTGTAATAACTGTGTATAAATCTTTTCTATTAAGTTTTTAATTTATGTGTTGTGCATTTTCCAGTGCCCTCTGATCTTTGCTTGTTAGGATGCATAATTTGCATTGAAGATTATGACAAATCACAAGAGAACGATATGGAGCAATGGGGAAAAGTAAGTTTTATTACATTAATAAAATCTATTCGATATATTAATTGCTTGTGTGTCAAGAAAATTGTGTATTGTAATGTGTAAAAAAGAAAATACCCCTCTATTCTATAAATATTCTGTTTTCAAATAATGATAATATATTTGTTGAGTATGGTGAAAAATGTACAAAATATCTATTGAATATTCTATTCTATTGAATCGAATTAATTACATGAATTTGTTAGTTAGATGTTTTAGATAAATAAATCTATATAAAATCCTACTCTTGAATTTACTTATATTTAATTTATTCAAAAAGGATTTATTTAGAAATTAAGCTTGACTTGTTCATTGGTTTATTCTTCGCTGGTAGTTACTCATCTTTATCACATTGTTTTGTTATTTATAAAGTACTAGCTTGGGATCACATTATAGCAGTGAAAAACTCCATATTTGAGAAATTAAAGTGTATACTGAAATAATGACCCAATTTAAACCAAAGAAAACTTTGTGAGATGTAATTAATGATATTTGTGGAATAATTATTTTGAATTGCATATTTATGAATTTCATACTTTCTTTAGATAATTGAAAATCATGGTGGCCAAATAGAGAGTTCATATAGCAATAAATGTACTCATGTTATTTGTGAAAATCAAAGAAATTCAATTGTACAACAGGTCAGTATAAATATATATTTGAGTGAATTCCTTTGTATTTCAAAGATGAATTTTAAATGAAAAGAAACTGAAACTTAGTAATACTCTATCTGATGCAATATTTATGTGTATACTAAATTTAAGTGATTATTCTTATTTTAGGGAATGAAAGAAAATTACCTCTAATAAATACTATCTTTGAAATTTTCTTCTAAAATAGCTTCAATAAAAACATTAATTTTAAAATTTTGTTTTGTATTTTAGGCTATGAGAGAAGGTAAGCGTTGTGTAACTGCTCACTGGTTAAATGATGTCTTAGAGAAAAAGAAACTGAAGTATCCTTGGCTAGCTCACCATTTACCAACTCCTTTTTCAGATGATAAACCTTGTAAAAATCAGGTAATGAGATTTTATAGATATCTGTTGTGTAGATAAGCATTTCATGTGTTGTAAACATATGTTAATTATTTAAAAATGTTATCCTATTATGCAGATAATATCAGTGACCAATTTTGATGCAGAAGAAAAAAACATATTAAAAAATATCATTGCCATCTTGGGTGCAAAGTACACAGGTTATTTGTGCATGCAAAATACCATTATCATTTGTAAAAAGTAAGTTTATATTTAATCTGTTATGTTGTATTTTTTTTTTTTCAACTGTACATTTCTTAAGTTCAAAAATATTATTTTAAAATTATGGTTCATATTCATTCTCAACATTAGTTGATGATTTTGTAAAAATTTATTTTGAAGATAGTATATATAGATAGTAGATAGCATATGTTGTAGATAATATGTAAGATGGATAGTATAGAAGGTAGTACAGGATAGTATTTTCATTACTGATTTGGAAAATTGTATAAAAGTTTTTTTTTTGTTTTAAAAAATGAGAATATAAATTTTATTTTTAATGTTGCATGTAAATTTTTTTATTAGGAATGAGGGTCGAAAAGCCAAAAAGGCTCGTGAATGGAGAATTCCTGTTGTGAATGTTCAGTGGCTACATGATCTTATGTTTGGACACATAGATGCATTAAGATTATCTATGGCTCATAAGTACCAACAATATGATTTAGAGAATCCTTTTGCTATAGATTATGCTTTGGTACCTCACCTTATGGGTAAGTGTTAATTTTGAAAAGATCTTAGGAATAAAATGTAATTGACAGCATTTTTCATTAAAAAAAAGTATTTTATAGTGTACTTTTAACAATAGCACTTTTTAATATATAATATCTTTCAATCAATCACAAAGCATATAAAGGGACTGAAACAGAATAAATAGAATTCTGAAAAATTCAGCAGGAAAAAAGAGTTCCATGTATATAAATTGACCCTGTCAATGTATTCAATAAGTGTAATTACTCCTCCTTTTAAAATATTTTGTGTGATTTTACTTATTAATTACATATAACTAAAAATATGACACACTGTTTGCAATATTATTATTAATGTTGATATCTAGCAAAAGAAGGCTGTTAATAGTTATGAATGTTTGATTTTATTTAATGATTCTGGAGTATTTTATGTTCTTTTTATTCCGAGTGATGATGAAATGAGGTTAGCCAAGTTGCATGGCACACACAGCAAGTGTTAGATCATACAGAACACTTTTATACAGAGGAAGAAAAAGGCTGTTCCCCAAAATAATTTTGTTATTGCTGCAGATAAAAGGGACTCGGGAGGTTACTTTAACATGGGCAAATCCATAGAGGAAATCAGTATTTTTAAAAGTGGAAGAAAAAGTTTGGCATTAAGAATTGATTAAAAAGAAAGATGATATATTAATTTATCATCACTCACTCATTCACACACACATATAGTTTCAGTTTGGAAAGTGTTAAATTTTCATAATTTTTTGTACTTTTAGTATGCATTAAAAAAAAAAAGTGAATTTTTGAAAAATTTGGGAAGCTGATACATTATCATTGTTACCAACTTTTTT
This sequence comes from Nephila pilipes, assembly GCA_019974015.1. Taxonomy (NCBI): domain Eukaryota; kingdom Metazoa; phylum Arthropoda; class Arachnida; order Araneae; family Nephilidae; genus Nephila; species Nephila pilipes. Next base: position 331,346 of record BMAW01093967.1, read on the forward strand.
TGCTTTGGAAGTAAAAATGTATGATTTTCAACCTTTCGTTATGCTTCTACATCTTGATCATTTATGTTTTAAACATCCACCATTCTTTTTCCCACTTCTTGTATTTTTTGTTCTTTTTACTAAGCAATGGGAGAATTAGTTGACCAAAATGGCTGAATTTATTGCCAGTATGTTTAAAGTAATTCAAGATTTAGATGTTTTCTCTTGTCCTTCCTCCCACATATATTTCTTTTATGATTAATTCTTAGTTGATTCATAATCATGATGTTAGGCTGAGCAAAAAACTTTTTTTTCCTCTTGGTTTGTTTTTGCTGCATTAGCAGCTTTCTGAAACTCATCTTGTACATTGCCTTGCTTATGTTTTCCTTTGACAGGATATTTGGTTTTGCTGATTTTTTTTTTGTATGATGTCTAGCAAAGGTAATATATATTTTGAATTTTGAGAAAGATTTATCAAATAGAATTTTGTTTTGTAAAACCACCCATTAAAGGAAGATAATGCATATTGTCATATTGACATGTATTTCCCATTCTGTCTGATAAGTTATTCGTAATATGAGTAACCCAAATTGTATTCAAAATGTAAGGTCTTTCTGAAAATTAAGTACCCACTTTTGAATTTAGCTTCATGGTTTATGTGACATTTTTTTTAATAAATCAAATCAATGTTGAAAAAGAGTTTTCTGTGAATAATTTTCTTTTCAAAATATTTTTGTGAAGTTTTCCCTGCATTATTAAAAAAAATATATTTGTGTATCATACACTTTTATAAATTTATTTAAAATATTTATGTGTTTTATGCTTTGTTATTTTTTAAAGTTAACAGGTATGCAATATGTTTGAGAACAAATTTTGCTGTTTGCTTTTTCTCATATTTTTTTTATCACTATTTTGTGATTAGTATTCTTATCTTCTTGTCATCACAAAGTATTACTATTAAATGGACAATCAACTGTGTCACATAGTTTTTTTACTTCTGCGAAAATATGATTTGTTTGCATAAAAATGGGACTAAATCTATGTAGGGCGAATTATGAAGTTAAAAGAATTTCTGTTTACTAGCTTATCTACTTCCTTTTTATAAACTAATACTATGGAACTCTGGCTTAATCTATGAGGGATGTTCTGACTGTAAGTTATGTCATTTTATTTTGCAAGGAAAATTTATTGCATAAAAAAATAAACCATGTCATCATGAACTATATATCTTGCATTAATTTTTGGCTTAGTCACATTGAGACATTTGTTATAGCATGCAATCAGTTTGAAGAAACTACTCTGGTAAAACTCTTGTGTCCTGTGATGTAAAAAGTCTCACAGCCTGCTCCATCTCAGTATTGTTTTGGATGGACCTGAGCACAACTAATACGCAGTGTAGATGCCATATCTGACTCTGTTATAAGCCTATCTGCTAACAGCATCTCCTGTACTCTAGCACAGTGATTTCATGAATTTCATTCATGGAATTAGTGGGATACCCATTTCAATCTTCATCCTCCACATTGCCTTCCTTCACTGAACAAGAAATACCAATGTCCAACCACTTGACGACAAGACTTGTTCATTATACATGGTCTGTAGATGTTCATGGATGACTAGTCCCATGTGCCCATTCATATTAGATAACAGCATGCACTTCCATTGCTGACCACATTTTCAGTCTCATGTCGGGTGTGCTGGTCTACTGCTACCCACTTTTCTGTGGTGCTCTATATATGGATCATTCCTCCTCCGCTTCTGCTTTTTCTGTTGTTGAACCAGCAATGTGTGTGGATTCTTATGGCAGTTGTTTGTTAAATCTGGTGTTCCATGTGCTCTTCCAAAAAAAAAAAAAAAAGACTAAGCTTGCTTTCAGATCAACCCTTGTACTTTTCTAACAATATTCTGATCAAAAATTTTAACAATCAAAAATTGGTGTATTAGAATAGACAATTTATTTTGATTTTAAAATAATTGTAAAAATTTTTCAATGAGGCAATTTATTATTTATCTCAACAAATGCGTAATTAAAAGGATTTATTCAAAGTTTTCCAGTTTTCTCCTTGTTAATCAAATGTGGGCTTAACATATTGAAGAAAAATTTTAGGAAGATATTATTTCTATTTTCTGGAGTACTTCAATGTAATGGGAATTATGGATAATATTTTAACAAAATAATGAGTGTTTGTAAAAACTGTTTTTAAGCTAACATATAAAAATACATTTTTAAGGGAAACTTAGAACAAATTTGTAATTTTAAACTACTTTATACATACATAAATTATAAGCAGTTTCATATGTAAAACATGTTTTCCTTTAAATCTTTTTCCCCCTTCTAATTAGCATTAAGAATTTGTAATATAATTGCTTGAAAGAAACTTGTTTCTTTCATGCAATTAATGTATTGTAAGAGTTATTTTTAATTTGATTTTAATATGTGTTGCTAGAAATATCTAAATTAAACTTCATCCTGATCATGCTTTCAGACCCCAAATATATTAAGATAATTATTGTCTAAAAGCCTACAGCTTATTTTTATTCTTCAGTTATGCAATTAAACTCTTTTCACTGAAATCTGAATTTTTTGTACTCAAATGAGTCAAACCAGAAAAGAGATAAAAAAAAGCAATTTCAATGTTTAAAATCTGTTGTGTAAACCAAAATTCCTACTAAGAAAAAAAAAAAAATATTGTTCTGTGATCAAAATATGAAGAACTTTTTTCTTTTTCACAAGACTGTCCAACAAGGATTTATTTATATGATTCATAAGAAATCATTGAGACAGCAGTATTATTGTCTTCATTCAGCAGACAATGAAAAGATGGTATATTTTCATCAGTTCCAACTGTTAAGGTACAGTCATTTTTAGAATCATCCTTTATGTTTTTGTTCCTATTTAAAGAGCATGTATATCCCACATACGTCAATAATTTCCTTGCATTTTAGCTCAAAATGATTTCAGTGTATTATAATTGTTAACTCAATTAATTTATATTATATATAAATTGCAAATCATATCTAATAAAAATCATAGTTTAAAAAAATTATAAATATTGAAACTATTAAATTATAAATATTACAAAATTTAGAAAAGCATACGGTACATTGAAATCAAAATTACAAAACATTAAAGTTAAATTTAGATCATCTGTAATTATATAATTTGAAACAATTGTAATGCAAATGAATCATTAAATGGCAGAAAGTAAAATAAATATTATACAATACTTCAGAATACATATATTATACATGTAAACAATTAAATATATTTAATAATAAATTAGTAAGTATAATATAGTGGATTAAAAAATTACAAGTACAATGGAACAAAGTCTAACCAAGTTGTAAAAAGCATATTTTGAGAATTCTCAGCTATATATATATATATGGTGTGTGTAAAAATTCAAAGTAACGTCAACTTAATACACACACACACACAGTTTATTTTCCAACATAGGACAGAACATTAAAACACAACAAATTAATTAAACTCTTGTAATCATAGATATTATGCCCAGCACAGTTTCCCTGAGCCGTCTTGTTCAACGTCTCACTCTCTCTCCCTATGTCTCTTCTAACTCTTCTGAATCTCTCTTGAAGTGCTAGGCGGCGCACTGGGAAGATTATGGCTGTCTTCCGATATGGTAGATCGGCAGATCTTAGATCCCTTAGTCTCTGTCCTCCTGACCTTCATTGTGCCCTCGCAATGTACTTGATCGACATCATAAACAGATACATCAGAATAACTGCAATTTAAGTGAAAAAACGAGAAAGAAAAAATAAACAAAACACACAAAAAAAAAATGAAGAGAAAAAAATGTCTTAGGTGGACCTCGGTTTCATGTGATTGGCTGCAGTTGCAGTCTTTGGTGGCCCTTCGTGAATGGCGACTTGTTCAACTTCATACTGATCATGTGGCTTGGTCGATATGACTTTATAGGGTCCAAGAAACTTAGGTTTCAGTTTCATTCCTGGAGTAAACCAAGTTTGTTAGATCATGACTAGGTCATTGATGGCATAGGTATGCACAGTTTTATGATTTTTATTAAATTGCTTTTCATTTTCCTGTTGGATCTGTAATACGTTATTTTTCGCATCATCGCGCATTTTTTGTCTATCTTCCATCATAAAGTTTAAGTGCTCTTCTTCCAATAGCTCTTGTATATTAAAATCTTCTGTGATCTTCATCTTAACGCCAACCATCTGTTCAAAAGGTGTATATTTTGTACTTTGTGAGATAGTACTGATGATGATACGTTGTACATCTGCTACGTATGTGTACCACTTTTTCGGGTCTACTAGCAACAGCTTAGTTAATTCAAGGAGTAAAGTTCTGTGTATCCATTCTATCTGGCCATTGCCATGAGGAATTCTAGTAGCGATTGTAAAATGATCTATACCTTGTTTTGCACAATAGTCAGAAAATACCTTTGAGGTGGATGCAGATCCGCGATTAGTAATGATTAGTGAAGGATTACCAAAAACACTTTGTTGTAGCATTAATTTAACTATAGCGTCTGTTGCTGATGTGGATTTCACTGGATAAAAACAAGTGTATTTAGTGAAAGCATCTACAATCGTGAAAATATGGTTATAATTTTTGTTGGTGGAAGGCAGGAGTCCAACAAAATCGATATGGTAAGTATTGAAAGGCTTATTATCTTTCGGAATAGGGTTCAGTTGTCCTTTTTTTACCATGTTTTTTTGTTTATTAAAATACAATTGATGCAATTTGCAATTATACAATCAACTTTTCCTCTTAAGTTGGGAATATAAAAGTCACGTTTCAGAATTTTCTCTGTTTTTGCTGTAGCAAAATGCCCTTGTTGGTGAATAATATCTACTTCCATAAGTTGAGGTATGACAAGCAATTCTCGTCCTTGTTCATACTTATTCAAAATATCTTCCTTCAGTAAAAAATTGCAATTTTCACTCTTTTGTACCATGGACTTAATAAATTTTATGTGGTCATTATTATCTTGTGCTGTAGCTATTCAGTTTGTGAGAGTATTTTGGGCTCTTAATTGTAACGAGGATTGAATGTCGGCTCAATGTGTCAATGTTGCATCTGGTTACCGGATCTATGTATGACTTTATAATTGTAATCCTGGAATTTGAATGCCCATCTAGCGATCTTAGCTGAAAAGTCTTTTTTTGTCATTGTCATTTTTAAAGGCTTTGCAATCTGTAACAATTTTAAAATGTAGACTCGGAATTTTTTTACTGCCCCTATCACCGTCATAACTTCCAACTCGTAACTGGAGTAACGTCTTTCCGTCCTTGTTAGTTTTACGGCTCAGGTAACTAACAGGGTATAATTTAGAATCTATGGCAGATTTTTGTAATAAAACAGTGGTTAGCCCATCTGCACTAGTGTCTGTATGTGTTTCAGTCTCACTATTAGGATTATAAATTGTTATCACTGGTTCTCGACTTAAAAGTGCTTTTAAGTGATTGAAACAACTGCGCTCTTTTTCTTTAAATTTGAAAGACTGATTGTTTTTTAGGAGATCACTAAGAGGTCTTGCTATTGATGAAAAGTGTTGTGTGAATTTCTGAAAATAGCCACAAAGACCCAAGAAAATTAACGTCCTTAGTGCATTGAGGTTCTGGAAAGTTGACAACTGTTTTGATTTTGATAGGTGAAGGGTATAATTGACCATTTTTAATATGATGCCCTAGGAAATCAATTTCATATTTGAGGAATTGACACTTCTTAAAATTAAATATAAGGCCGTATTCTGAAGCCACTTTAAGCACACGTTGTAATTTAAGTAAAACTTCTTTTTTCCCCGATATGAGCAGGTCGTCCATATCCATGATTAAGGTATTATCCTTTATTAAATCTTTAAAAACTGCATAAATATACCATTGAAATACTCTAGGATTCGTGGAAAGACCGAATGGTACTTTTAAGAATTCGTAAACAGAATTATGTGTGACAAATGCAGTGTAATTAGTACCATCTGAATGTACATCACAATGAAAAAAAAACATTTTTGAGATCAAGAGTAATATATTACTTGCAACTCTGTCAATTTATCAAAAATATCGTCCATCAAAGCAATAGGGAAAGAATCTTTGAGGATTTTTCTATTTAAATGCCTATAATCAATACATAGTCTGTAATCGCCATTCTCTTTTTTTCACTAAAATGATGGGAGAAGAAAACAGACTATTTACACTGTCTTTAATAATTCCGGCATCTAACTAATTCTTTATTTTTGAATCTATTAATGATTTTTCATTTGCCACCAATTGTCTGGGTTTTGAGTGATTAATTGACTGGGTTAGAATAATTTTCATCGTAACGTCAGTGTTTTAACTTTTCTGCGGTTTATACGTATCTAACATTTGTTTTAGATTTTGTTTTATTCTCTGATCGCTAATGTGACTCAAATCCATTTCATTCAAATTTATTGCATTCGCTAGATTAAAAAAACTTTCAATTTCTTCAACATTTGCTGTTTTTCTCCTCTCAAGGATTTCCCACGCAGACATTGCACTTGGGTTTATAATAACTTTGACCTCAGTTTTTGCGTTAGCCTCGAAAGCAACATCAGGCGTCAGTTGGAATGTTGACGTAATGTGTTTTATGTTATTATACGAGGGTTTGTGGCTGGGATTTCTATTGAAATTAATTTTTGCTTAACTGGCATGAAGAGTATTTCTTTTCCTGTAATTTTGATTCCATTTTCATTTATAGCATTATTTAATTTGCTAATTATATCAAGGTCTATAACAACATCATAACATAATTTTTCAAGTACATAAATTTCCGTTGCTGTTCAGCATTTATCAAATTTAATCTCAATAAAAGAATCCTAATGGTGAAAGACATTCACCACCGATTCCAGCTAAAGATTCATTGTTAAAAGATAGTTTTAGGGATCCAATTTTTACATAACTTTCATTAACTTATTGATTTTAACACCTTGAATCTCAACATATTTTTCTATTTTTTTAGTAAGGTATTTTTTCAAGTGACTAAAGTCTGATTTATATCCGATTGGTTACATAATTAAGCTATATGCCGAAATTTAGAACATTTCAAACATTTTAACCTGTCTTTCTTATTTTTACACTCAGCAGATTTATGACCCCATAAGTTACAATTGAAACACTTTATTTTGGAATTATTTTCATTTTTATTCCCACAATACTTATTTTTTGGCTTAAAATCATTATTTTTGGATCACAACAGCATTTTTCCGTATTCTTTAACAAATGGTATTGTTCTGTGTATTGTGAACATTTCTGTTTGCTTCTCTTCGGAAATTATGTTGCACAATTTCATAATCGTCCAATTATTGTACTAAGATGTTCATACTTGTTATTTTAATTAAACTCGCATAATCATAGATATAACCTCCAGCACAATTTCCCTGAACCGTCTTGTTCAGCGTCTTGCTCCCTCTCCCTATGTCTCTTTTAACTCTTCCGAATATCTTTCGAAGCGCTAGGCGGTGCTCTGGGAACATCATGGTTGTTTTCTGATATGGCAGATCAGCAGATCTTAGATCCCATATATATATATGTGTGTGTGTGTGTAGAATGTGGGGTGATCAGATTATACATCCCGAATCTACAATGTTTTGCTCTTACACAAAGGGTTGGTTGTCTAGGGGGGTAATTCCATTTCCAGATTCCACTATATTGTTTTTGTAGAAATTCAATGATGAGGCTCAACTTGTGGTACTTAGTTTATTAGAAGAGATGATGAAGAGTGAAAAGTATTTACAATAGATGATGACGAGTTCATCGGAGCAAAATAGATGGCTGCTTCATTTTCAACCCATATTGGTGGAGGGCTCTGGAACGCGCTCTGGCATTCGAAGTTTACTTCGGACGCGGGAAGGAGAAGAGAAGCGGAATAGTGGGGGAAAGAGAGAGAATGAGAATGAAAGGTCACTGAGTTTTGTTCTGGAATAGGTGGCGCTGCATGAGCTATCACATGACGCTAATTCGTGGTGCCATCTATCGAGTATCGGAGGAACTGGTTTTACAGTACATTGGAAAATAAAATTAATTCTTTAATAATTAGCTTGAAAATCCTTCATATATATGTGTGTGTGTGTTACATACCCACTCATTATAGTATTATATCTTCGTGAAGTATCTTCTGAAAAAGTATATAATACATTCTTTATGAAATTTTTTTAAAGTTTAATTTGTTGAAAAAATTGTTTATTCATCAAATTAACTGAACACACTATTGTTCTTAAATAATAAATTTAGGAGCAGTAGTGTGTTTATATTAATTTCAATAAGAATTATTTCTGAAAATAATTGCTCATTAATTATTAACTTGCTTATAATAATTCACATAAATTATTATTTACTAGTAATTGTAGTTTTTTCACTGATTTATTATAAATTTATAATTTTAATTATATCAGTGAAATTTTTACAGCTTTCTTAAATATTTTTATATATATATATATTCCTTCTTTTAGCTGCATGGAAAGTTCCGGTGAAAATAAGTGAAGATTTAATTAAGGTATGTAATATTTAGGAAAGTTATTAATTTTTTTAAAACTTAAACCATCTAAAGAAGTTTTTGTTGTTGTTGTTGTTATAATTATTATATTTAAGTGCTGCTGTGGGATCTAACTAATTTTTTTTTCACTCAGAAATATAATATTGAACCTAAAACTCCAGATAATGCTGCAAATGTTGAAAAGGTAAGTTTCATTTCAGTCTTGTAAAAGTTTAATAGTTTTTTAGGTAAAAGTTTTGTAAAAACTTAGTTTTTTTTTTTTAAACAAATTTTCTCAGTTAAAAAAAAAGTTACTTTTTACCTATCAGGATCCCAAAAAGCGAGAGAATGAAGAAAATGTTGAACCTGAAGCAAAGCGCATCAGGTAATTGTTTTAGGTTTATTGTCATTGGAATAAAATCATAAAATTATAGCTCCAAAAATTATTCCAAATGCCTAAGAGCTTAACTGTTTATTTATATTTATGACTGCTTTTGTTATGAGTTGTAAGGAAATAGTTTTATGAATTTTTAAACATAATTAAGTAAAAATGTTTAAAAATCAGTTGTGATTGCACTAAAAATTATTAATGAGTATTATGTAATTTCTTGTTCCTTGTAAAAACAGGGAATTTATCTGATTTATTTAATCATTCTACTTATACTGTTTTCACCTAGTTTTTAAAAATATTACCCACGTATTGAAATGCTTTTTCATATTGAATATTGTCTCAAAATTAATCTAAATCTGCACGTCTATGCCTTAAAATTTTTTGTTTAAAAATTTTAAAGCTTAGAATAAAGAATTTTAAATTTAGAAACTTTAAATTAAAAAAGAAAATTAGAAACTTAATGGAAAGATGCAACTTTCAAATTTTACATATCAAGCTAAAAGCACATTTCATATTGAAGCATAAATGACAAAATATACTTTTCTCTGCTCAGTAGTGAAATAATGTAATGTTTATAAATATTGGGTTATTTCTTTCCTTGAATGTCTTTGATGCCTTTGGCCTATTTTTAAATGTTATGCAAAAAACAAACTCAAATATATTATCATTATGTACTAAATAACTTTTAATGGTGATATTTTATTTTATAACTTTGAAAAATGTTAATTATTAATATTCACCTATTTCACAGAGTTGAATCTCCTCCGTTAGAGGAAAATATTCCCCTTACTACACAAACTCCTCCTGATAATGAAAATAAACCTAGGGTTTTGTTTACTGGCATCACCAAAATTAAAGAACTGGCAAAGGTAAGTTATATCTAATGGATCACTAATTTATTGGAAGCACATCGTTTGTGTTGTGCAGATTTTATAAATGTTGATGTGTTTTAAAGACCTGATATTCTTCAGATTATTATGATAATTAACATGGGCATCTACACTTTAGAGCAGCCTGTCCAACCTAATAGACTTAGCAAGGCTGCTTTGTAAACATATTTTATTCTAGTGAGCCTGATTACATATATGTGAGTGTGTGTGAAGAATTTTTTAATTTTGGTTTTTTTAACGCCAATTCAAATTCTCATGTTAAAATACTACTTTCATCTTTCAAGTCATGGTAAACAACTAATCCTCATAAACCCCCATTAGATAAATCAAGAATATTCTGCATTAAAGTAAAGTATATTATAATTTATTGGATTAAATGTATTTATACAAAATATAATTTAAAAAAACTGTCGTGCAATTACAACAAAATTTTGGTGTTAAATTATTAGTAATCAAAAGAGACTCAGCAGTCAGTCTATCTCGAACCTTATGCTTCTGGGTCAAATGTATTAGGCTTACTGCAGATTGACTGGCTCCTGAAACTTTGCATGAATGACATGTCACATTTCCTTTCTTGTAATGCATACACATTCTCTTCTGTAGGTTTTTTGGTTAGGTATACATTGTGTTTCGTTCACTGAGGAAAGATGCCCAGCACACTTTTTAAAATGAGCTTAACTTTGTAATTGTTTCTGGTCAAGAACATAGAAGAAAAATTGTGATGATAGCTAAGTCAGAGTTCTGAGGTATTCCTGTTGTAATGAGATATGATTTGAATGATTAATGATGAAATATTTGGTACTTTAATATACAATAAAAGTTTAAATTTGTATTGAAATTACTCAGTTCCACGGACCACAGGTTGACACCAATTGGGTTGCGTGTGGCCAGCAGGTTGGCCAAATCTGGTCTAGAGCAAGAATGTCAAACTCATTACAAGCCATGAGCTGTGTTATACATTGATAGCAATCTTTACATATCGAGCATATTATTTTATCTTTTACATAATAACAAAAATACAATAATTTCCTTTCACCATGGAGGAACTGGTGTTTGTCGACTATTTTTTGTTTAGTTTTACCGCTACCTAGTGTTTAGAAAAAAAAAAAACTGAAAGTAGTTAGCCCAAAATAATAAAAAAAACTTTTAATAAAAGTCAGTATTTTTTTGAACATTTATTTACAATACACAGAATAACTGCCCATATTAATGAACTTATTTTTCTTATTCTTTAAATTTGAATAATTTAAGTTTTAATTAAGTCTGATTAAGACATTAGATGATTTTTGGCTCAGTGGGAATTATTTTACTATTGACTATTAAAATATCCCTTATCATTGGTGAGGGAAATGGTACATTGATTCAGCATTGCAACAAATAGTTTATTATCAGAAATGATGCTTTATTAGAAATTTTAAAAATTAAGCTATATTTTTAGTAAATTTTTGTTACTGCAGATATGTTGGTTGGGCACTTTGAGTTTGATGTGCTTGTTGTAGAGGCTTAGAAATGAAATCGTAATGCAGATAGATTTTACATTCAAATTATAACTTTGTATAAAATAATTTTACTTGATTTAACTTACTCACAGAATTACCATTAGAATTTATGTAAATATGAGATACCAGTTTCTCTGTTTGCTTTTCTCTTGATTGTGATTTAAAATTTCAAGGTCCATTTAAGTTTATTTAACCCATGGATGTCTAAACTATGACTATTTGAGAGGCACATTGCAAAAAAAATTTTTTTTCTGGGCCGCATTGCAAAAAAAAAAAAAAAAAAAAGTTTGCTGGGCCACACATACTATATTTTTTCAACAAATTTAAATAAAAATTATCTCTTATGTAGTTTTATTAAAATAAATTATTAATTTCTTTTTATTATAATTTTTTGTAAAATTTGAAGTAGATATGTATAAGTATGTATTTATTTTAAATTTGTAAAAGTTTCGTTTCATTTAGTTTCTGTTTCATAAAGATGGAAAAAATTCAAATTAATGAGATGGATGAATCTGCTTTTATTGAACAAGCAAATCGATATCGGGTTCAATAGATGAGGTTGCAATTCTTAATGCATTTTCAAAATGTTTGTCAGTGATCTTTGTCCTATTTTTGATTTTTGTAAGTTTAATTCTTGAAAATAATTGTTCACAAATATAAGTACTGTCAAGAGCTGAAGACATTAATAAAGCATGATTGTGAAAAATAGGATATTTATCGTGGGATAGGTAATCTTTATAAAACTCCAATAAAGAAACATTCTCAAATTTTTCTTTCAGTTGAATGTCATTTTGCAGTTCAATGCACTCCATTTGAAGATTTGAAAGCAATTTATTTATTTATAGAGAAAATAAGGTAGAAAATATGTTGAAATACTCTTCATTTTTTCAAAAATTTTGAAATCTACTTGCAAACTCTTGAATTTAATCAAAAATTGATGCAGCATATTTTGTGCAATTCACAGGTTTATGTGCAACCAAAGTACTGAAATGGGTCAAATCTTTTACTTTTTTTTAATTGTGTCAAAATTTCAACTGTCTTTCAAACGCTGTTATTGTTTGGAGCATATTATTAATAAATTGATAATTTTTCCCTTGAAGTCTCAAATTTAAATCATTCAAATGTTTTGTTAAGTCTACTAGAAAAGCTAAATCTAAAATCCAATCTTCGTCCTGAAATTCATTCACAGGTTCCCTTTTGTTTCCATAAATATTTTTATTTCAGTTCTCAAATCGTAAAATCTTTTGTGCATTTTCCCCTTACTGAGCCATCTTACATCTGTATAATAAATAACATCTAAAAATTCAGTGCCTATTACCTTAAGAAACTCTTCAAATTGTCTATGATTAAGTCCTTTTGCTCTTATAAAGTTAATGGTTTTTATAACAATGCTGAATACACTATCCATCTTTAAAAATTTTCCATTTTAATTGCCCTGATGTACAATACAATTATATGCCGTCAAGATCGTATTGCCAGCAGCGACGGCTTCATTATTAATCATGTTAACGAGTCCCCCATTTGTACCAAACATGCAGGGGCTCCATCGGTTATGATAGCCGATAAATTTTTCATAGATAAGGAAAACCTTTTCATCAAATAAATCTACGGTTTTGGTTGTGCCTTTTAAAGATACTAACGCAACCATTTCTTCCGTGATATTATAATGTTCATAGATTCCTATTATAAAAATTGCCAATTGTGCTATATCAGAAGTGTCAGTGCTTTTGTCCATGGCTAACGAAAAAAATTTAAAATTAGTACAATTACTTTTTAAAGACTTTTCAACTGAATGTGTAAATTTAAATATTTTCATAATTTGTGTTTGGGCCGCATTTTAAAGGCTTTTGGGCTGCACTTTAGACAAGCATGACTTAACCCTTTTGTGATGGCACGTCTTTGCTTAGGGCGTTCTGTGGGGATGGAGGAGAATTGAAAGAAATTGTCTCATGGGATAGGGATTTTGTGTTGCTAAGCAGATTAACTTTAGACAAAATATCACATGAAAAGCTTTCATTTGAATGTTTTAATTTTTGGTAACATTTTGGATTATTACTTAAACTGTTTAATATTTTAAAATTAGCATTTTAATAATCTTTTCCCTTTAACTTACAGATAAATGCATATAAAAAAGTACTGACCTTAAGAAATAATTTTCAGAAGCGCTATTGAAATTAAATTAAGTTCTAATGTTAAAATGCATCAATAGATTTAAAATTAATAAAAATTTTTTAAAATTAAGGCTATTTACAAGAAGTAACAAAACTCAAAATGAAGACCGAGTGTGGTAATTCTCAAAGTCCATAGAAAGTCCTGTATTGTTTGTCTCTGACAAAATGTTTTCATCAGAATCTCTAGAAATATTGCTTTCAAACCTTTTTAGAAAATTAATCTCACTTCCATCATTAATTTGCTCACCAACCATGTGAGTATATTTTTGTGATAAAACAATTCTTTCTCGCAATTATAAACAGGAGTCAAGATTCTCTGAAATAAAAAGGAATATAAATGAAATACATTCAAAGCAACAAAACGTCTAACAGTACTGTGGGTAAACCTGAAAGACAAAAGTACGTAGCAAAAACCTTATGCAAATAAGAATTCGGAAAAAAAAAATCAGAAATGCAAATCATTTGCAAGTTTAAATCCTATCCCACAACAGCTGGTGAATAAAATACTGAATTAAGACAGATTGTGAACAAGCCGAAGGTCAAGATTTTAAAACAATACTCTGTTCAAAAGTAATGGACACATGGTGCCATCTTGGGAACTTTAGAAAAAGGCTCCTCCTTAAAATGTTAATTATGAGGTCCGTCACCAATAGCCCTTGTGTTGCTTCCAACGCCAAAAACTAAACCAAACTTCCTTAAAATGCCAATGCGCATCGACGAGTCTCTGAACTTGTTCTCCAGTTATATGTATTTGGTATGCCTAGCTGTGAACGACAATAGCAAAGTGATGTATATTTGGTATGCCTGTACTGAAAGGGTTAATGATTGTAATGCATAGATTCCTAAAGAGGATAATTCCATCCTATGTGATGGTCACTGATAAAGCCTGATAGAAAGTGCAAGTTAAGATTAAATAAAATTGACCTGTGTGTGATAAAAAAAAAGGGTTGACTTTGCTAAATCATAATAGTTGTAATAAAAAAAATTAACAATTGGTTCTCTCAATTTATTAAATCTTGGCTGAACCAGAATAGGTTAGTAGGTTAGTAGCTTCTCTTTTGCAGGAAAAATGTAGTTGAACTTTTGAGAGTTCCTTCTTTGATACATTTCACTTGAAGAAATTGATTAAATTTGTTACTGCGGGGTACATTTTCAAATATTGCTTTTTAGCAACAGATTTTAAAAGATAAATATAACTAAATGGTAAGCACTTATTTGCATAAATTTTCAAAGAAAAGTGAACATTGATATTTGCTACCCTATGTTCTAGTTTGATGTGAATTTAGCTTAATTATTCAACAGTGAAGAACACTAAGTACAAGTTATTTTCATACTTTAATTTTTAAATTTTTTTTTTTTAAAAAAACTACAATTTATATTAATTTTCAAATGTAATGTTTTGAAAAATTATGGCTGAAGTCTTTTTATGTTTGGTTTTCAGGTGATTTGCCAGCTGGGAGGTTGCCTTGCAAAATCTGAAATTGAAACCACACATCTTGTTTCTAGTCAGTATGCTCGAACTGTCAAATTTCTTTGTGCTATTCATGTTGTCAAATATGTTGTAACTCCTGAATGGATTACAGAGTGTGAAAAACAAAATAAATTTGTTGGTAAGTCATTTTTTTTTAAAGCTTTAATAAATATTGATGCAAAAAATAATTGAAAATACTTTTCAAAACATTTATTTATTCTCTAATATTTTCAAATGAAAAATAAGTATCTGCAATTTAGATACAGGAGACTGACACATAAACATCTTATACTGGGAGAAGATTTATTTTACATGTATAACCATTGTGTTTGTCCTCTGACTGCGAGACACATCTGGATCATCCACTTTTAACTATGTTTGTTTTAAACTTTTTAAATCTTATGTAATTGATTTGGGGTTGGGAAAAATACCTTATCAAATTTTTTTAATTTCTTACTTGACATTGGTTTTACTTGACAGATGTATATAATTTTTTAAAATAAAATCTGATTTTATTCTGTATTTTACCCTGAGATTGACTTTTAAATTGTTCTATATAATAAAATAATAACATTCACCTTGTGTTTGGCACTATATATTCCATACCAGAAACTCAACACAGCCAAGAAACTTAAAAATAAGAATTAACCTCTTAAAAATGGGGAGCAATAAAGTTTCAGAAATAAATAAGCATATCTCTAAAATTTGTGTATATTAAAGTAATTCTTATTTCAACTATATTATGATTCTAAAATACATCTGAAATAAGAAAATATAAGAAATTGTAATTATCATATAAAAAGACATAGCAATATCTGTTAAAAATCACTTAGTAAAATATCTCTTTCAAGAATGGATGATTATTAATCTAATGAGAAATTTTAATCTTATGTAAAATCTTTTTATATAAATATAACAAATGAGGTGCATTATAAGTTTTTTTAATTATAATTGCTCTTTGTGTCGTATGTGAGCTTAAAAATTTTATTAAAAAAATTGTAATTAATGATATATTGGCTAGAAGATTAAAACATGTTTTAACTAAAGATACCTTCTAAAAGTTTAAATGTTGAATTGTGGTAGAAGTTTAATGGAAATTATATTCTTTAATGTTTTAGTTATTATCTTGAGTTAATTATTGCACTAGTGGCTAATTTTTAGATTTATTTGTAACAATTGTGTTATGTAACTAAGCAATCGTACCAAGTGTTTCTTGTTGTTCTTGCTGTTTATTTGTAAAACAAAATTTTAATGTCTAATATTAAAATATTCTACTTAGTAAACCTTGTATTAAATTAAGAATGAACTGAATATTTATTGTGTATAACAAAATTATGTTTTTGTATGTAAAAAAATAGTGTTTTTTATTTGTACTATTCATTATTTTTAAAATTCCTTAAGTTTCTTAATTCAAATAGTAATAATTTTTCAAATTTCTCTTATACAAGTATAAAGTTACATTTAAAAAAAAAATTGAATAGATTGGTCTTGAAGATTAATCAATATTCTGTAAAATTAGTATAACTTAATTTGATATAAAGTACAAAACCATTTTTCATATATAATTATGAAATGAAAGTGTTTTGTATAATTTGTTTTAAATTATATCTATAAATAAATTGGTATTTCAGATGAAAAAGAATATATTTTGCGGGATCATGAAAATGAGAAACTGTACAGTTTCAATATGGAGAACGTGTTGAACAGAGAGAACAGGACACCCTTGTTCAAAGTAATGATAATTTTCATAATTATTTTAAATATATATTCTGGATTTGACTAAAAAAAGATAAAGAGAGAGAGATTAAATAAAATAAATGTTTAATTACTTTATGAATTTTTATTTCCGATCTTTGCTTAGTATAATAATTTTTTTAATCCTATTTCATTTGAAAGCAAATAAATCAATATATGTATCAAATGTATTTTAAAGCCAGTTTGATAATATGTGAGATTTTTTATTGCAGGATTATGTATTCTTTATAACTGCCGGTGTGATTCCTAAATCAGATATTCTTAGGAAGATTATTGAAGCTGGTGGTGGAATACCTGTTTTTAAAAAGGCTCCTACCCTCAAACAAATCAAATCTGTCGAACAGGTGAGAATAAATCTTTTCTGATTTTGGAATGATTTTCCACTTTATTGGATTTTATTATTTTATAAAGCTGTGTGTAAAACACAAATAGACACAAAACTACAATTAATATTGTAACTTCCATTAAAAGATTTTTTTTTGTTCCTTATACAACACTATTGTTCATGAATAATTTCAATTGTACATTTTTTTATCCTTATGTTTTAATGAGAAAAGATATTTTGTAAAAGTTTTGATTTGCAAATATTTTTGTGAATGTCTCGAAACTATGTTGAAATACACATTTGTAAATGAAAAATTTCAAGTTAAAATAAATTTTTCAAGAATAGAATCCAACATACTTTTCTTAAATATTTTCGTGGAACATACATATTTCTTTCATTAATTTTAGACAAATGGTTTGATTTTTTAATTTCGCATAAATATTTATCGTTAAAGATAATTTATATGATGGAAGCACATTAAAGAATTATTGTACTACCAAGTGTTTAAATTTCTTCAAAAGAATCTGTCACTAAAAATGATCCATTAATTTTTATTTTTCCTTTAGAATGGTCAAAAATTTGTTGTTATTACATGTGAAAATGATTTGCATCTTTGCAAGATGTTCCTGGAAAAGAAGATTTGTAAGTTTAGTTCAGTCAGTAGATTTAAGATTGTAAATAATAAAAAAAAAAATATGTGCAATATTATAAATTACATAATTTAAATTTCTTTTTTCATAACAGGTGTGCAGAATGTGGAATTCATCTTAACTTGCAGTATACGGCAAGAACTGGATTTTAGTTCCTTTGCATACACATCGTAGATTCACATTTTATTAAGCATAGCAAAAAATTCACAGATCTATTTATTTTTTCATAGATATATATATCATATTTTTTATGTCATGTAAATATACATATCTGTTGTGCAATAAGTGTTTTCAGTGGCCTGTTGTATATATTTAGTTTTGAAAGCTAAGTAAATAAATATATTTTAAACATTTCTCAGTAAAATTATTTGAGTGACAACTTTATACTATTCATTTTATTTAGTGTTGCCCTTGATATATCATTTAATAGTGATTTTTTTAAAAAAATTACTTGTATTTATCTTCATTAATTTTGTTTCATAAACTACATCAAAATGTTAAAAGAAAATTGTAATTATGTACTAAAATTATTTTAATTTCTAAAATATCTTTTAATGTTCAGTAAGAAATTAATAAATGAATATTTTATTACATCTTTTTAATATACTTTGTTTGAATTTGACATGTAATATGAAGTAATATATAATTTATGTGAAGTATGTATTTATTATATAATTTATGTAAAGTATGAATTTATAATTATAATAAATTCTTATTCAAGTTAATTTGAAATGAAAAATAATACCTTATATTTAACTGCTTAAATTATTGGAGTATATTTCCTCAATAATAATTAAAACCAAATGTCCTGCAGATTTAGTATTAGAATCAATGTTGTACTAGACACGAGTTATCAGTGACTGATATCTCAATTTTTAACTATAGTCAAATGACAAGGATGGTACCAGAGTCAGTATTCCCTTTCCTAATACAGTCTGCTCTGTATTTCTTTGCAACAAAATTGATGAATTTCTTGATTGCAATGCAATGAGAAATGGATTTTACGCAACATCCGATGGCGTTCCATTCAGTGACTGGACAGGGATGACATACCAAAACACTTTCCCAAACCGAAGCTGCAATAAAAAGTTATGGTTTTCTGTTTGGGGATCAGCTTGTGCAATCATTTACTACAACTTCTTGAACTCTGTCGAAACCAGCACATTAGAGTAGCATTGTCACGAAATTTTTAAAATGCACCAAAAACTGCAACATTTATGCCCAGCACTGATCAATTGAAAAGGACCAATTCATTTCCATGACAACTCCAGATGCTTGTTTCTTAAATGACTGCGTGGAAATTGAATGAACAGGGGTACGAAACTCTGCCTCTTTAGGTCTCTCTCCAGTCAAGTACTTTTTTTTCAAGATCTTCAACAACATCCAGCAAAAGAAGTCTTATAAAGAAGCCAAGCACAACTCAAAACGTGCCAAGGTTGCAGATCTTGCAAGGAATTCGAAGAGTTTATCGGTTCTATGCTGTTGGATCAACAGATTTGTTTCTTGTTGGCAAAAATACATAGGTTCTAATAGTTTTTATTTAGATTCATAAACTCAATTCTAAGCCGAGATATATTGCTTTAAAGTTGATAGTTAAAAACCACAAATTATTTTTGCACTAACTTATAGCTATATCTGAAATTTGGTTTGAAACTTTTATCTTAACTTGCTACATTATAATGTACATAAGGGGGAAATCAAAATTTGAATTGCTTCATTTATATTTTCATTTCAGATTGTTTAACACATAAATTAAAATTTTAGAACTTATTTCTAATCTATCTGTATTTTAGAAAGTTAATCATTCTTATTGCAAGCATTCCCCTTTTAATTTGAAATAAATGAACATTCATATAGATATTTCCTCTATGTTAAAAGTTTGGTTTAACACAGCAGCAGGCAATCTCGAAATAAACCAGGCAATACTATTTAAATCTCATTTTGCCGAGACTCAAAGCAGAAATAACATGATGTAATTACACTACTACTTTTCTGAGTGTAAGATATGAAAATTTTCAAATTAGAGTGAAATGATTTTACATGTACAAAAACAATACATATATGCTAAAATGCAATAAATTTTCAATTTAATAATTTTTTGGATTTGATCATAAAAACCAAAATTAATAATAGTTTATTAGTTTCTAAGTACTTATTAGTTTGATAGACTATATATACTTAGAATTAGGAAAGACAGTAAACTGAGCACATTTTTATGAGGAAATCTTTTATAAAAAAAATTACGTGTTCATAATAACCTTATAATTATGAAAAAAATCGTATTTTCAAAAAAAGTTTTCTTTGTTATAAAAACATTTCTCATTATTACTGCAATCTTTATTGATTTTTCAACTTAAATCAAAATTTCGGAACATTTCAAGTGATCCTTTTAAGATTTTCCCTGTATTTTCTAAACTCACTGAAAAAAAAAATGAAAATGTAAGGATTAAACTTTCATTTTTAAACTTGTGTCATCATATCAATTCAATGCACATAAAATTCTCACTTATAAAAATTCTTTGCTTTTTTATTTTTTCACTTATTCATAAATTAAATTGACATTTCAAAATATAAACGAGTTTAGGGTTACATTGAAATCTAATTCAGAAAAAATATTTTTTAAGACGAAAATAACCTCCAAAGAGCCCTTTAAAACTGTTCTTGAGGCACCGTAAAAAATTGTTTCATTTTAGAAGAAAATCTTAAGCTTCTCATTTAAAATCAAAAATGAATTGTATAAATTTTTTCAAGAGATGTAAATAAGTCAATTTTTAAAAAGATATTTTTTTTGCAACCATACTTTACATGGAACTTCTAATAAATGACATAAACTGATTGAATTTTAAGCAATAATTTCAAGTTACAATTCAATATTATTCATAATGGGTACATTCAATGTTAATACAATTTGTTTACTTAAGTTTTAATATGAACTGTATATCTGCACATGAGCTATGTCATAAAATAAGTATGCATAATTGATCTCTTCTGCACTTTCTTGTCATCGATAATGAGACAGTTAAAATACGAGCTAGAAATCCATTATCATTGCTATGGCTACATTCTTGTTTTGAATACTTGAACATTTTTGTATAAAATGATGTTTTACCACTGCAACTATTTTTAACACACAGGAAAAAATATCAAGACATTTCCCCCTCAGAAACCCCATATCCATATAGGTGATTTTATCTCCAAAAGTATCTTACTATGACAAATTACAAAACTTAAAATTTCCATTTTGTTGAAAATTTATAATATTGAACTTGTTTTTAATAATTTGGCTAAGAAATAAATATTTTTATTTCATCAACCATTTTTTTAAAAATATTAGATATGTATACCAGAACTTCAGTTACAAAGGTTAAATACCAATCATAATATTGTTTATTTTTTCAAATCAAATTTATTTTCTAAAATAATCTTATAGCAACTTATGTTTTGAATAAGATCCTAAAAAAACTACATCCAAAATTCATTTTTGATATTAAGCATTTCCCTTTTAAAATTATATATACAGGGGTTGGACAAAAATATGGAAACACCTTTTAAAAAACATGTTTCTTTGCTTAATATGGTGTAGGAAACCCGTTGGCATCCAAAACAGCTTGCAGTCTTCTCGGAATGGATAAATACAGTTCCTGTATGTGTGCCAAGGGAATATTATACCATTCTTCCTGCAAAACGGTGGCAAGTTCAGATAACGATGTTGGCGGTGGATAACGAGAACGCACTTTCCGTTCCAATGTAGACCACAAAGGTTCGATAATATTCAGGTCTGGTGACTGTGGTGGCCAGGGGAGATGGGACAAATCCTCCTCGTGCTCAGAAAACCAGTCCTGGACAATGTGAGCTGTGTGAAAAGGGGCTTTGTCGTCTTGGAAGACACCATCACCATCGGGGAACAAAGTTTGTACCATGGGATGAACTTGATCTGCCAAAATGTTCACATAAGTCTTGGCAGTCATGTGCCCTGACACAGTTATCATGGGGCCAGCAGAGAACCACGATATGGCTGCCCAAACCATAACAGAACCCCCGCCATGTTTCACTCTTGGCAACAAGCAGTCTGTATTATAGGCTTGAGATGGCGTTCTCCAGACGTAAACTCGGCCAGATGTGGGAAACAATGTGAAAGAAGACTCATCAGACCATATTACACGCTTCCACTGCCCTATAGTCCAGGCTTTATGACTTAAACACCACCTTTTCCTGTTACGGGCATTAGCATCACTGATGAGTGGCTTCTCAATTGCAGCACGGCCAGAAATTCCCTGTTTATGAAGCTCCCTTCTAATTGTTTTGGTACTCACAGGGTTCTGTAACACAACATTCATTTCAGCAGTAACTTTTGCAACTGTGGTCTTCTTATTTTTCGTCACAATTGCCCTTAATGATCGTCTGTCACGATCACTCAGCACACACTTTCGTCCGCGCTGTGATTTAGCAGATGATGTTTTTCCGCTTTTCAAATATGCGGAATAAATCTTCGATACAGTACCTCTTGAAACACTAAACACCTCGGCTACCTTGCTTACGGAAGCACCTACCATACGTGCTCCAACAATTTGCCCACGTTCGAAGTCTGTTAACTCTGACATAATGCAATGACAACCTCACATAACAGTACTCCGACAACAACTGAACTGTTTAGCACATTTACGAAGTTGTATAGGTGGCGTTAGTAGTCAAAAACGCCAGCGCCACCTACATATTTCATTAAAATCAATCTTTCTTTTCAAACATGCATTTTACAAGGTGTTTCCATATTTTTGTCCACCCCCTGTATATTTAAAAAAAAACAATGTTCCACTCTTAGTAACCCTGTTTTGCTTATAAAAATCATTTTTATGAAATGGAAAGATACTTCAATTCCATGAACATTGATTGATAAGATGAACAAATCATTTCCTTTCCTTTGTTAATCTACAAAAATAATTAGTAAGAATTCTTAATAGTACAAGTGAAAAAAATTTAGACCGATTTCTTTGTTGCAGGGGATAATTTAACTTAAATATAAGATATAGAAAGCCATTTTTATTGCCTGATTTTGAAAAACAGTAACCAAAGCAAAATCCTCTGAAATAGCCTAACACCATCAAAAAGCAAATTAAGGCTGTAAAAATTATTTTGTGCAAAATGACTAAAAATTTTTATTAAAAAATCAGAAATATAAAAAAAATTCAAACAAAACGAGTAAATTATTTATATCTTTATTATGGGAATATTGCAATTATTGAAAAATAAATGTCTTTATCAATATAATTATCAAAATTTTAATAAACATTTACAATTTCCAACAAAAATAAATATTTCACTTCCATTTATCAAAATGACTTCTTTTGGAATGTGTACAATATTTACATATGAAAGACGATCCACTCTGAATAAATAGCCATTCAAAGATCTTGATTAAATAGAGCTGTATATCCAAAGATATGATCTGCAAAGAGAAAAAATTAGTTATAGAAAATTTAGCTTAGGTTTTAAGCACATTTAATTAAAGACAGATTCCAAGACGATGAGTTATGTGTGAAATTTAAGATTTTCTAGAAGCTAGCATCACATGTTAGTGTCATATTTTTGACTCTTTATACACTCGTATGTAAGTTAATTTTATTTAAAATTAGAAAAACTGTGTCCATTTTTGTATTCACACAATAAAATTTGAAGAGTTAAAATCTTCTTCAAAATCATATTTATTGAAAAGATAGCTAATTTTATATCAAGCATTATTTCTCTTTTCCTTTACTTTTTTTTTTGCAGTTAGATCCAAAAAAGTACTTGGAATAGTTTGAACTCATAACATACAAATACACAAAATAAACGAGAGTAATTCATCCAACTGAAATCGTATATTGATAAGGGGAATTTTTTTTTACAAATAATCTGTTATATTATTTTTTTCAATCAACATCAAACATGACAGTACATGATGATTAACAAATAACACTAAAGTGCCATGAAAAAATCCTTAAATGCAATATCCAATACAAAGAACATCCACTATTAAGGAACACTTACAACAAAAAATATTATTTCCAGACTTGTATCATAACAGCTAAAGTCTGTCTTGGTAACTGAGGACCAATGAGAGGATTCATTTGTGCCATATAGCAACAGAGCCAACTGTAAAAAAGAAGGAAAACATTCAATAAATGACTAAGAACTTTTAAAGCTTTACCTCTAAAACTAATATTTCACAATTTTTTAAAGTAATTTATTTGATACAGTAATTGTAGTGACAAAAAATATGTAAATATTTCAATTCCCTCAGTATGTATATAATGCTTAGAATATTTAAACGAAGATAAAATGAAATCTTATAAAACATAGTATAGTAAAATCTGAAAATTAAAAATAAGAAAGTATACAAATTTTATTTAGTGCAAATAAATATGAAATAATTGTAGTCAAACTACAAAATAAATGAACAGATTATGATTATTTTCAATTTATTAAGGATAAATTACCAAATACTCAGGCCACAGAATTGTATTCATTTTAGGAAGGTTAGCCTAAGGAAATTAATTGGAATCATATGCCAAATTCAGTTAATTTTAACTTAACTTAGGTGTTATTTTGCTTATTAGGAATGAATCTTAAATAAAATTATTGCAGTTTTTTTTTTTTTATTGCGCTAAAAATGTAAAAGGCATGTTTCCGCAATCTTGTATCATATTATTAAAACATAATTGAAAGAAGATAACTGAAACTTTAATGCATAAAAATAACTGGAAGTGTACCAATAAAATTTCTTCTACATCTAGATTATCTATAGAATGAGAGCCATAGTTCTGAAATGATGAAAAATGTGCCTTTTTTTTAGTATAGCTAACTGTATATGCAATTAAACATTTAAAGGGATTGCATTTCCTCCATAACGAACAACACTTAATCTTGACAAATGCTACCCATAATGTCACCAGAAATCTGATTCATTCAGGTGAGGAATGAGAATGAGCAAATGGATGACAAGATGTACTCTCACCTTTTATTTTCTCTTTTCAAAAACTTATATACTATTAGGATGAGAATGATATACACAGGATTTTCCTTTAGAGAATCTAAATTTTTAGATATTGTTGGTACAGATAATTTTGCGAGCGTAGGAGAAAATTGAGACTCTCCCATGATGAAAAATTTATTTCTTAAAAGCAACATTTCCATACATAATTCTACATATAAAAGTCAGGATCTTTCTTTTCCTTCAGTATACCAGTTGGTGACTGTTGATGAAAAGTACATAAAAACAAAAAGTGCAAGAGAATATTGATAACACAATAAAAGTTTTACTATAAAGATCATAAATACTTTAATGCCCAGTATAAGACATACATACGAAGTATAGTTATTAAATAACGAGACTAACGCTGCAAAACATTTTATTTTGATATTGTACATACTTATTATCACCTTCAATATACAACCTGTCCTCTATTCCAACAACATTCCATGCGAATCTTCCATTGTTCGAAACAGAGAGATGGAAATCTTCATGAATCAGTTCCTTCAGAATATATGCTACTTTTTCTTTTACAGCTTCAATGGAGTTACTTGTAGTTCCTTTTATATATATATATATATTACAAATTATTATTTCATCTTAGGAAACGGATAGAAGTCACAAGGCTCAGGAAACAGTGAATGGTCTAACACTGGGATGCAGTACTTAGCTAGAAACCTCTTGACAGACAATGTGGAATGATCCAGTGCATTGCCTTGGTGAAAAAATTTACTGTATGGATTCTTTGTCAATTCCTACAGTCTCAGCAATTGCGTGAATACTTAACTGACAGTCAGATCAAAACCAGATTACTGATTTTTTTATATTATGTTCCTTTTTAGAAGTAGGATTGCAATTCAGGCCTGAATCAATTTCAATGTCTTCTCAGCCATTTTGAAAATGCTTAAACCACTCAAAAACAAATTTAATGAACATTCATTGCCATACATATCTTTCAATAAATTATTTATTGAAATTTTCACATTTCAGTAGTGGTTTTTCCACGTTTCAAGTGAAATTTCACACCAATTTATTGCTCAATAATCATTTTTCTGGCAAAAAAAACCAAACTAATGCAAATGAAGGCTACGGGTATATGGATTAGTTTACAGAAACAGGAAGCACTGCATTCAATAGAGAAAGCTTCATGCTAAACAGTTGCTGGTCTCTGGCATTTGTTGTATAGGTACGTCTGTAGCAGCATCAGTCTCATTAATTAATAGCCACACCTCATACTTAAGTGATTCACAATCTATACTTACAATAAATAGCAACAAACTGCTGTTAAAACCAGCATAGTTTGAATAATCCTAAAAGGAAAAAAAGAAAGGCTTATTAATAAAAAATTTTGTGATTTGAAAAATTTTGTGTTCCTATAAAATATATTTCTATATCAAAGCTTTCTCAAAACTAATTTACTGTATGTGAACACATGCAACATTCGTTTTAACATATTTACATGACAGAAGTAATTAAATACAACAGAATTCTGATTTTGAGTTTTACACTGGATAATTAAGTTTTTACACACAGAAAAACATACGATTAAGATAAAAAAAAATTGAGATAAAATGGCACTAAAACACAATGTATTATAACTAATCTACATAAAAAAACTTTTTTATTCCTGATTTTTTAAACTTGTAGTTTCATACTCAGTTGTAAGAAATGAGTTTTTTTTGGTGATTAAAATCTTTGAATCTTATAAAATATAATATTCCTTATGTTTTAAGACTTTCATTTACTTTAGCTGATGAAGGTACTTTGCAGGATTGTAATTGGCTACCAGATAGAACCAGATTAGAAATGGCTGGATTTTCTAATTTTTTAAAATATGAATGAACAGTGCATTTTGCTTAAAAATGGTATGCACTTTTAATATGTAATCCTTAATAAGTTTATTAAAACTAAAAAAATTGATCCAATTTCATAATTTTAGACTTCTTGAAACAATTTCTTATTGAGATGTTTGAAGCACATAGTGATACAGGTAACAAAGCAAAAAGCGACAATCACATCTGTTTTATTCATGTGAAAATTTCAGTATCCATTTTTAACATGAATTACTTTGAAAAAAAATTCAAAACACATATTACTGAAATATTTATAAAAAAAATAGCAGTGAAAGATGAAATTATTTTTAACATTACCAAAATAAGGTTTTTCTCGAGCCACTAAAAATGATATATGATACAAAATATAAGCTACAGTAAAACCTAGTTCAGTTGCATGAATTGGGACAAGAGCCAATCTGGAATATTGAAAAGTCAGTTTAGTTGAAGTATGGGGAAAAAAAAGATAGAAAATTAAGCAGACTTTCAAAAAAAAAAAAAAAAAAAAAAATCACCTTTATATTGAAAAAAATTTAAAAATGAATCATTCACAGAAGATAGAGGCATCTATTTTTTGAACAATGGATGTGTGCTCCAAGTCATTTTATTGCATTTTCTATTCAAATAATGCAAATATCATATGCCTTTGTCACTGATCATAAGAGGTATACCTAAGATTATGTTGACTTAGTACAGATTATTTCTCTTCCTCTTCTCCAATTTGCACTGTAATACAGGATAAGCACACTCAATCAAGTAACTCTGATATCAAGATTTTATATATATTTTCATTTTATCACAAATTGCTGTGAATTATTTTCCGTCCCCAAAAAATTTTGGTATACTCTCATAACTAAGGAAATTTTAATGTTTTTTTGGCTGGATTATACTTTATTGTTCTATTGTCTGTAGAACATAGGGTACTTGAATTATTGCTAAAGCTTGTCATTATGAACATGTGTAGCCATTTAAAATTTGGCCATCAGCAAGAGCGGGTGAAAAATCTATACCTTAAGGGTTCAATCTTGTAAATAGATGTCTTACTTTCTGATGTGCTTTGCAAATTAAAATTAACATTATTCAATAAAATAAAGCATGAGATCTAACCATACACCATCAAAAGATGGATAACCGATTGTCATATTTGTATCAATATCAGGCAAATTTTAAGAAAAGTAGAATATTATTACATAGGTAAGAATTGGGAGAAAAAAACAGATATAAGTATAAACACAGCTCTAAAAAAAAGGGACAAAATATATTCCAAGTTCTTCAATAAAATACCAACATGCAGGTTGGAATGCAGTTTATTTCCACTACCCTTAGTGGTGGGATTCAGTTGGCAATACATTGGCATACTATGTGGAAACCCAAAGTTTTCTGTTCAATATACATGGTTCTTCAAAAAATAGAAATATTATAAAGGTTTTTGTTAAGGGAATACATGATTCTATGTTTTTACATGGCAGTTGTAGACATTTTAATAGAAAGGTTTCTTGTTTCAGTTTGTTAATTTTATGTAATTGTTTTGGAGCCCATGAACTGTTATATAACAGTTTTTCTATCCAATTATTGGAGGGAGGGGGTTGGCACCTTCATTTTGTAGCTGAACCTTTGCTTATTATGAGAAATTACTGGATCAAATATTATTTTGCCAGTGGATTGATATGCATTTCACTAGCAACATTTTTTATTTGTATTCTACCTAGTCCAACATAACTTCTGTAATAACAGTGGCTGCGAGTAAGAATGTGAAAGAGATGGGCAAATGAGTGTCTTTAACAAATTTAGAAGTGAAATGAAAACTTTCCATTATTAAATTTTCAAAATGCGAGAGCATGCCATTGTTTCAAAGGAATGATATCACTTATGAGTATGAACGGTGTTATAGGATGAAAGGAAATAATTTTTATAAGAGCATTTGGAGTAATTCATTGTTTTTCATAAACTGTTGGAATAAGTGTGATTTTATTTGAGTAATGAGAATGTGGTTTGCAAGGTATTTGAATAAGTGAAATGAAAAAAAAAAAAAGGTTGGGTATCTTAATGCTTTGTCGAAAGAGAGATCGGTTAATTTTATGAGAATAATATTAGCTAGGTTTGACGTTTTTTGAGTAATGAGATATCATTTGACAGACATAAATGTTTGTTATGGGTGAAATGAAGAATTCCATGCGGAGATCAGTATGTTTAGTTAAGAAGGGAGATATCTGTTTTAGTATGCATGATAACGTGAGACCATGTGATTGTTTTAAAAGAATAACTACCATCGTGACGTTTTATCACCAAAAAACTTAAATGTTGTCATGCAGCCCCGTCAAAATAAGATCCAGCCATAACAATTTATGTTCTATTTATTCTCTTTACTTTTATAATCAACTAATAAATTTTTAAAAATAAATATAAGGGAAGCAACCCAAGACCTAAATTTTAAGGCGTAAGTTTTAATTTATTATAATAAATATGACTCTCTCATGACAATTACGTAGAAATTTAATCATTGAATTTAGAATGTTTCAGAATTTATAAATTAAAAATCAAAATTTATATGGGATCCAGACACAAACGTCTGAGAATTGAGGTGATAATGCAAAGCGACAACAAAATTTATCAAGAAATATTTATTTAAGAACTTACCCTCTATTAACACCCTTAGGAACAAACCATGGCAAAATACCTCCAACCAAAAACCAAAATAAAGTAAGAACCACAAACGGAATTGCAGACGCTGCCATATCTTTAATATTTTTCAACTTTCAAAATACAAATATTATTAATTTTTTAGAATTGCACTGGATTCATCATGTGAGTGCTTCACGGTTGAAGTTACAACTCATCTTTCATAATTGCACTGAGAGTTGCCATCTGTCACTTAATTTCATCCCCAACAAATGAATGACATTCAATTATTGCTGGCTGCCCCATCCACTCCACCCCTAATATACTTCCTAACAAGCGTAAAGATAACGATGGTTTCATCACCCCTCCTAAAAACAAAACCTGTAAAAAATCTACTCTTTCCACCTCTCTTAATTTAACCTTACCCACACAAAATAAATTTCAACACCTTTCTGACAAAGATAATACTCCCACTGCAATTAATGAAAATCAAGATTCAACTCAAGCTATAAAGGAAACAAAAAATCTTCCACCCCCAATCATGCTAAAAATCAGCAAAAATTACAGACACCACCTTAAAGAAATCACCCAAGTACTACCAAACCTAAGAACACGTTTATCCGGCGAATATATTAAATTATATATAGACAACTACGACGAATATAGAAAACTGGCACAGCTATTAACAACCAAGCCTTATGAATACTACGTTATTCAACCCAAAATTTCAAGTGCTCTCAAAATTATTTTTAAAGGATTTCCACGAGACACAGCTATTGAAGATTTAAATGAAGAGCTTTTAGAACTCGGTTTCAACCCTATTAGAATCAATCAATTCACTAACAGACGAACAAAACTCCCTCTTCCAATATTTTTAATAACTCTACCAAGAAATGAAAATAGCCAAAAAATTTACAACCTAAACCGAATATGCTGCATGTCCATCACAGTTGATGACTATAGAAATATCAAAGTTACTCAATGTTACAACTGTAACCTATTCCACCACAGTTCTGATAACTACCATATGATTCCAAGATGCATTAAATGCCCCGGATCCCATGCTACCAGGGGCTGCAATATTACAGGAAAATTAACTGACATAAAATGCATAAACTGCAACGAAATCGGTCACTCCGTTTCTTACGGAGGATGCAAATTTTTCCCAAAACCACCCAAAGGCTCAACCACAAAAAATAATACTCCTGAAACCAACTAAGTTCGAGAAAACTACACATTTGCAAATGCTGTCACTTCCATACAACAGATGGCGCCCCAAACTGTCGAATCTCAAGAACCCACTAGCACTGCAAAAAATATTCCACACTACAAAGCAAGAAACCATCAAAAAAACCCCATTCAATAGCATATTTGAAGGAATAGACCAGCTAAAAGCACTTGCCGAAATATTCACCATCATACCAGGACTACTCACTAACCTTCACAAAATCAAATCAGCAAAAGGACAAGCAAATAAAAAGTTCGCAATCATTGAAGCATTGATAGAAATCACTAATGAATAGAAACAACAGCATTCAATTATTTTCTCAAGCACACCACTTTTTAAAACTCTCCCCATATATCCCTTCTACTTATTTTTAAACTTTTTAACTAAAAACTTCAATTCCTCAATTGCACTCCAACTTGATGACAGACAGACAGACATAAAATGGTTGACGAGCGTCAGCGAGTCATCGCTTTTGCTCAGTGTGACGGAATAAGTTGTGAATGAAAAGTCCAGCAGATGATGCCCCTCGGCGTTTGGTATTTAACTAGAAAGCAATGATTGGAAGTTGAAAAAAAATCTGAGGAGTACCAGTGATATCATTCCGTATCAACACTATGTGAGATAGAGGAAATAAAAGATATAAAAGAATGATGCTATTTTCTGAACATATAAGTTTGTGTAAAACTAATAAATAGAAAAGACATTAAGGCGGTTTTAATGGGAGAGACCATTTGGTGGTTTTATAAGCAAAGTTGAATTTAGAGTGTGGATCTGTGAAAATAGTTTGAGCTTTAATTATTTCGTTGTCATGGTTTAGGATGGAGGTGTAAACGTTTCGTGAGAGTTTGGTTTTGCAAGAATCTATGGGTTCAATATTTAGGTCCTTGAGGATGACTGAGTTTCTAATATACCAGGGTGAATTGGTCATGATCCTGAGTATCTTGTTCTGCATAATTTCGACTTTTTTTTTAAATGTGTTGTTGCAGCCGAACCCCAAACAGGAGGGGGGGCGTACGTGATGATTGGTCGAAGAACTTGTTTGTAGAGTAACACTTTGTTTTTTAATGAGAGTGGTGAATTTCTGCCAATAAGAGAGTTGCATAGATAAATTTTGTTCCAATATTTTTCTGAAATGTGTTTAATATGTTGCCTATAAGTTAATTTGGAGTCCCAAGTAGCGAATCACTGTGAACCAGTTTATCTCTTCGTCAAAAAGTTATAAGTTTAATGTTGGTTCAATTTTTCTAAATTTTTTGAAGATGATAGCTTGTATTTTGTCGACATTAATTGCGATCCTCCAGTCCGTTAACCATATTTCAAGGGTATCAAGGTAGTTTTGTAAAGCTTTGATGGTATAGTTAAGGCTGGCTCCTTGTGCTAACAAAGCAGAGTCGTCGGCGAAGAGGCAAACACTGACTGTGGCGTGGTGTGGAATGTCAGATGTGAATAACGGATAAGGGCGTTTACTTCTCTTTTGTAGGGAGGGTAAAGAGTATTATTCCATAATTTTCTGAACCTATTTTCAGTTTTAATTAAATTTCTAATGTTTTGAGGTAGCCTAAGGTGGGGGGTATTTATAATTTTGGTTACTGAGGAGCAATTTATAACATGATGTATGATAGAGTTGAAATTCTTGATTGCGTCTTCAATTTTGTCATTGTCAATAATAGGATTTCCAGGCATGGTTTGATGGATGATTTCTTGAAATTTGAGCCAGTTGGTAATTTTATGTGTTCGTAATTCTGGTGGAAGAATATTATTTAACAAAAGGTCGATGATGATGGGGTTGTGGTAGCTGCTGAGTTCGTTTATGGAGGAAACATCGGAGTGAATTAGATTTTTCGCAATTGTGAAATCCAGTATGGAGTTGTGTGGTCCTCTGTGAGGGAAGTGCTTTGGATGATCAAGTGCTATTATATCCAGTGCAGAGTCAGCCACCCAGTTGCATATGACGATACCATTTCTATTAGCTCTGTCGGGGTTACAGCAGGGGTGTTTGGCATTAAAATCTCCGAATAAGATAACCTTGTGGTTTGGACGAGGATGGCATCTAAGTAGAAAGTGATGGTGGTGGTCTATAAATACTAGATATGATGATGTGTGCATTATTTTGAAGGCAAATATTAATAGCAGTGTTTTCGAAGGTTTGTGTGTGAAAAATAATGGCAAAATGTTTAATGGTGTTTTAACAAAAATAGCAGTGCCTCCTCCCCTATGGGTAAGGCGGTCACTTCTATGACAGATGTAGTTGGGAATTTTGATAGTGTCAGATGAACGTAGGTGAGT
This sequence comes from Nephila pilipes, assembly GCA_019974015.1. Taxonomy (NCBI): domain Eukaryota; kingdom Metazoa; phylum Arthropoda; class Arachnida; order Araneae; family Nephilidae; genus Nephila; species Nephila pilipes. The sequence goes on from BMAW01093967.1 coordinate 363,927, forward strand.
TTCTTGAATGCCAATGATATCAGGATCATGATACGCTATTGAGTTCTTTAATTCATCAATTTTATTTTTGAGACCATTTGCGTTCCAGCTAAAAATGCTGAGTGTAGGGTTATTAAAATTTGGTGTGTTAGACATTATTTGATGTTGGTCAGCTGGCTTTGGAGGATCTGTAGCATAGTGCCCATTTGATTTAATATCTGTTGCATTGAGTCAACGAGAGGAGGATTAAGAGGGTTATTGGTTTGTTGAGCAGTGATAGGAGCATTTGGGGTCATTCTGGCTTGTTGTTTTTCCCGTTCCTCCCGCACATTAACGGTTGGAGGTTTAACTGATTTTGCGTTTATAGGGTTTTTAGGACACCCGGAGTAGTTTGCGGGGTGAGGTCCTCCGCAGAGAGCACACTTTGCAGGTGTTTGAATGTTGTTTTTTTTTTACAATCTCTAGTTTGATGGGAGCCAGCACATTTGAGGCATTTTGGTGTTCTATTACAGAAATGACTGTGATGGTAAAAGTCCTGGCATCTATAGCATTGCGCAGGCATAGAATTCTTTTTTAGAGCCTCAATTTTGACTCTAAAATAACCAATACTGCAGATGTTATATATGTCTTGAGGTCTGTGGTTTTCTTAAAGACAACCAGGAAAAGCGGCATGTTGGTGTTGGTGCGCCTGTTGCGCAGGACTGAAACGTGATCTGGATTGAACCCTTGGAGTTGAATTTCACTGAGGAGTTCTTTTAAATCGTAGTCAGCAGTTAGGCCTCGAATTACTACTTTTAACACTTTTTCATTCTGCATCTCAAAAGAGTGAGATTTTAACTTTTTTACAGAAATGAAATTTTGAATTATGCGATGTTTGTTTGTCGTTTCAGGGAAACTTTAAGTTTACCGTTAACAATTCTGCCTAAGATTTTAGATTTTGTTTTTTCACTGATCTCCTTTAGCAGATCAGGTGTATTCAAGCATTCATCAATGAAGATAGGAGGAACTCTTTTCTTTTTGTTTGTTACAACGGTAAAACGGTCGTTTTCTTCCCCCCCGCTTTAATGGGCCTCCGACTGAACGAGAGTAGGGGGGAGAGTAATGTTCTCATTTGTTTCCTTTTCGCTTTCCGAGGGGGGAGCGGATTTCATTGATTCTGAGTCATTGTCCGATTCGGATAAATCCTCTCGTTTGCTTTTTTTACTGGTCGTTAAGGGCGAAGTCAGGTTTCTCTTGGTTTTTTTCATTTTTTTTATTTTTACTACTTTGGGATGGGAAAGGAAGTGCCATAGTAGGCTGTTGTTTAACATTTTCCAGTATTTGCTGGAGATAAGATTTTAGCTCATCTGAGAGGAGCTTATTTGACTTTCTAGCACAGAGTATGATAATTTGCTGGGTTTCGCTTATCAATTTTAGATCTATTGAGTCATCATTGTTGTATAATTGTAAATAAGATGTGTTCTTACATTGTACACATTGTTCTTACATTGTGTTCTTACATTGTTTTCTTGTATAATTGTAAATAAGCCTTTCTAACTGATCACAATACATTTCACAAGACTTAGCATCATTTAGAAATTCAATTCTGTTGTAAGCTTCCTCTAGATTAATCTCACATAAATTGACTACGGAAAAATCACTTACCTCCTCAGAAGATGAGTTGACTGCCATATCCATAGTTAAAATCCAGAAGATAGGTAATCCAATTGAAGAAAACAATTATTCACGTGCAAGCACGTGGGAAACATACAGTCCTTTCTACAATGCGTAGAAAAATTTCAAGTCACACAATCCAAGAAATAATTATATAGATGATGAGTAGAAACACTACGGAGACCGTAGTCACTAAGACAGTCTCAAAAAATTAAGAAATCAGATCGATGGAACTCGATTTGAATGTAGAATATGCGGGCGTAGCTGCCTACGAAGGGAGAAAAAGTCGCCGCTGAATACAGCACGCTGCCCGGGGAGAAAAGATCACGCCGTCCGCAGGATACCGGTTTCACGAGATGATTTCCGCACAAAGAAAGGCCTAACAGTCGTATTCCATCAAAATAGGCTTAATGAAGTCGAAGTAGATTCTTCATGCAGCGCTATAACTGTGAAGTTTTTGATTATTGCTTGTCCTTTATCCAAATAATCAGTGCAGATGATTCCGCCGTCTTTGTTTTCTTCGAAGTCAATTCGCCTTAAAAAATACACTATTTTGAAATGATTTGTGTGTAATGCAAACGACATTTGTTATTAATACACGGATGCGTCACCATAAGCTCTCCAACTTGATGATGAACTTATGAATGTCTCTGCGGGTACCTAGGTGGCGTAGCCGCCTTTTCAACCCGTATCTTGCTGGTGACTGCGATGGTTGCTGGATGAGATTGGAATTACGCTGGAATGGTTCTACTTGCTTGCTGCAGCTGCTTCGGAGGCGGGGTAGGTGGGGAGCCAATAGGAGAGCTTGGTTTCTACTTGAAGTGGAGGGTGGGTGGCTGGGTGGAAATCTTCTTCGGTTGATGTGAGATTTTGAAGGTGGAAGATAGAGTGCATTTCTATTGGTTGTCCTGGAGATCGGCTATTTCAATGGGGGCGGGGTATGCTCGGTGTTGGGGTATGAGTTAAAATATTGACTAAGGAGAAGAATTAAGTTGAATATATTAAAATTTAACCAACTTGATGATAGCCCCTCCCTTCAGATATATAGTAACTTAGCTTCCTTCGAGGGCAGCCAATCACAGTCGCTCTACTCCACTCACCGCAAGCTCAACCTTCCCCTCGTGGAACTTCACTCCTCCAAGAACCAACTGATTCTCTCCGCAATTGATGGCTCCAGCTATGCTGGTATCTTCAACTGCTTTTTTCTCGAAACTTTTTCGTCTGTTTCTTTCAATTTTTTCAGCATACATTCTCAGGACAATCCTCTACACAAAGTTAAATCCACTTCTCCAATGGATTTTTTATTTACTAGATTTGGGCTGGAAAAGCGCTCCACGCTCTTGGCGCCCATTGAACTTCAACGTTAACGACATTTAATTATTTTCACAGCAATCATATAATGGTGAGTGCTATTTAGCAGACTCTTTGCTCAGTATTATATAGAAGGCTTGAATTATTTAATATTAAAATAAACATATTAAAAATGTGCTTTAACGCACATATGAATTTACAAAACATGAATGAAAGGAAAGTGGATAAAAAGTGAATGAATTTTTTACAATGAAGATGAGATTTTTTTTAGATATTTAAAATTATTTTACTAATCTTATCTCAAGAATAAGATTACAAAATTTTTATGTCTTTTTTTAACATCATTTTTTACCTCCCCCCCCAATACCTCGGATAGATTATGTTCAATCCTCTGCAAGAGGAGAGTATTATTTTACATGATTATATTTTAGAATTTTTTTTATTATTATTACAGTAAAATTACAATAGTAATAAATACAATATTATTCAAACTTTTTTTGATGATATGAAAGCAGAAGAAGAAGGAAAGGAAAGGTAAAAAAGCAGAAGAATTCCCCACTACATAATAATGTAAGGGGGATTTAATTCGATTAGCTTGAAGATCAATCCATCGTGTCAGAGGTGGTCGAAAGCTTTTTGTATGTCGAGCAAGATACCTCCAAAGTCTTAAATCCTTCAGCAATGACATTCACAAACCGTAGTAGTTGACGGACAGTGCTGTGGTTAGAACGTTAGTCAAATTATGAATCTGGAAGAATATTATTAGTGGAAACATGAATGAGTATTATCATTTATTTTCTAAACCAGTGTCTTTTAAATTAAAAGATTCCTTCTTTAGTGTTACAAAATTAAGAAAATTTAGTTGAAGTAGAAGAAAACTTGACCTGTGCGTTTAATAAATTCATTAACAAATTTCCTAATTTTAGCTAGTGCTGATTATAGACAATTTTCTTGAAAAAGACATCACCTTATATTTTCCCAAACACAAAATTTAAGTCCCTTATATTTCTTCACATCGCACTTGTCAAATATATATATACATTCATATATATATATATATATATATATATTTATATATAAAGGAAAACATTTTCAAAAGTAAGCGTTTTTATTGAATTATTCGGGAGCAAACTTAGGTATTTAGTACTAAAATGAGAGTGCTGAAAAGTTTTGCGAAAAAGCCCCAAAGTAAAATTTTGGGTAGGATTTTTTGATTAAATGAAAGTTTTTGAATGTCATTCTTAGATACAACACGAAAACTATTAGCGATGGTCCTCTAAATTTTGAACTTTGGTCAAGTGACGTGGATGATATCTAAGCTGGTACCTCTCTTTCCAATGGGAGGACTTAGGACCTCTGTTAGAGTTAATGAAAACGAGCCCCTCAAGTTGGGCTTTTAGTGGCATTCATTAAAGATTCTCAACAAGTCATATTGAGTAGAAGCGATGGAATTCGCTGGCGTTTGTTTCATATCTAACTGTAGAAGCAGTTTAGTAGGACTTGAAACCATGACTCGGCAAAACGATACCTGCAACAAGTTCGAGACCATGAGCACAAGGTTACCATGGCAACTTTTGTGTAGGAAGCACTTCATGAGATATTTAATGAAATACTCAATCCAATCGAAAAGCATTGTAAGTTTAGTTACAAAGCATCTAAATTTTTTTTTCTTTCCAGCAAGCTAGAATTTCCTTATGAATCAATACTTAAGATAATATGGTTCTAGTTCAAAAATGCTTGAGTATTAACAATCGAAAAGATTTTTGAAGTTCAAGTTCATCTAATGAAAGTTGAAAATGTAATTCATGGCTAGCAAATTATATTGACTACTTCTTAAAAATAACTTTAATAAAATAGGTGGTGAAGACATAATAGTTGAGATTGACGTTAAAATTTGAACTCATATATATAGAAAATATCTTTGAGGTTATATAGTTGTTAATTTCCGGATTATAGGTCATAAGGAGAGAGTTTTGACAAGGTGACATGAGAGATATGACAGTAATTCTATGAAGAATCTGATTATAACTATAGCGTTTTTTGTGTGAGAGATAGTTTCCTCATTTTTGGTTTTTGTGGAGAAAAAATTTCGGGGAGGATTTGCTTGGCTCCAGTTGATCGGAGAAATCAGTAGACATTTGAACAGTTGCTGCGTTTTGAAAATCGTAAATATCATGATAGTTAGAAACATATCAATATTACGAATTTAGCTTAAATATCTATGCAAGCGGTTATCAATATTTTTGCAAATACAGATCACTTGCAATTTTACAGAATTGTAACAGTTGTAAAACACACACATACAAAACAAGACATATGAGTATATTTACTACTAACTTAATACAGTGACTCATTTTTTAGTTTTAAAATTTTAGTGGAGCACTTTCTCTAAAATTACGGAATTGCAGTCTTCCGCGGAATACCAGTGAAGAACCATTATGATCTAAACTTATCGTAGAATTTCAGAAACATTTTTGATGCCTTTAAAAAAAAAGATATGATATGCAAAAAAAAAAAAAAAAAAAAAACATATTCATATAAGGATTTTGTGATATTTTATATTTGTATCAACTTCAATTCAATGATACAAAATTAAATTCGTAATACGTAAACAAATAAAACATTTTATACATTGATAATTAATTTTAAATATGCTTTGCAACTCATAGAGATTTAATGTCGTAATCCTAATGTCGTAGGATTTTTATGTAGTCTAGTAGTCATGATCCCGAACTCGGAGCTGGTGTTGATGATGGATTAGAGTTCATGTTTCTATAAGGGCTTACCGTATAGCAGGGCTGAGGCACGCTAAATCTGGTAGAGGTATGAAGTCCTTCCATTGGTGTGGCGTAGAAAATTGATAATACGACGTTAATAACCAATCACATAGAGACAGAAGGGAATTATCCTGTTGCATTTATGTTTTTATTTCGATCAACAAAAGTTGAGTATCTCCTCCATGGTGAACATAATTCGTCTCGAATGAATATAATAACGTACAGAAGGAATTGTACTTACTGAATTTTCGTAATCAGCAATACATATTATTTCTGTTTCAACCTGGCTGACCTTAGAATGAGTGTGGTGTTTATTGCACGATGTTACGCAGTATATAGATTCAATCAATTTTCGCCACTTTATTTTTGATTGTAGTTTAACTTGCTTTGTTAAAATTTCTGTAAAATCGTCCTCTTTCCATTAATTAAGATCACTATCTATAAGATATTATAAGGTATACGAATAAACTATTTGTCGTTTTGTTATACAATATATCATGGGCTCCTGAATTTCATTATTCCCAGCGAATAAGTGCGTAAAAGTGTATTGAAGTTATATAAATAATTTACTGAATTACAAACAATACAGTTTTATTAGTAATAATTTGAGATTAAAATTCACAATTTACCGGTGACCCAGTGAAGACATATATTAACTTTAAGTTATTTATTTTTTTACGATTGAACTTAGTTTCAAATCGTCAAAATCTGAGACACCAAATAATTATTTCCTGACAGGAAAAAAAATTAGCTATGTGATAGTGTAGATCAGGGGTGGCCAAGCCGAGGCGCATTGGATGATTTCTAGCGGCGCTTCAATCAATTTTGAGTGAGCTATAGTGATGTCGAATTTTTAAGCAGAGTTTCTGCGAAAGCGTTTTGTGTGTTTGTGTTTCTTTTAAATTTATTTTTATTTTGTGTGATACGATGTATGCAACTATGATCTATTTGTTATTTTTCAACATTTTTCAAAATTTCGTATTTTTCTATGTTTTTTTTTCTTCCATTTATCCATTACAGTGCAAACAAAATGAATAAAAGAAGTGAAGCGTAGAAAGGGATAGTAGGCAGGAATTTAATGAACAGTGGGAAAAGGAGCTATTATTTATAGCAAATTCATCAGGAAAATCGTTTTGAATTGTTTGTGAAAGTACTTTTTTCCTATAATGGAAGATATGATTTTAATTGACACCATAAGACATAGCATCAGAATTACAGAGTAGAAAAAAAAGGAAGTTTTTCTTAAGTCTGATAGCGAAAAGAACATGTTACTAAAGACCAGTAAGAAATCAGGTGAAGACAAAATATATTTTCTAAAGTAAATTGTGAAGACTTAGCAATGACAGAAGTGTCATATGAAATTGCTTTAGAATTGGCGAAAAAAAAAAATCTCTCTGACGGAGAAGAATTTGTAAAGCCTTGTCTCTAAATATTTACACGCCTTCCTGAAGATAAAAATATTAAAAGAAAAGCAGATGAAATTGCTGTATCAAGCCACACAAATATGAGATGTATCTATAAACTCTCTCAGGATGTATTCCGGCAATTGGATGACATTGTCCATTCTTGTACCTTCTTTTCTCTAATTTTGTATGAATTAACGGACATATCTGATATTACACACTCAAACATTTTTATAAGAGGTTGTGACGTTGGGCTATTCGAGGTTTTCTCTTCACTAACCTTGGAGACTTTTAATTAAAATTGATCGTTTTTGCTAAACAACCTTTACCCAACCAAAAATGAAACGTGAATATGTAAATCGAAAGCAGGTAGAAATGAAGTGAAGCAGGAGAGTTAGGAAATATATAAATTCAGATTGAGAGTCGCGATAGAGAGGTTGAGCGGTTCTAGTGTTCGGCAACTGTTCCATAGTCAGAGTCGAAGTCGGAACCAGGAATTGTTACAAGTTATCTCCTGGTTAATGTATGCTAGGAGTCAAGATAGCCTTAGTGGTAAGAGTCAGTTAGTTAAGTACTGGTAGATCGAGTTAATATAGTTAAGGCCTTGTCCGTAAGAGCATTTATAATTGTCGTTATATTAGCAATCAACCAATAAATACTATGTGTATTGGTCTAACGTCTCCTTGATTGACTTATTGACTTTTAGTGTTAATATATTGAGTTTAGCTACGGCACAAGAGGCAAACAGGAATGGTTTGCCATCACAAGGTAATGATGAGATAATTTTAATGTCTTTGAAGAACTTATCAGTCTGGAGTCAATGCAAGGTAAAACAAGATAATCAATCATATTTGAAGAAGTAAACTTGTACCTAGGAAATCTAAAGTGTGTTGTAGCAAACTTGTCACAGTGTGTGTACTGATGGAAGGGCATCAGTGAGAGTCAATGGCACTGTAACTTTGTTTGAAAATGCTTTAAATCTTCCTATACTAAAATAAAAATATCATTGTATTTTTCACCAATTTGTGCGCCAAAACTTTACATATGTAACATGCTATATTACCGGTTGTAAAATGTGTGAATAAAATTAGAGAAAGAGTATTAAACAGAATTCAGAGATTATTGTGTATTGTTGATATTTGGAATATGGTAATCTTACATCCATTGCAAAATGCATTGGCTTTCTTGAGGGCAAATTCTGAGTAGATTTTGGAATTTATAAAATGCTATTTCTAATTTTTAGAACAGGGAAATGAATTACCTGATAAAATATATTATTATTTGACAACAACTGACTGTTTGATTTGGCAATTTTAGTTGATATTACTAGCCATCTCTATGATTTAAATTTAAAATTGTAAGACAAAATAAATTTTTACTAGCTTAGTAAATATAATCAGTTCATTTTTTAAATGAAATTAAAACTGTTCATCTCTCAGTCAGAAATTATTGAAGATTTGAGTCAATTTACATGCTTGAAAGAGCAGAGTGAATGTACTAAAAATAACAGCAATTTCATCCAATATAATGAAAAAATGAAGATATTGCAAAGGATATTTGAAAGTCATTTTCATGATTTTGATAAAGAATTCTTCATTCTCGCTTTATAAACTCATTTTCACTAAGGGAGCATCGTTTAATGCAGATTAATAGTAACATACAAATGGAGCTGATTGATTTAAGAACAAATTCATTCTTAAAAATAATATTTAATGAGTTTTCCCCTATTCAAAATGCTTCTGACGTAATTAAGTTCTGGCATTCAATACCATGTGAACATTATCCATAGCTTAAAATATTTGCAAAAAAAAAAAAAAAAAAAAAAGTTTTGCAACGAAATGCGTATGTGAACAAGCATTTTCGTCAATCAAACTAATTAAAAGCAAAACAAGACTGCGAATAACTGACTCAAACTTGAAGAGTACCCTGATGCTTTCAGTAATAAATCTAGCACAATACATTAAAAGATTAGCCGCCAAATTCAAACAGATCAAAAATTTCATTAATGGAGTATTAAAAGTTGTAATAGAAATATTGTTCAACATAAAATAATTAAACAATTTAAAGAGTTAATTATGTCTATAGACATACTTCTAATAAAAAAGTTATTAAACACACGCCAGCTCTAGAATTCCTTCTAGAAAGCAGAGACAAAAGACAAACCCAAGTTCCAAACCGATCTCACTCTCAGGGCTTAAAACTGTGATCCAGAGTTATCTTCACCAAACGAGACTCTTGAATAGTTATAGAGAGCCATCATGAAGCCATTACCCACACATCAAGAGGTAGAATGGTCCTTCATTACATATGTATATTAATTAATTTAACTGCATGATTAAATTATTTTTTTTAATCCCCTAAAGCGAAAGGGATTCTATCCTTATCTCTATATTCATGAAACCCTATGAACACAAGATGGTACAAAAAATACTCGAGTTATATAGCGCATCTGAACTCTTCTATCAAAATATTGGCGTAAAGTATGCAAAAGGTTGGCCATGCTTGGCTTAGATTATAAAAAAAATATACGTAATAGTAAATATACCTATATATTTCAGAAGCTATTTTAATAAGTTGCCTCAGATTTTTGTTTTTGTTTTACTTTTTATTTTCATTCTTTTCTAAGGCATTGTATTTTACAATTTGTAAATATTTTCATAAAACATAATTTTTTAATCGTCAAACTTGACATTTTTTTTAAAAAAAACTTTATCGTTTTTATATTTCAATATTCCTTCCTTCCGTTTTTTAAAAATCATCTTAAAAGCATTTGGAAGAATGCCTAGTTAGGCAACTGAAAGATGTAATAAGTGTCTTCTTACTGATATATTACCATTTTTTTTTAAAATCGGTAAAGGGAAGCCATCTGTGACTGTTACATTATACATTTTTCTTTCATGTTTAAAGTTTGGTAACAATTTTTCTTCTTTCTTCTTCATCTTTTTTTTTTTCTTACTTCACTGATTAAAATCACAAGTTATCTTTTTTTCCGATCAACAATTTTTCTCCTAACAAAAAAAATTCCGCATTTTGTCAAATGGTCATCCATATTTTCACTAATGCATCATGTTTTACCATAGGGAGATTGAATCAAAAAGCAATAAAAAAATCGTTATTTCTTTTAAGGCTGTATTGCATAGAACCCATTTTATTTTTTTAACATCTGTTGAATCGATAAAAGGGGTTTTCGGAAAAAAAGTGTTTCGAAGATGAAATAAAAATGTTAGAAAAGGCAGGAGGGGGACAGTGTTATATAAAACAGAGCTCACACACAATAGAAATGCTTGTTATGAGTTTTTTTGAATTTATGCTTCTATATAATTTCTGAAAACCTTATCATTCATTCTAAAAAGTCCTTGTAAAATTTGTAAAGATAATTTTCCTTCTACGGAAGAAAAATATATACACATTTTTTAACATCATAATCATATGAAATAGCTGCCTCACTATATATCTTCGATGATTGCGAAACTTTTCTTCTCGCCTTCAGGGGAAGGTTCACCCCGTGGTGGGGGAGGATGTCAATTGACCGTGAGTGACGGGGATAATTTGACTCTCTATCTGTCGGTTCAAAGAAAATTTTTACTGTCGCTTTTTGCAATGCTCTCATCAACTAGGTTAAAAAAATTTCTTTCTTTGGATGATTCAATGGATCCCAACACTTTTTCAATCTCGATCCTCAACCGAATTTTTCAAAATATTCGGTTCGGTTCCCTTTTCCTATTATCCAAATTCCTACACATAAAACGTTTGAAGTTTTTCGATTATCTATTTTCACTCCCCCTCGACTTAGTGATCAAAAATATCAAATTCAAACATAAGAGTTTCAAGCACTATTTTTTTTACAATTTGGCTGTTCTGGTATAGATATTGGTGTATAATGTGATGCATTGATATAATTACGCAATACTTAGCTAATAATAGAAAGAAGAGAAAATACTCAACACTATTTTGAAAATTTTGTAAGTTTTACAAATATAGTTTGACTTATTTTTAACCCCTATTTCTAAAATAAAAAAGTAACATTAACATGAAGTATCAAAGAGAATATGGAATACAAAAAAAAAAAAAAAAAAAAAAAAAAAAAACATCTAGGTTTGCAAGGCTTTTCTCCGCTTTCTCGTCACAATACCTTTCATCTAGAAAACCGTAAAACCGGAATATAATAGGTGGGCAGTTCCAAAAACAAAAATTGATTAATTTTTCTTGTGAAGGAACATTTACTGTTAAAAGAGCAAATATTGGCAATTGAAGCTATCAATGCCTTCCTTATTAACTATAAAACAACATCGGAATTACATATCATGGAATGGGAGTGTTTATCAAATTAAATAAACAATTTCCAGATTCTGAAATTGCGTCAAAAAATTCTTCTGGTGGCACTAATATGAAGGCTTTTGTCAACGATATTCTTTTCAGATGACTCTGGGAGCATTAAAAAGCATTTCATTCATTGGAGTGGGTATTGATGGATCGAATTTTGATCCAGTGAAACTTTTTTCTACTTTAATTCAGTATTTCGACATATATATCTCTAGGCATGCTTCACAAACTTGTAAGACTTGTGATGTCATTTTCGAATGAAAAAGCCGAAACTATTTCTCGTGTATTAATGACATCATTAGGAGAAAAATGTACAGCATTTGGGAGGAGACAAATGCAACACCATCTTTGGCGGTATAAATCGCGAAGAAAACAGTAACATATTCCAGTATGGGAAATAAATCATTGGTACTGGTTACTTGCACATATATTGAGTAATTGTGTCCAACGTGCTTTAATTGGACTGGTTACCGGCACTCTAAGCTTTTAATCTGAACTATTTTTCAATTTAAACTAAGAACCGAAGCATTGAAAGAGTTCTGTAATTTTGTTGAAATAAAATACAGTAAAAGCTGTTAACTAACTAACTCAAAACACAAGTTGATTATATGTATTTCTTATCATTAATAGAATGCTGAAAATATATCTAGCACTTGGATTATATTTTTATATAAACAATATCCTCCCTCCCCTGTTAATTATGAATTATTTTAAAAATGATTTGAATGATTATACATTCTCTGATATATATTTTTCACAGCAAAACAAAAAGCATGGAAAAAAAACTATTTGTCTCTCGAAAATAACAAAGATTCTATGTTCAGTTAAAACCAGCTTTAACATTTTAAAAACTTTTTATAGGCTGTAGATTCAATAGCTCATTCACAAATTTACTTATAATTTCTTTTAAGTTTTTATACACTCATCACACATAGTTCTTTTTTTGTTCAGTTCTTATGAAGCTATTGCATTTCTCACTACACTTACCAGTAATGTTTTTTCAGGTATACAAATTTCTCTACTTCACTAAGACATTCATTTTTGTCCGCAGTGATTTCGAAACTGTTCAAAAATTCCGTGGATTTTTGAGCCCCTTGAATATTTTTCTAACATCAGTTTGGGAAGTGTTACAGAAGTATGAACATTTAGCAGTTTAAGCAATTATTTTAATCATTAAGATCCCACTCCAGAAAGAGGAGAGAAGTGAAAAAATACCACTATGTTGTTATCTAATATGAACACCTGAAAAATGGCGTGAAATGAAACTGCAAACAGGGAAACGCTTGAACCTATTAACAGTATTTCATCTTAAATTAGTTACATGTTGAAAATGATGCATTTCAATTTTAAATAATCTGCGTTTTAAATATATTAATAGCATTTAACAGCTATCTTTAAATTTTAAAAATTTAATTTTGTTTTTAAAATTGATACTCGAGGACCCCACAAAAAAGCCAAGGCGATGTCTTTGGAGTTCACGGCATGCCGGCTGGAAGTGAATGGGATTCATGCATTTCTTTTTTAAAAATTCTGTCGTCGCTGTTGAAGAGAGCCACCGCATATTTCTCCCCTCAGTATCATCGTAATGATAATTACAAAGAGGAACATTTTAAACGATATTTCAGTGAAGGGGACTTTTCCAGGTATTGCTGCAATTATTATACATCTCCTTCCTGTTGTGTTGAATTTCGTTTCGGGACAGTTACTATTTAATGTCATCGGCTGTCTCTGGTTGAGATAATGCGTCTATTTGACCGCTACACTGTGTACAGTATATCTTTAGCCGTGATTATGTGTTGCTGTCTTAATTATACACACAGAGGTAAGTTTTTAATTTGGGGGCACACGCCCCCGTTCTGGGCTGTGTTATCGTCTGGTGTTCAAGTCTTAAGTTTATCACTTTGGTGTGAGTTCAGTTTTCCCCGTTGCATCGGAGGTCGGTTGATCATGAGAGATGGGGATGATTTGAATTCTCAACCTGTTGGTCCAGAGGAAACTTATCAAGTAGCTTTTTGAATTGCTCTCGTCAACTAGAATAAAAGGGATTCCTCCTCAGGCTAGTTAATAAGGAATTTGTTTTTTAACTTCTGTCGTCGCTGTTGCAGAGAGACGCATGATACTTGAAAATACTAACATGTATGATATGTAAGTCCTGAAGAAATGTGCCTATACGTGCCATAATAGCCTCTTAACATCTACATCTTTTTACCTAACAGGAATGAAAAAATTCCCAACATGATAGAAAAAATTGTATTTATCTTATAGAAGGATATATAGAAAAATAACAATGGAATAATTTGTAAGCTCTGCTAAAATAATGTTTTTTTTTCATTTTTCATTTGCCCTTATAGGATAATTTTATACTGCTTTGTTTTACTTCTTTCAAGGAGCAAACTTATGTTAATTTCTCTGAATTGAAGCATTGAAGCTGGTTTATGCAGATATGTAAAGAACCGTAGCGTATTGAATTTTGTAGCTTTGCATATATACCGTATAACGATCACCTATAATATTAAACTACATCTTTTAAACTTTAGGTATATTCGACACATAACGCGCCTCCTTTTCTTTACGAAGAAATGTGAAATGGACAATTCTCATATATTTTCAATTCTCATGAGTCCTTTATTTCGAAGGATTTTCTCAGGCATTCAAAAAATGGTATCCTGAATTGACAAGTGATATGGTGGAACAATATATGTGTAAAGAAATGCTTAAGGGAGTATATAATTCTGCAAACAGGGTATATATATATATATGTACACCAAAGTTATTCTAAATTTTCGAAAAATGGGGTGCACAATTTGGGTTGAGAACGCCCTTACGATCCAAATGAATTCGCGGAATTAGGAGTCAGATGTTTTTTCTTTCTCCAGTCATTTGAAGCTGGGATTTCAGAAAGAGCATGAAATTTTAGTGCTGGTTTGAAATGCAAAGCCATTCAATTTGCGAAAAAAAAATGGAAATCGTGCTGCAGGAAGGATATGCTTGAAGATTTAGAGGAAGACGAATATAGTTTCCCGTGTTTTCCGATTATGAAAATGTTTAAGTTCATAAGATATATCAAATCTTTTAAATAAACATTATTAGAACATTTGGACATCTATTTTATATGCTAATCGTTTCCTTATTTTTAAATCTATCAATATTTTATCCAGCATATACCACGCTCCCGTAAATTTTGATCATATTTTTTGTATTAGAAGTGAGCGTTATACGCCGGAATATACGGTAATGCTCTTCTCAGAATTAGAAAAGAGCAAAAAAAGACAGATAAGTTGTATTTATGCAGTGATTATTCATGGATATATTATTTGATCTCCTTACTATCTTATGTAAAGCCGATCTAATTGGGGATACGCTATGTTTGAAATTATGTTCATTGTCTAATTCGCGAAATACTTTATTTTCAAATGTCATTTATTTCTCCTGTTCTGTTTACTCGATTATCGTTTTCTTCAAGTAGAGACCCATTTTTTTAATCCTTCAAAAGTCGAGAGATTCTAACACATTCTTTGTTTGATTCAAAACATTATTTAGCTCTTAATCCTTCTTTTGAGGATTTCATCATCGGATTCTCGAACTACTTAAGTTAGTTAATCTTAAAAGGAAAGTAAAAACTCGTAAACCGTTTCGATAAACTTAAGAAATCTCATCCTATTTCTTTCTGAACTCAATCACTTTTTTCATTTATGTGGATTGCAGCTAAAACAACTATAAATAACTGCAAAACAAGATCTTGCTGATATATACATGTGATATAGTAATTAGCACCTTGTTAGTCTTTCAATGAAAACGAGTTAAGCACGAAGTATTCTATTTCTGGAAATGCAGCTGTGATGATTATCCCAAATAATTCTAGCCAAAACGTTTTTTGGAAGTAAGTATCAAGAAGATCTTAATTCCTTTTTCTTTCGTAAAAATATTTAAAAAAATAATGAAAGTTCAAAAGAGTTAATAAAATATTTGTTAGAATTCTATAAAAAAATATATTCAAAAGCAATATGACATACAAAGTTCTATGGAATATAAAATAATTTCTGATTATATTACAAAACGTTTGATTATATTACAAAACATTTGATTATATTACAAAACATTTGATTATATTACAAAACGTTTGATTATATTACAAAACATTTGATTACATTACAAAACGTCTGATTATATTAAAAATGTTTTTAAAATTTTTTATTAATGGTTTGATTTTTCCGGACTTGTAGAGAAAAAAAATGTATAACTACTTGAAGCACTTATTGTATTTCACAATCAGCTTTTATTAACTACATTCTGTTTGACATATTTGTTGATTAAAACATCTTTTTTAACATCTATATTGTTTTTAACATTATATATTCTTTTGAGAAAATGGCGTCGACAAAAAATACGTGAACATGAAATAAAAGATACATAGTGTTAGATTCAAGAGATTGACATTATAATACATCATGATTATAATAATTACATGTAGTTTTCTTAGGTATATTTAAATTAAGATTTCACGTGTATACGAAATTTCAGTTTAATCGGATGATAGGAAGTGGGAAGTTCTGATTTTGAACTCTAGAAAGACTGACATACACACGAACATAGCGAATTAAATACAAGTTTGTTAAGAAAAGCTGATAGAATATATTAAGATCTCAATTATCGCTGATTCGATTTAACGTGATCATTTTGTTTTAATTAATTTCACTTCATATTTTCTTGCTATTCATAATTTTTTAGCCATCTAAGAGGCTATTGTTTTAGATGGATCACTTAGCGTACCATATCCCTTTTCAATTTTTTTATCATCTGCTTCAATTTTAACTACATGCAGCTGATATAATATCCAACTTAATAATTTATAATTTGCTTTAATTTTAATTACATTTAGATTAAATATATTTCATTTAATAATTTATCGTTTCCTTTAATTTTAATATCGGAAAAGTTAACTAGTGTCCATTTCTCGATATTATATCGTTTGCTTTAATTCTTATATTTAATTGAGTAATTTAATGATATTTATATAAAAAAGAATACGTTCATTGGGTGGCTAAATCTGTTTTTTGCAAAACTTTGCATACTCTTTGCAGAGCCCTTAACAACAATGACCTTCAAGAACTTTCAGAAACAGATGTTTATGTGGAACTTGAAAAC
The DNA here is from genome assembly GCA_019974015.1 of Nephila pilipes. Lineage (NCBI taxonomy): Eukaryota > Metazoa > Arthropoda > Arachnida > Araneae > Nephilidae > Nephila > Nephila pilipes. The sequence continues at coordinate 380,518 of BMAW01093967.1, forward strand.
TCATATATGATGGTGGTCTATTTCGCTATTTTACTTTAGGGAAAATTTCGCTATTTTCCTGAGCCTAGGGATTTTTCTATTTCTAATTGTCTAAAATAAAACCTCATCACAATAAAACAAAACATGATTCCTGCGTTAGATTGAAATTATGAAGTATAATGAGCGGTTTAGATAAATTACAGCATAATAAAAATGTTAAAGTATTGGGAGTTAGTTGGTGCTTGAAAACTAGCGCAAGTGAGTCGTTAGAATCAAGTCACTCATTATCTAGGAAACGGTCAGATAGATTCTAGATGAAATAGGAAGAAGTTACTAGACTTGAATCCTCAGTAAGAGTTACTCACTCGAACCTCAGTGAGTTGATTAGAAACGAATTTATTTTGTGTTTTGAACCACAATCCAGGCACGCATAGGTTAAGATTACCAAATTGAAAGTTGATAGAATAAGACATCAAATATTCCCATTCGACACCTGAGCTGGAACCTCCCTTACCAAACTTCCACACCAAGCCAACAGGAGGACTTGTAACCTCGACAGATTTAGTGTGAATCAGTTCAGTTAGATCTTTTGTGTTATGAGGACTCGAACCAACGACTCAATGAAAACAACACCGGCTGAGAGTCCACGACTATGACCACTAAGCTACCGCTTCCACTGTACCCAAGTAACATACAAAACCATTCGTAAGATATGACAGGCGTTCTCGTATGATGATATGAGCATATCAAGTATATATGGCAAAATAACAAATAAATGTATAATGTCTCACGTATAAATAGCTTTCAAAGTTGGCCGTGCCTCAATAGGTTCCCCACAAGCTGAAATATCAACGTTACCGACGGAGTTTGAACTTTGGTTAAGCAGGATTAAGAACACGAACTTGTAAAAGAGGTGAGGATAAGCGTTGGACGAGTACATTCAATTATGCTTGAGGATTTAAGAATGAAAAGAGTGTCAACGAAACTCGTGCCAAAGCTGCTAACAATGGAGCAGAAGCATCTCCGGTTGGAAATCGCACGAAACATGCTGAACAACGTAAACTGTGGCCAAATTTCCTGAAAACCGTGATCACTGGGTGATGAGTTGTAGGTTTGTGAGTATGACCCAGAAACAAGTACGCAGTCCTGACTGTGAGAGCACCCATTATTTTCGAGGCAAAAAAAAAAAAGCACGGAAGGTCTGCAGCAATGTGATGGCCCGGTTGATAGATTTCTTTGACTCCTGTGGATTGATGAATCACGAACCAGATTGCACAATCCTTACCAAGGAATATTACCTGGAGGTCTTTCTCCGTCTTCGTGAGGCTGTGTAACGCAAACAACCAAAGACGTGAGCCGAGAAAAGTTGGCAGCATCATTATGATAATGCTTCCATTCATTCGGGGTTTCTTGGGCATTCTCAGCATTCCAGTAGTTCTTCAAGGTCCTTTTTCACTTGACATGGCTCCATTGGATTCCACCTATTCCTGAAGAGGAATAGCCTAGGAAAGGCCAATTTGAATCCAGAGAAGAGATGATTCTGATTGATTAGTTTTATAAACAGCGCACTAGAAGCAAAGCGAGGGCTATTGGCTATGGACGTCACAATTTTCGAACATCGGTGAAGTGACGAGGACAACACCTGAGCTGTCACCTACTTATCCTAACTTCCCCCTCGCGTCAACGAGAGGATTTCAGGTGGAGTCAGATTTTACGTACATCAGCCCCGACTATGAGGTAGGTAGAAGAAATGATATCGAACGCGACCTTGAACAGTATTCCAAACAACTGCTTCCAGAAGTGTTTCTGACAATGCCGGGACCAATGGGAGAACTGCGGGTATTGCCAAGGGGGCTAATCCGAAGGAGATTAGCGTTTGAACAGGCTGTAATTTGGAATCAAGCAGCTCAGATCCACCACAATAAAATTGAAATTCTGCAAAACAATATTCTTAGAATGATCGCACGAGCAAGATGGCTCATGCGAAACGACGATATAAGAGATTGCCTCAAAATTTTAAAACTTCAAAATTACACCAATTTTCTCCCAAATAAATTCTTAAGCAATTAGTAAATAATCCTAACCCCTTCATCCAAGAAATTAAAAACTATAAGCGATCTTATCAAAATTCCCGCAGAACAACTATTTAAAAGCACCATCTCTCTCCAAACCAATATTTCCTCCAATTGGAAACCTTCCTCTGCCTCATCGAGATAGAGGAAAACAGTTTCCTTCCAAAGTAATCCGAACTCTATCTAATCTGAGTAGCTGCTTCCTGATTGGATAGCAGCATTTCACCCTGTACTCCTCCACCCTCTGCACTGAAAAAACGCTCGATGTTCACCCAGATACTCTCATTCACTTTGTAAACTCAAGATTACCTAATTTATTCATTTAACTGCTCCTAATTTAATGATTTATTTTAAAAACTCAAGTTTCTCTTTTCTTATTTTAATTAAATTTTAATTATTATGCAAACATCCATTTTTAATCATGGGTAAGTAAATTTAATCAGGTTAAATTCAGATCGGAGATTAAAGCCCCTTAGGGCAAGGTACTCCAAATCAATATTCACTACGAACAGACTGTATGAATAATTGTGCTCTTGCCAACCAAATAGGTCCATATCTTATGAGCTCAACTCGTATTTCTGTTTACATATTTATGTGAATGTAGCATACATCATATTATGCAATTTAATATTAAAATAACTTAAAAACAAAGTAAAATCTTTTTAAGTTCGGTCACATTTTTCTATTCTTATTGAATGCGTGTTATAATTATCTCCGTTTACTCAGTTTCATCTAGAGCAGTCTAAGAATGCATTCTAAATTCTAACTGATGTCTTACTGTGTTATCTTTCTTAAAAAATGCTTAAAAATGTAACTGTTCATAAAATAACATGTACAACGATTTCTGTAGTTGAAATTGAAAAAATAACTTAACACACAGGTAAAATCATTTCAATAAATTTTCTGAAACAATTTATTTTCAAGAAATGTTTTAATGCTTCATGAGCTTTAAATATTTATAAAATGTTTTTCTTTTTCGGGTTTATTTCATAAAAAAGAAAATATTTGCAGCCAAAAGTTCAAAATCTGTACCTAGATTGATATATTTATGTAGTAATTAAATTATGTTTGATATGAATAAAGATGATTTCGTTTCAAAAATAGGTACAAAATCAATTAGAAAAGTAAGCTTTTCCTGGTGTAAATACGACATTGAATAAATTTCGTTTTTATGTTGGATTAGATTTATACAAAATGCTTTGAAAGGAGTTTTGACTTTTTTATATATGAAATAGTTCCTAAAATGCAATTCCTGGAATAATTATTATATAATTACCAACAAAAAGTATCCGAAAACCGTTAATAGATGCAAAATTAATCATCCTACAAATCCAACTATTATTCATTTACGTTAAACAGTAACTGCTACAACAGCAATTCTTAAATTTAAAAATCCATGCCAAACTAGTCTCGACGTTGGATTATTGAAAATTAAGATGATATCGAGACAGATTCGATGTTCCACAGCAACACTCACAATTCACAAAGCAAATCAAAATCCTAGCAAAATCGAATTTATTATAATAAAGTATAATATAATAATGGTTTCAATTTAATATTTAATTTTAAAATTATATACCAATATATTTTCATACAGATAAAATATCATATTCACTTTTAACGTGTTCGAATCTGTTATTATTAAAATTTGTGGTTGTGAGTTTTAAATTCTTTATAATATATAAATTAGCGTATACATCAATTGTAATTCTAAGTCTTGTAAGAATTTTATAGGGTTTCATGTCGGAGAAACAATAAATATATTCGTTTTCTTTTCCTCGATTATTTACTTTTGTGGTTTTATAAACTCTCTCTCTCTATGTGTGTTTAACAGATTTCTCTGAAGAAATATATAGCTGTAATCAGAGAATTATTATTATTTTAATGCAGCCATGATTATGAGGTTAATAAATTACTTCACCTTTGATTTTTTTGATAATATGCTACATTTAAATGATCTGATAAATCTTTATTCAAGATCATGATTAACAGATTTAAGCAATGTATATTAATGTCAATAATTTGTATTAAAGGATGGTTTTTTTGTCATTAGCTATATATTCTTATAGTACAGGATTTCTTAATTATCTTGAGGCCCTTTTTCAATTTTATTATTACATTTTTTAGAACTCTCATTATTCAGATAACCATTATTTATCATCATTAAATTAAACCACACACTGAGCTACTTTTACCAGGGTGAACTGTAACATTTTAAATATTACTATGAAATATTATCTGGATGAAATTTATTCTGCCTATTAATTGATCCTTATGTACATAATGTGATAAATTACAATAAAAATTAACATTTATTTGTTTGGATTCAGGAAGTCGTAAATTGAATTAACCCGCAGTATGGAGAAGACAGGGGTGAATTATTTACTGAGTTCTACATTGATGAAGGTCTTCGAAAGGTAAAGGAAGTCTGAGTGAAATGTACATTTCTGTTGGGTGACCATGAAGCGAAGTCTAAATAAATAAAAATTAAGTTTTTATTTCAATTATTTCTTAGTTATAATCACAACTTTACAATAACCTGGGATAATAATTAAAACTTCACAATTTTGCTGGTTACTTCAATCGATGGCTTTCTGAAACTAAACAAATTGTGACTATATCCTTTTACCCGTCTCGTTTGCCATCTTGAAAAGTTAATAAGAAGATCTAAATTTCTACTTAAGTTCAAGCACAGGACAACTAATAAAAACAATCAGTTATATCTAAAAAATATTCCTCCCCCCTCAAATAAGGGGGATACTCTCCACAGTTAATACCCTTTCCGCGAGTACCAACAACTTCAATACTTTATCAAAGAATTCTCGCGTCTTATTGAATTCCCTATAAAACGCGAGTACCTTCTACAATCGCTTCGGCAGCATTGAATCCTGATCTCAACAAATCTTCTAAATATTCCAGAATACTTACGCTCACATCACTCTTATTAACGTAATCTTAATTCTTATTCTCATTTTCTATCTTTCCGTCCTCCCCGTTTTCCTTCATATTCTCTCTCGCTATATTTCAATTTATATAAGCACTTTTTTTATATTTGGAAGTTGAGTTGTTTCAATCGAATAGCGTCCAGGAAAAGTCCACAAAGACAGTTGAAGGAAGTACGCTTCACATCGCCACAAAATCGACATGAATTGCTGTAATTTACAAAATAATGCTGTACATACGAATAAATTAATATGCAAAATAAATTGTATACAAATACGTAGGTTGTTTATTAGTAATAATTAAACCTTTACGATACCCTCTACTATATCAGTTTAGTTTAGTTTAGTTTAGTTTTTATTAACGTCGCACTAGAAGCAACACGAGGGCTATTGGCGACGGACCTCGTAATTTTGAACCACGGTCAAGTGACGAGGACGACACCTGAGCTGGCACCCCCCTCTCCGAACATCCACACCACGCCAATCTACTATATCAGAGTTGGAAACGAGATACGTTGAATTATTTGTGATTTTGTAGCGAGAATTGAGAAAAAAAATAATATAAGGGTTGAAGTTGAACACTTTTTGTGCACTTCATAGACATAGGCCAGGAACTAATTGAAAGTAAGCAAGATCAAAAAACATTTAGCTAAAGGAAACAAAATAACGATAATTTGATAAGATGTAAATACCATTTAAGTAATTGAATAATAAAGGAGGAACAGGAAGAAGTATTGTTTTTCAGCAAATTCATTATAAATTTGTCTGAATATTTTTATTATAATAATCTTTTCCATAAAAAACCAATTCTGTAGATAAATCTACATTAAAAATGCTTATTTAAACTTTTCTGCTGGTTACATATGGGGACGATCAATCACGAGAGGAAAAGTTTTGAAATATTACGAAAGGGAATATTTTTTCTTTAAAAGCTTCCAGGCAATTTCGAAAAACTTGACATTACGTAAGAAATGTCAGAGTTTCTTAAAAAAATTATTTGGAATCCAATAACATCTATAAGAATTTTAAAAAATTTAAAAGTTCAGATGGTAATTCTAAAGGAATCCAGAAAACATCATATTAATTTGCTATTTCTTGCATACAATTCTATTTATTTTCTATTCAGATTAACTCCGTTTTTTCTTAACAGAAATTTTAGCTTTAGAGATATAAATTATTAGGAAAAGATCTAAGAATGGTATTTAGTTCATTTATAATGCAAGATACTCGAGAAACTCACGTATAATGATTCATGCCGTTGAACAATTCAATCCACTGAAATGTTAAAAATCATTTCACTATACTAAAGTTAAAAAGTAACAAAAGAGATCTGTATCATAATTTTTCACTATAGATCTGACTAATAATACATGCTTTGGGAATCGCATACAGATCTTAACTCTCTTTTTGATTACGTATGACTTCAAATGTTTTTTGATCAAGAAAATAAAGTGTAAGCGTTCCTCCCTAAATTGATCACCTGTCTATATGTTGACCACATTTTTTCTAGTACCTTAGGGCATTCACTTTCATAGGCTCCGTTATAAATATATATAAAGCATCCTAAATTTCAGTTTTGCAATACTTTATTCTCTTTTATATTCACAGCTTCAGAATAAAGCGTAAGCGTTCTTCCCTATTATATTGATCATCTGTCTCTATGTTGACCACATCTTTTCCAATTCCTTGGGTAATTCACTTTCATAAGCTCTGTTAGAAGCATAGATAAAGTGTGTTCTCTAAGTTAACTTTCTATTTCTCAATATTTAATTCCATTTTAAAATAATAGTCTTAAAAAGTAGCATTTTGTCTCAATTTATTACTTTATATGAGAAGAAATTGTATTATAATTTAATGAAAACATGATATTGTTCAATATGATTCTTCACACAATTTTGCTTTTTATTTACTTGAATTTTATCATTTAAATCCCGATTTTTTCAACAAATGATAGATGCAATGTTAGATTTTGTAAAGCTCATAACACACAAGTTTCTTCATGATCAGACTGATGATTGACCATTGGAATATTTAACTTCTCTTATATAATATCATAGCCATAAATGTCGGATACGTACCGATTTGAAAGAGTTCTTGACTCTGTTTTTAGTATTTCATTATAAAATCAACAATTAGTGGAATAAATAATATTAGATGTTAATAAATAATGAAAGCATTTGAATGAAATAACTATTCTAGAATTCTCGATATGAGCATATATATATATATATATATATATATATATATATATATATATATAAAATCCTAACTACTGAGAGGGGGTACATGGATCGTTTTTTATGTTGTCTAGGGGTTTTCTGGGTTCAATGAAGAGGCGGATTTTTAGATGACATTTAATTGAACAATATATTTTTGTACAGTATTTACAAAGTTAAAAGTAAAACTATTGGACATGCATATTAAGGATCTATCAGATTGCACGTCTTTTCATGCTGACCGCAACCTTGCCCTATGGGCACTCCTATGAGACCCTTGGAATGAGGTCACAAAGTAGAGATCAAGTTCGTAGTGCCCTCTAGTGTAAGAAGGCGTCTCAAAATGTATACATACTACAGCTAGACCACTCTTTAGCGTCGATGACATCAGCGACATTTGGTGATGACCTTGCAATCTGATCGAAAACAAGTTTACAGCTATAAAAACTACGAAATATAAACATTACAAAAAAAAAAAAAAAAACTTTAAAAAAAAATCAAAAAGGATTTGCTATTGAAAACACAGAAAGGTTGTCTGATTTTATCTACCCGGTATTTCCTTAGATCTGTAGTGGTAGTTACATTTGGGCCTGCATGATCGCCCTTTCTCTATCATATATCTATCTTTGGGCTTAATTTTATCAACTCGATATGGTCCGAAAAATTTAGGTCTGAGTTTGAGGCCTACACCCAAATTGTGTACGTTGGACCGCTACTAAATCATCAATCCTTACGGGGGAGCCATTTTTCTCTTCTTATTATACGTTCTTTGGTACTCAGACTTAATCTTTAAAATATTTCATTTCGCATTTTGACGGATGCTTTCCCTTTGATCTAGATATTCTTTTTATAGCTCCTCCATTAGTAGGTTTCTAATCTTTATGTCTTCTTTATTTCTCATCTGAACACGTTAGAAGTTCAAATGTTGTCCACTTAGTACTATGACTGATAGTAATGTTCAGGATTCCTTGAAACCGATCTACATATCGATACTATTTTGTTGCTTTTTGCTTCATCGAGTGGCTATCACTGGGAAATGAGGGCGGTGGACTCTTTCAATTTGAACATTACCTTGTGGAATTCCAATAGTAATTTGTAAATGTTGTACTCCTTCTTCTGCATTATAGTCACAAAAAGTTTTCGATGTAAATGTAGATCCTTGACCGGTTATTATTCGTTTGGGGTTGCCAAATGTACTTTGTTGTACTTTTAGCCATTTTATAGCTTCTTCTGTGGAAACAGTTTTTACTTGATATAACCAGCTGAATTTCGTAAAAGCATCAATTATTATCAAAATGTGCTGATAGTTTTTATTAGTTGATGGCAATGGGCCAATAAAATCGACATGATAAGTATTTAGAGGTGGCCTACCTGTAAGTATTGGATTTAGAAATCCTTCCTATTTTTCTGACTTTCTATTCGATAGAATGCAAGGTACACAATTAACTATTACATGTTGGGTAAGTTTTGCTAATTTTGGAATAAAAATTCTTGTTTGACCCATTTCTTCAGTTTTGGCCACTCAGAAGCCACCTTTTTCATGAACTAGTTTAATTAATTCTGTCTGCTTACCACTAGGGACAATTATGAGTTCATGTCCGTTTTAGAATTTGCATAGTATTCCATTCTTTTTGAAAATTCATGGAATTCCTCTCTTCTTAGGAGTGTCTTTAACGTGCTAATACTTTTATCTTCCGACTGTGCTTTCTTCAATCTGGCGGTCAATGTATCATACCCAATCATCATGACTGGATATCTGCTCAAAGCCTCCACGTGCTTCATCCTTTCACCTGGTTGATGTATTACTTCATATTCAAATTATTTGAACAGTAATGCCCATATAGCAATGCAGGTAACTAGGTCTTTCTTGCTCATGGTTTTTAGGAATGCTTGGCAATCTGTCACTATCTTACCTAACAGGTAAACGTGCAATTTCTTTAGAGATTCGACAATAGAAAGGATTTCAAGCTCATAACTACTGTATTTTTCTTCCGCAGGGCTTGTTTTCTTAGACTTCTGGACAGGATGCAACTTTCTATCTTTTGCTTCTTGGAGCAGCACAGCACCATAACCCTGTTGGCTTGCGTCAGTATGCAATTCAGTTCTATTTCCTTGTTTGAAGTTTATCAGAACTGGACTGTCTGTAAAAATTTCTTTGAGTTTTTCAAAAGCTTCTCTTTGAGATTTTATTAAAATTAAAGATATTCTATTTTCTTAATAGATCACAAAGTGGTTTTATGATTTTAGATTTTTTTTTCGAGTATAAATTTTCGAAAGTAACCAGTCCGGCCTAAAAAAACTTTGAACTTGTTTAACTGTTGTTGGTTTAGAAAAATGTCTTGTAGCGAGCGTTTTAGTGAGTGAAGGACGTATTGTACCGTTTTCCACAATATGTCCTCGAAATTCTACTTTTCTTTTTAGAAACTGGCACTTTTTGAATTGGATTTCAAGACTGTATTTGGATGCAACTTCAAGAATGACTCATAGTTTACTCAAACCTTCATCTTCATCTGCTAATGGAATTATAAAATCGTCCAAGTAAATTATTATATGCCATTATATTGTAAACATATCTTTGAAAAACACTGAAACTACTACTTAAGCCAAATGGTACTTTGATAAATTCAAATTGTCCATCGGGAACAATAATTGAGGTGAATTACCGACAGTAATCATTGACGTCTACATGGAAAAATCCATTCTTCAAATCCAAGGTTGTATACACTTTTGCATATTTTGTAGTCTATCGAGAGCAATATCTATTAAAGGCAGTGGAAATTTATCCTTGATAAGCTTGCAGTTTAGTATGCGGTAATCGATACAAAGTTTGGAATCTCCGTTTCTTTTCTTCACTAGTATTACTGGACTAGCATATTCGGATGAACTAGGTCTGATGATTCTTTGTTCAAGCCACTATTTAACATGTTTGTTGACCTTTTGATTCTCTACAAATGGCAAACGACGAGCTAATCTGTAGACTGGGATATTGTCATTCAAATTATTCTCATTGAAACATCTGTGGATTTGGTTTTCTCAGGTTTATAAGAGGAAATTATTCTTGTCAAATCTTTTTTATTTGCGAGTCGAGGATGTGATTCAAATCTGACTCATCTTCAAGATGTAATTCCGATGTTTGTATCAACCATGCTTTTTCCTCCGTTTGTGGAACACAAGTCCATTTTAGGTGAAATTTACAGAAGCTTGTTTCAAAATGTCGGGGCCCATGACGGCTTCAAAGTTAAGATACTTAGTCGGCACAACATGCCATGTTAACGAATAATGTCTCTCAGGTGTAGGTCTTCCTGTAGGGCAACAGAACAGATTTGTACTTCAGAGTTCGATGGTTTCGCATGTTCCGACTCTTTCTTGACATTAGGACAATTGTAGCTTAAATGGTTAGAAGAATGACAATTGAAACACTTTCTAGGCATTCAACTTTCAAAATTTTTACTCGGATAAGTCTCATAATATTTTCAGGTTTGAAATTTTCAGTTCCCCTGTGGCGGTTTTCCCATCTTCTGAAATTAACGAATTTATTCGGTAATTTGACTTCTTGTCTTCGAAAAGATGGTGAGAAGTATGGTTTTAACTTCAGTGTCCTCCGGACATCTTCAAATTCCTCAAGTATTTCGGCTAGCACCTCTGGTGAGTTGATACTTGGCCATTTGTCTAAGTGATACTTTAGGATTCTTTTCTTTTCATTTGATTTGCTATTATCAGACCTCTCAACCATTCAAAGGTTTTGACGCTAAGTCCTTCAATCCATCCATTAAAGAATGTCTGAATTTCTTTGTAGAAATCACGTCACGAATTTTCAGCACTTTTCTGGTGAGTGACAAACAACCGCCTATACTTCTCTGGAGTTAATTTGAATCTTTTGAGTAACACGATCAGCACATGATCATAATCTTTTGCCTTTTCTTCAGGCTCTTGAGCAATTAGTTGTGTTATTTCTTGAGGTAGCTCACCCAACAGATCTGTAACCCAAAACTATTTTGGTACAGATATCATATCAGTTTGGCGCTCAAATATTATCAAATAGAAAATGATGTCTTCATTCGTATCAAATTTATGTAGCAATTTATTCAATTTATTACTCGGTGCACGAGTATTTGTGAACAATGTCCCTTGGCTCGACTTTAGCTGAACCTCAATTCTTTACTTCTCCAATTTTACCTCATCTTGTCTCCTCTTCTCTGCCAGTTTTTCTTGTCTCTTCCTCACTGTAAGTTCTTCTTTTTCCTCTTCTTTTTCTTTCCTGTCTTCAATAATATTATCATACATCATTTTGGTGTCTTCTTCGTCATCCCCTGTGCTATTTATAATTAAATTTTTCAACATTGGCTTAGTCATTTCAGCTGTTGCTTTAAATAAGACATTTCTCGCGAATAAAATTTGAAATATTTTATAATAATTAGCTATTCTGAAAGAAAAAAAAAGTTTATCTGAAATTTTTTTTAACTGATTTGAATGAAATTATTTTGTTAGGTTTTTCTTAATTGAATCCACTGAAGTGAAAATAAATGTTTGTGCAAAATTCGCAATAGCATACTTTCTCAACCAAGATATATATACAAATTTAAAAATAATATGCAATATTTAGAGTACTAATAAGATTTTCAACATTCAATAAAAAGTAATCATTCAGTAGAAAAATAAAGTAAATACTTTTCACCTCTTGATATTATTTTTTCTAATATATGAAACAAACAATTTTCACGCATAACTCCTTTTCACAGAAAAAATTTGAAATGTAACTTAAATTAAAAAAACAACAACTCTTTATACTATTACGGAACAAATATATATACTCAAGGATTAATGAGAAATACAAATGAATTAAGAGGATCTTATATTCCTAGTATTCACAAGATAGAAAGATATTTGCATTAACAAAACAAACAAGAAATTTGAGCATTGCCTTGGCGACAGGAATTATTTGGTGGTATTTTGCCAAATGAGGCTTAACGTTCAGCCATAAAAATAGCCAAATTTGACAATTTTTGAAATCGTGCCAATGGTTGGGCTAAATTGCATTTTCATCAATTAAATTTAATTAATGAATTAATATTTGAAAAAACTGTATTAACAGCAAGTATCATCCACTACAACTTTAAAAAAATGTATTTGAACTTGAGTGAATGAGTAAAAAGTATTTTATATATATATATATAGGGAGAGTGTGAGCTAATAGTAGGAATTTAATAATAATAAAAAAGTATTAACATACATGTCTTCATAAACAAAAAAAAATTATAAGTACTTGAGCTATATACAATTATTAATAATTCTTGTTTAATGCTTTAAGGAGAGGAAAAACAGATCGGAATAAAATGATGAATTCACAGTACTCTCTTTCAGCGGTTCAAGGTTAGATATACTAGCTTTCTACACATAAATTTTTCATTACTGGAAGATGAATGAGAAAATTCCCAGACAAATTAAATATAATACTTTTGAGTTAGTTTTACAATAGAAAGTAAAAAACACCAATATTAACTAAAAGGAAAATTAGCAATTTGGGATAAGCGACACATAAATTTATAAAATATATTCATGGACACATTTTGTGAAAAAAGGAATTTTTCACACTAAAAGGTTAATACTTGCGCAATCACAGCTAAAATTCTGTTCGATCTCTTGGTGGTTCACTGTCTCCCAAAGGCACACTCAAAGCGGTAATTTATCACAAAATATAAATAGATCATAATTCACCACATAACACAACAGAATTTCCAAATGAACACTTCAAAAATCGGGATGATCTTTTCGCATGAAGAATGCAGAATTATTTTAACCAGAATGAAGTTTCGATAATGAAATCAGGGTGATTCTTCCATGTGAGGCAGACTTTTTCACATGCACAGATGGTGCAGGATCATGGGAATCTTGAAGGTGAAAACGCAATTTCAGAATGACACACTGTACCTCAAAACTGGATTCACTACTTCAAAACTTTTCCTTTTAGAAATGCGAGATGCATTTGTCCAAGTGCTGATTGCACTTCTTTAAAACCTTTTCTCTTAGAAATGCGGGATGCATTGATCAAAGTGCCGGGAGCACTTCTTCAAAACCGTAACTCCTCTTGAAAACTGTTCCAGTAATTCAGAATGCATCATTTATTCATCCGGGATGGTACTGATTCTATGAGAAGGCAAGGCGCGCCGAATTTTGAATGATGAGTTACTTTTCCATCTCTTCCGAGACCCCAAATTTTTACTCTAAAATCCTAACCACTGAGAGAGAGTACATGGCTCGTTTTTATGTTGTCTGGTTTTTTTCTGGATTCAATGAAGAGACAGATTTTTAGAAGATGACATTTAATTGAACAATATATTTTTGTATAGTATTTACAAAGTTAGAAATAAATCTATTGGGCATACATATTAAGGTTCTATCAAAATGCAGGTCTTTTCATGCTGACCGCTACCTTGCATCTGCCGACACTCGTGTGAGCCCCTTAGAATGAGGTCACAAAGTAGAGATCAAGTTCGTGGTGCCCTTTATTGTAGGAAGGCGTCTCAAAATGTATACATTCTACGTATATATATATATATATATATATATATATATATATACCCAAAAATATATAACAATAATAAATATTTAATAGCCTTGGATGTATGCAGAAGTAAATAAAATGTTCTTTCCTTCTTCTGAAAAGGAAACACACAAAATTTACAATAATCTTCCCACCATTAATTCCATCTATCAAAAAATATCATAAGAAATGCTAATAGGAAACAATTAAATTTTGCTTAGAGGTAGCAATACCGATGTCTTTTTAGAGGTGATATTTTTTCTTGTTTAAAGCTTAAGTTAAGTTAGTGTCTCATTCTTTGGTAAAATCACTGTTATAATAATTTTTTTTCTTATAAATTTAGGTTCATATTTGAAATTATTTGTTCGCAAATATTACCAATATCTTATAAGTTTCGAAAAAATCATTTTCAGAACCCCCCTCCCCCCCAAAACACCGGAATTCTGAATTCATAAATATAAATAGATGTTTCCTAGTGAGATTCATGTATTTTTGTTAAAAAATTATCTGATAGCGGAAAGAAAATAAGATGTGAGTTAAACAATTTTGAAACTCATTAATTAATTAATTTTTTACATTTTTATTTGTTATAAAAAGTGTGACAATGTTATAAACATTATTAAAAATATTGTTATCCGGTATGAACTTTTCCTATAAAATGCCCAGAGTTTTTTTTTGATACTTTATACACCAAAACGAAATACTTACGAAACACATTTTGTCAAAAGTTTAATTTTAGACTTTCTAGGATATTCTGAAAAATTTACAGTATTGAAATTATTACCATAACCAATATTAATAAAATAAGTTTACTATTTAAATGGAATAGTAATCGGAGATGTTTACCATGGTCTATGGATTTCTTCGAATACCTGGGCCGCGAAGAGGCACCAAACCCGAATCTAGTAATCTTTGAAGTCTCTTATTTATGTTATTTACGTGATTCGGTCTTTGAGCAAGAGAGGAAAATTTGTAATCCCGACGATTTCCATATATTACGACACATACAGGAGTCAATTTCTTCAAATGTAGTAAACTGTGCATGCAAAAATAACCTTTTCTGTACTATTAGTAATTAATGAATATAGCGCTTTGAGAAAATTAAGAATGTTCGACTGATGCTATTTAGAGGTATATATTATCAAAGATGAAATACATAATTTCGATGCCTATTAGCATATTTTTAGGGGAAAAGATATCAAACAAATTTATCAAGTCTCCTGAAGAAAATTTAGTCCTTTATTTGGAGTTTTTGATGCACAAATTCGGAAGCGATTAAGCACTCTAATGTTTTCCACATAAACCTTCTCCTGTGTTCTATTTTCAATTCCTCCTCTAGTCTTTATTTCCGAGTATTCCCTTACAGCCGATACAGATACCAGATAATAAAATGTATTCCATCGATTGTGATGTTAAATGAAGGTGAAACATTTTATTGCTTTTCGATTCTTTTTATGTGAGAAAAATATGCACGAATGGTAGTATGGATAACCACTTGACAAAATGTACTATTTTTCATGCTTTAAGAAAATTACCGATCGATAAAAAGATTATGTAAGAATTTATCGGGTAGGGAATAAAAGAATATCTATAAATCTTAAGCATCAGAATAAAATGTGTAAAGCAGCAGAAAGGCAGCAGTATCAGTCTTCGATAGATGACATTACCATTGTTTCTTAAAAAAATATTTATCGCATTCTTAATTTATTTGTTAAGCTCCATTTTATTTGTTGTTCATATTATTTAAATACAAAAGTAATAAGTGTAGCCATAAGGGCGAGTAAAAGAAATTATTTAGCATAAAAGTTTTCCTTAAGGTACTTAAGCATGTGTGAAGTAATGAATGTTAAATATGTATTAATTAGATAAAATGCTAAAATTGCAAGCCATAATTTTGATTTCGTAGATATTGTTTAATCAGAAAGAAGAAATATTATCGTGAAAAATAATAAATGAAAGAAAAAAGACAACAAATAAGTAAAATTAAGAAAAGTAATTATGAAAATATTCGAAATACTTTGTGTAATGCAAATGCTGTAAATGAGTGAAATCGTCATTAAACATGAACAACTCACATTTACATATTTAATTAGTATTTGACAAGAAAATTCAGCATAGAAGCTGCTTATGCAACGCGATTTAAATCTTAAAAAATCTTAAGATGTTGCATCTACGAGGAGGTGACTCCTCTCTATAATTAATTTCTAGGACATAATTAAATAGCCACTAAAATATCAGAGAAAAGGAATACAGAAAATTTTCTGAACTATTTCCTTACTTTGTTCTGAACCCGAGATAACGCTTCCCTAATTCGTTATATAGACATTTACAGAAACTTAGTCGATCAGTTAAGGAAAGTTTAAGCAATGGCCCCTTAACCATTGCGACGAATTTAGTGATTTGGCAACTTTGATGACAAAACGAAGGTAAAAGAAAAGAACGGAAGACTAGTCCTCAACGCGCCTGGTATCTAGTTTAGAATCAATAACAAAGTACTAGCTTACCATCTCACTCGGGTTCGCGTGAGTCTAGTCATAAATACTAGGGGTTTGATCGGGTTCTTCAGTTCCCTCTTAACGGGAATCGATATAAATAATATTAATTACTATCAGTCTGCTATCGCTAACCACACCTTGCGGTGTGCCAAAGTCAGCCGATTCCAATCCAGGGTAAAGTAGGATGATTGCACTCTCTTCAAGTGTCGTAAAATAGCTTTGTTCTTACGTAAGAAGGCACAAGTAGTAATCTTTGCAACTCAGTTTTGTGAAGGGACAAGTCGCAATCTTCTCGGAAGTTAAAATTAGAGGCAGTGAGGTGGTGAGGTGGTGGTAAAAATAACAGTGAGGTGGCCCGGCTATATGTTGACTAGCTGTAGCTGAGTCTCAAACGGATGCACTATTAGTTGTGGCTTCAGTCTCTGGCACTACCTTCGAGTGTTTAATGAAGGGACACTCTCTTCAGATTGGAAATACACTGGTTATCATAAATTAAGGAAAAATCACAAAAATAGCGATAACTCTTTCAAAAGTAAGCCAAACCGTGCAAAATTTGCATATGTTGTCCACTAAGAGTAGCTGAGTAAAATTGCAATATGCAAATTAGTGACGCTGCACTCGGCTTACGTCATCTGCCTGGAGCATAAAAGTCCAAGTTTGAGAGAAAGCACACAAATTTTACTGTGATTGCGACATTGAAAATCTGAGATAGCCAATTCGTAATAATGACCTCTAGGCATCATTTGCCTGAAGAACTACGATGGAGAGCCATCGGGAGACTAGAGGCAGGGCAGAGTCAATCAGAAGTGGCCAGATGGCTAAATGTGAGTCCATCAGTGGTTCATAGACTTTGGAGGCAATTTCAAACCACAGATTCGGCATCTAGGAGGTTCAGTCAAGGACGGCCAACTGTTACGACCAGTGCCGATGACCGATATTTGACATTAAAAGCACGCAGGAATAGAACCGCTACTCCGACACATCTTAGATCCTCTCTTGCTGCAGCCACCGGAAGGTTGGTGTCAACGTCAACTGTGCGCAGAAGGCTCCACGAAGGTGGTCTGTATGCGAGACGACCAGCCATTTGCGTGCCGCTCACATCACGCCATAGGAGAGACCGTTTGCAGTGGGCCCGACAACATGTCCACTGGACGTCAGATCAATGGAGGCCTGTTCTCTTTACGGATGAGTCCAGGTTTAGTCTAGAAAGTGACAGTAGACGTTATTTGATATGGAGAGAACCTGGGACCCGTTATCATCCATCAAACATCCGTGAAAGAGATGCATACGGAAGAGGCAGTGTCTGTGTTTGGGGAGGCATATCCTTAGGAGGGCGCACAGACCTCCATGTCTTTCCAAGGGGAACCGTGAATGCTCAGGTTTATCGAGACAACATCCTTGATGCTTATGTGCGCCCATATGCCGGGGCGATTGGTGATTGCTTCCTGTTACAGGACGATAATGCAAGACCACACAGAGCTCGCATTGTTGATGATTATCTTCAACAGGAAACAATTACGCGCATGGAGTGGCCAGCTCGATCCCCGGACTTGAATCCTATCGAGCACGTTTGGGATGCTCTAGGGAGGCGTGTATCTGCCATCAATCTGCCCCCTCAGACCCTTGCCGCGCTTGCATCTGCTTTACAAAAGCAATGGCTCTCACTTCCTATTGAACTGATAGACCGCATAATTGAAAGCATCACACATCGCTGTTTGTGCTGTATTGCTTCTAGAGGCAATCATATTCCATATTAAAGGTACTTTTTCTATTGCAAACCGATACTTCCAATTTGTTTATTTTATACATGTGCTAATTTCTATACTACTATTAATGTCTGATAATTTCTTTTTATGTTGTTTAATACCTTACTATGTGTTGTATATTGTGGGTAAGTTTCATAAAATTCCATGTGTAATTTCTTGAGTTATCGCGATTTTTGTGAATTTTCCTTAATTTATGATAACCAGTGTATTAGAGAAGAGCGTTATTCGCGTCACCCATGCGACAATTAAGCACCCTCTTTAGGTGTTGAAAAAAAAAAGTAGGTACGTTCAATCGGGAAATGGCACCATTTATGTTGGTTGGGGGGTACAACTAGCGAAACTAGTGTTTTGTGACAGATCGTACTTTGCACCTTGTCTAGGTGTTCGATCTTGACACGAGTCACAGTGAGATCGCACTACTATATTCAGTATGGCTTTTTAGTGCTTTCTATTGTGCACAGTTAGCCGTGGCTTAAGCCATGGGCACTCTCCTCGAGTGTTAAATACGAGGGCGTTCTCAACGGGTGCTTAAATAAAGGGGGTGATCTCCTCAAGTTTTGAAAATAAAAGAAAAGAAAAGCCCACGTCTGACATCACAATCTTTTCAGCTCACTAAGATGCCAGTCAGTTCTAAGGTAGGAAAGTTTGATACATGTCCATGGCATGCTGAGGCTAGGCACCCGCCCCGGGTGCTAAAAGGGGACACTTATTTCAAATTCAAATGCTTAAATAGACGAAGAATGCGTTTGTGCTCAGAAAAGTTGTGTGTATGTGTGAGAGAAAATAACAGGCAGAGAAAATCTAGCCCGTGCAAATATCCACCGAGTTTGGTGGTGTACGTGCATCTTTGTTGTTGTGGTCTAGTTTGAAAGTATTTCCCCCTGACACTATCTCATTCCAGATTCGTAGTGTATCATATGCAGACCGAGAAGGTAAGTGTCCAAATAAATCTGGAATCGCTATAAGATTACAATCACTATCGTGCGTCAACTACCGGCTACTTACTATTAATTTCACTACTAGCTTCTACATTCGTTTCTCCGTCACTTTTATATGCATTTCTTTAAATCCATTCCCTACACATTTAATTTTTAATCACATTTCCTTTGGTTGAAAAAGGGCAGGAAATATAAAAATAAAATTAGAAAGTAAGCCCAGATGTTAGTTGAGGGAAAATACACAAATAGAGAGAGCCTACATTACAAGGACAGTTCAAAAAGTACATGTGTTAGGAATGGGAAATGGATGTGAGTAAGTCACTATTGTAATATCCATTGAAAGGTTTTTTTTTCTTCTAAAAAGTTCACGAGTATGACGCCCATTGCATTCCAAAAAAAATCTTCGCCATAAATTAACAGGCCGATGAAATCACCTTCGCTTTCTTTGGAGCATATTCACCAAAAGAAATCCATTATTTTGACTGTTGTTTGGATTTCGGTGAATAAGGATGGTTCCAGGTCCCCTTGATAGTAAAAACTCGACGCGTCAATAATTAAATTTTTATTTAGGTGAGAGAGGGTTTGATTGCTTATGTGTCGCACTGACAAGCAACAAGAGGGCTATTTGAGCCTTTATCAAGTGACGAAGACGACACCTTAGCTGGCACCTTCTTCTCCAAACTTCCACAGCTCACCAACGAGAGGACCTGTGACCTAGACCAGATTTTACATGCATCATCCCTACTACATGGTGGTTCTTCAGGTGTATCAGGGCTCCAATCCACGACTCGACGAAAACCATGCCGGCCGCTAGTCTGCAATCAAGACCACTAAATTACCACAGCCCCATTTTTATTTGGGATCAAATGGTTGCTGAACTAAAACTAACCTACTACCCTCATATTGTGGCAGCGGTGATGTAGTGGTGCGCTTGTCTGACTGCAAACAGTGTCGACCGAGATTCGATTCCCGACTTTGGCTTGTGTAGCTGGTCAAGAATCAACTCAATTCTTCATCTCTTAGGGGCGATAAATAAGTAACAAGTTCACTCGGGAAGTTAAATGGGATTCAACGTCAGGGGTGCCACTCGGCTCGATTACTAACTAATAATTATCTCCACAGTCCTGAGGGCGACATATCTGAGATGGGTATCATTTGATGGGACTTCTTAGGTCTGGCCAGACTTTAACTTAATCTTTATTTTGAGATTTTTGTAACAGTATGTGGAATTCTACTCTTTCCACTTTTTGAAACAAGTATTATTTTTAATTGTTCGCATTTGAAGAGGAAAAATGTTAGCACTTGTTAATACAGGCAAGGTTTTATTATAGGCAGAAAAATCCTTAAAATTTTAGAAACATTATTTGTTGGAAGAATAATGAGTTACTCTATTAGAGAAAAACTTTTTATAAAAAATACTTGTTTATGTCATATTATGTATATACATTTCTGATGTGTTTCCCTCATTATTAAATTCTTCTGCCATTTTTCATTCTAATTAAGTAGCCAATAATTACAAAACTCGAATTGAAGATACCTAAGAGCAGGATATAACAATTTATTAACTATCGAAGAATATATGTAAGGTCACTTTCTCCCGAATCATTTTTAACTGTGTCAATACTAGTTTATAATGTATTAAGAAATTCTTAGCTTACCATATCACTCGTCCTAATTCAGACACTTCTCGATAATTGTAGATTCGTATCTTAGTATTTTAACAAGCAGTTTTTCAATACAAAATATTAATTACAATACAGCAATTCAATTTACATATATTTATCAGTATGTCTTTAACATCTCTCTCTCTTTCCTTTCAATTCTATTTCACTTATATATCACTATCTCTTATTCAATTAACCTCATTTCTATTCTCACCTAATTCACCTAACTAGGTTCTTTTGAGTTCAAAAGAAATTGTAATTTTATACAATTCAGATTTCTAAAACGTCTCCCTGAGGTTAGTGAGGAGGAAATCTCGAATACACCAACATCACATATTCAACTTATACAAGTTTTTATTAAAACATGGAAATTGTACAAATTATAAATATCTCAAAATAATTTTAGTTAGAGTCTGGAGTAAATTTTATGAAATATGAAAGTTAGATTAGATTTTATAATATATCATAAATAGAAGTAAATTATGTACAAAATTTAGATTTGTGAAAAATACTTCCAGACAGTAATGATATGTGAGAATTCAGATGAAATATAACACTAAATATAAAGAAAAATGATTCTCAGCATCAAATGGATTAAAACTAAAGAAACTATCCCATTCCTTTCACAAAGGTGAAAAAATAGCGCATTGTTTGTGTTTTCCTTTTTTAGTATAATACTCTGTAGCAACGATATTTTGCTGATTTATAAATAACATTTTTATATTGTATGATTCTACAAAAAATATCAGCGATTTTTCAAGATTTATTTGAATTAATGTAAAAATATGGTAAATGGTGAAATTAATGACCCTGACATGCCCGATATAAATCTATTCCCGGAATAGATTATACTCAGAAGAATGCTTGTCTTTCAAGTTTATGAATGTATTCATTATTAAATGCCTCATTTCTTGTGAAATCATTTGGATGTTTTGATAAGACTGAATCCGACAATTCCTTTCAAAATAAATGTTATGAATTAATGGTGCTCTGCAAGTATTCCCGATGAATCTGGTAGTTTTTTAACCACAATAGAGTGAGATGAATCTGGTAGTTTCTTTAACCATAATAAAGGGACGAATGTGCCATCTGAACTAGTACACTCCTCTGCAGGGTTCGTCAAATAAGTAGGGGATTGATTTTTCCGGCAAATCTGAAAGGTTCGGAGATTTGCGATATCCTAAGCGATCTGTGTCAGGTGTCCCCCGAGCTGTTAGAGTGCGTAGATCTCGGCCAAATTGAAAGGGTGATTAGTATTGGTATCGAGAGAGAAAATATTCGAATCACTGAATAGTGATGAGTCATAAAATGTTGCATTAAACAGAAAAAATCCGCTTAGGAGACTTTAGATATGATCTGTGAGACTAATAATGAAGAAATCATAATCAGAATTAGTATTTTTGAGTGGCACAAGAAATTCATTGGTAGGAGAGAAGATATCGTAGACGAACATCTCGTAGGAGGATCAACATTGATCAAATTGATGAAATTGCTACGAAATTAGGGAACTTTTGAACAGAAACCTCTGGTTAGGTGTTCATATGATAACATAGAATTTAAATCTAACAAAATTCATATATTTTTAATTACGATGACTAATCAGACTCAGTCATGCTTCTCTAATTGTGAAAGAAGTAGTGACCAAAAACAACATTGCAATATTGACCCAATCACTCGTCACAATCAGAAGTCGAAGGGGACCAAAATTTCCCGTCGACTTCTTTTTGTTCTCTGGGATAAAAAAAAGCGTTTGAAAGGGCATCTTTTTAGGTCTAAAGATGCTGTTCAAACAGCTTCGACGGGATACCCGAACAGTCTTGGGGGTTTTCGATTTCCAGAGTAAGTAAGAAGAATGGAAAAATAACCCCTGGAAATGGTTTGCTGATGCCATTTTATAAATTATCAAGCCACTGTATATATATTTTCAATAAATTTCTTTTTATGATTTCAGTCCTGATTCTTGTTGACAAACCTTGTGCAAGCTTCCTTTCTTCATGTTGGAAGGATATTTAGGTCCGGTTTAAATTTATGTAACACAGTCCCCAATATTTGGCACGTCAGGTCTTAATCCCTTGACATGCAAATAAAACGGAATTTGATGTGTCCGAAAAGTACAATTTACGAATAATTTGGCTCAACTGAACAGTTATGTGAAAGATTAGAAACAAAACGATTTATTTTGAAGTTTGCATTGATATAACATTTAATCAGTTTGCTATATAAAGTTAACCCCTTGATAAGCAATGATGTCTGTGAAACGTCATTGTTTTCACGTGTCATTGTAGACTTTAACATCTCCGATATGTCACAACTGTCTGAGGTAGACGTTGTGCTGTATATAATTCAATCATTTCACTCGTGAGTCGGTTCTGTGCTGTTTAGAATATTCAAGGTGCTCCCCTCATCTCAATGCTCTCAGGGGCTAACCTCTTTAGTTAAGTACAAGCATCATGATCCCAAGGCCTCCTAATGATCTTTTTCTTTCCCATGGGGCTTACTATATTTGGTAAACACCGGTGACGCGTCCCCGATATATCCTAGCAATCCTTCTCTGTTTTCAACCTTTCTTCTGGTCATTCAATTTTCACCTTTTTCTACCACTTTTCTTACGTCAAGTCTACAAACACTTGTTTTTTTCAATCATAATCAATTTTGAATTTTCTTTATTTCCAAATTATTTGCTCTTCAACAGTCACTTTGCTTTTATATTTTCCAATTTTTGTTTTTGTTGGCTCACTATTCTGTATGTTTGCAACGTGTGGTATTCCATAAGGAGGCCGCATACGGCGAGGGTTCTCTGATGGAGATGAAAAGGGAGAAGTACATTGAACATTCTAAACAAAGCAGAATTGAATAATCTAATAATGTACTGAATAGTTCTTAACGTCTCGGAGATCTACATGCCTACAATGGCACATGAAATGAATGACGTTTTCCTGGCGTCGTTGTATATTATCGAGTTAAACGAATCAGGATTTGAACTTTCTGTTCGAATTAGTCATCAGGAGTACCTAGTTGTGTTTTATGAAGTCCCTATCCTTGTTGGGATTTAATTTTCTGTTGGATAGTTTAGCTTGATTACTTCAAGTGCCCAGTGCAATTAAAATTTATTGAATTTACTTTAGGATTAATGAATTTAAATAATTAAATGAAGAGAATAATTTAGGAACAAAAAATTAGAAGTTACATGAAAAAGATGGAGAAGTACAGGTTGAAATGCATTCATCCAATCAGGAGACAGCAGCTCTGGTTTGATTCTGGATGAAGTGAGGTGGGTGGGACAAGTTTTAGGTTTCAACGAGGGACCCAGAGAGTGTATTGTGATTGGCTGTTTGTTAAAGTGTGAACTCAGAAATTTTTTATCGAATATTCCTTGGGCAGAGTTGCACGGAGAATCAGTGTCAACTCTATCATCAGGGTTATGTTCATGCGGTTTTCTATATCTGTATTTTAAAATATTATAAATTGGAATCTCTAAAATGGATGGGTGTGTGCTTAAGTTAATTTTTTCATGGAATTGTTCGGTAATGCTATTGATAAAATTTTTAATTGTTGGGAGGTCTACGGAGTTTCGTAGATCTTCATTTCTCGTAAACAATCTTGCATTACAAATCCTTCTCACGATATTGTTCTGTAAGATTTCAACTTTATTAAAATGGGTTTGAGCTGTCTGTCTCCAGATGGGACAAGCGTAAGTTATGATTGGACGCAGAAGTTGTTTATATAAGCAACTTATAATTAAAGTTTAACGTATTAAAGTTCCGACGTATTAAAGGGATTAATTTGTTCGCGGCGTGTCGAAACTTTGTTTGTATTTGTGTGATGAGTTTGTCAAATGTGAGTACACCAATCATCTAAGTAAGTGAAGTGTCTGTTTAGGTGGTGGCCTACAATTTTTGGGTTTTGATGTTTTGCAAGTATCGTTGTGTCGTCTGCGTACATGCAGAGAATTGTGTTGTCGTATCTGGGAATATCGTTCATGTAAATTTGGAAAAGGGCCGGACCCAAATGTGAGCTCTGAGGGACGCCCAAGCTAATTAGTCGTGGTGTGAAGAAATTATGATTTATTTTTACTACAAAGGATCTAATTCTTAGGTATGAATTTATAAGAGTTATTAGGTGAGGAGAGAATCTATTTTTAATCATTTTATAGATGAGTTCTTCGTGCCAGCACTGTAAGTGTTGTCTTGATTTGTTCACTTTGGAGCATTTTAATTTTATTTCTGATGTGTTTGTTGTTTAAGTGTTTCTTATCAGCAGGGTTTCTCGAGAATTGCCGGTTTTTCCTGGCTCTATTTCTGTATTTGAATAATTCTTTGATTTCCCCACTGATAAAGTTCTGTTGTTGTGGTGGGAGTGCCGTGGATGAAGCGTTGTGTGCATTAGTAATTTCTTTAGTGTAACTGGTGGCTTGCGATGCTAATTCTTCTATGTTTCTTGGTTTTAGTAGGATCATTGCATTATTTCTAAGAGTAGCATTGAATAAGCACTAGTTTTTTTTTTTTTTTTTTTTTTTTATGATGTGATACTGTATATTTCTGCAATCTATTTCGATTTTTACAGGGTTATGATCAGAGCTTAGTTCGGGGAGGGAGGTGAGGAGGACTGGCTAATAGCAGTCGCTCCTTAGAAGAAGGTCTATTGTGAATCGTGAGTTATTTCCAAATCGAGTAGGGGTGTAGGGATTTGATTTTGATGTTGTTTTGATCAGCAAACTCTTTTAGTTTTTTGCCTCTGTGATGAGTTGTTGTACTGCCCCAATTTGTATATTTGGCTTTAAAATCCCCACAGATCATAGAAGGTTTCCTATTCGTAGGATCCTTTCTAAGTCTAGGGGAGTAGTGTTTTTCTTGTGGAGGGAGGAAAGAGTATGTTGAGGTAAAGTGCAAGCTCAGGACTATGACCACTCGATTGATGTGATCGATTCTTTTTCAAAGAATTAAAATAACATAATCGGCTTTTTACAGTAAATTTTGTAATGTTAGAGTTATGGTCAGAGGAGAAGACTTGTACTGTTTCCAAAAATTTAGGAAAAATCTAACAAATTGATTGTGAAATTCTTATGCGTTGGAATTTACTGAAATTTAACAAAAATATTAATGAAATATTGTTTCACAAATTAGAAACACTGGGAAAACAATAATTTTATTTTCTGTCTTGAAAACCACACACACAAAACGTACCAAGACACATTGTACCTGAGTTTACTGTGTCATCAATATTAATATGGAGTGTGATCGCTTCTAACAGCTATAGAGGCAAGGCAGCAAGGTCCCATACTAAAAATGGTGGTATTCATTATTTTATTTCACAGCAAAGCCTATTAATTTATGAGGGCAGTTAAATGACGTTAAAGAGTTGCAGGGGACGGTTTAAGTGCAGTAATACATCTCAAAAGCGCATTCCCAATATGGTCAACAAGCCTGGAAAAAGTCCTTGCCATCCTACAAGCCCAATAATCTTCATAAAAAGATAATTCTCTACCAACTTGTGGCATATTTCCTTCCTTATTTAATTCTACAGCCATCTTAAAGTCTAATTAAATAGATTTAAGACTCCAATTGAATTAAGTAAGAGAAAGGCAATACAGTTTACTATCTATTACAATAGAATATCCAGATCACTCTATCTCTCACTGGAATCCCTCTTAATTAAGTCAATCCTAATTATATTCTAATAATAAAGTCAATTCCATCTTTCCAATTTACACACTTCTTGTTTATCACAGATTCAGCTCGTATAACTCTAACTAGTAGTCATTTCAATCCAAATGATTAATTTAGATTATTCAATCCAATCAACGATTATCATTCAGTTTGTCGTTATTCTCTATTTCCGTTCTATTTCCTTTCAGTTCAATTTCATTTTTTATATCATTATCTTTAATTCACATCTTATTTTCATCTAATTTGTTTCATCACGTATCAGTATGGTTGGGAAGGAATTGTAAATTTAGACAATTCAAATTGCTAAAACTTTATCGAGCTTAGTGAAGAGAAAATTGCAGACAGCCTAACGTCACAAACATATGGTTTATCATTATCGTTTTGTGGAATATAGAATTCACTCATTAGACTTGAGTAAGGACAACTATTGGATCTAAATAGTGGATCTTTTTTATACTTGGGCGTTATGATAAAAAGAGAAATGTTAGTATACATTAAACAGGCTGTTTCTAGAAGTGATCTTATAGTAAACTTAAACTTGTGTAATTAAATATTTTAATTAAATGTCATACATAAGTTTCCTGAAAAACAACCTAATAAGACGATTAAATATTTCTGTATGTACTATATCTTTAAAATTATATTCATCATACAAAACGATGAAAATGAAACTCTCATAATCTTTTTGTGAATAATAAAGATTGGTTTTATTGACTTCGCAACACGAGTGATATTAGCGAGGATAACAAAGAAGTTTATTTTAATAAAGCCTTCGAAGATCAAAATATGTAATTTTTACTACTTTAATTCTCCATAGTGATATGTCTAGCGAAACTTATATGAACAGTTTTGAAGTATAAAATGTTAAATAAAGAATCATTTCCTTCCCCCCCCCCCCCCCGAGCTTAAAAAATTGTTTTTATAATATTAATAAAATAAAATTATTCTTATTATTATTCTATTATTTTAATATTTATTTTAATTTACCATGATCTTTATTTATATATTTATTTTAATTTACCATGATCTTTATTTATATATTTATTTTAATTTACCATGATCTTTATTTATATATTTATTTTAATTTACCATGATCTTTATTTATATATTTATTTTAATTTACCATGATCTTTATTTATATATTTATTTTAATTTACCATGATCTTTATTTATATATTTATTTTAATTTACCATGATCTTTATTTATATATTTATTTTAATGATTTTAAAATAATAAAGTAAATATATAATATTAATAATAAATGTAAAAGTATATATAATAATTAATCTTTAAAAAAGATTTTTCATTCTCATTTCGTTTCAATAGTATTTTATTATTCAAAATAAGCACACATAATCACTAATGTTCCAATAGTAAAATCTTATAGAGCTTGATTAAATAGCGATTTCAAAATTTGATATCAAGAATCTTCAATGCTTCATGCATGTTACTAAAATTAAATAGACGCAAAAACTATTTACTTGACTTGCAATGTCACTTACAACTTGTATGATTCTTCTAAACATAGTCTTAAAGTAATTACTTCGTTGGTTGTGTTATTTAAAAAGATTCTGAAATTGAAAACTGATGTTTTTGTCATAAAAAGTATACAGGGGTAAGAAAAAATCGTTAGAGCTCTAAATATTCTTGTCAACTGGAGCTTCTAATTTCATCCTCAGAAAAAAAATTAAGGCGGAAACAAATGGTACATTAGATTAATTTTTTCCGGTTTGTGTATGGAATGATATTGATAAACACAGACTTAAACAAAGAAATGGAATCGAAAACCTATTTGTTTTATTCTAGGACAAGCAGTCACGTTGTTTTCGTCGAGTCGGGGGCACGAGCCCTAATACCGCAAAAGACCCATCGTATAGCGGGATTGATGCATGTTAAATCTGGAAAAGATCTCAAGTCTCCCTGTGGAGTGTTGATGATACTTGGAGGAAGGTGTCAACGCTGGCGTCGTCATTGTTTCTTTTTCTTTTTTCTTATCGTGACTCAAAATTATTAGGTCCGTCACCAATAATCCTCATGTTGCTTTTCAGTCTGATTTAATAAACAACCACTAAACAAAATAAATTCGCTTAAAAGAACGAATAATTTATTATATCAGTAGCACAAAACATAACACTTTCTAGCTTACATACAAGTTATTAGTTTATATTCATACAAACAATGGTTATAGTTTGAAAAGCTATCTATTTTTTTCATTTTGAAAAAAAAAAAAAAAAATCAATTTCAAGCAATATAATCTAAATCATTTATGAATTTTCAGTTAAGCATTCATATATATACTTTTTAATACTTCTGAATGAATTTCTACACTGAAATACTATAAGTAAACTACATGCTTTAGATGACACTAATCTATTAATCTAAGAAAAGTCTAAGTAAGAAATGTTTCGTATAAATTGAAAGAATTTTAAATATTTTTTATATCAAATATTTTTAAATGCTGCATAAAAGCTCAGTTTTAGGTATTCATAGTAATACTGTGACCACTAAAAATAAATTAATCAACACAGACGGATATAAAATAATGGGTAATTCAAGCGGTCTAGAATGAAGAATCGTTGTTTTATTTCCGTATTTACACCTCAATAACAAAGGTATAATTAATTGAGGCAGTAAAGGATATCTGTTTAAGACGACCAGCAAATCCTCTTTATTTTAACTTCATTTATTTTTAGTGCAGAGTTGTCGCGACTTCCCCAATAAGAACACTAGGGACAATAACATTTGCTGTTTTATATCCCTTAAAAATAAATAACTGAAGAAAAACGTTTTTAATCAGTGTTAGAAAGGTGTTTGTTGCCAATCGACATCAAAATAACCTTTAAAAGGAAAATGATTACAGAACGTTATTTCAGATTATCTGATTTGATTATTTTCGAGTTTAACACGTGCATTTTTCGCAAAAAATGCAACATTCTTGAGTGTTGTTTAATAGATTTCCTTTATAGCCGTCTTATTTTTATGCATTGACTTACGATATGAAGGAATCACAGTAGTGTAAAAATAATGTTCGTTTCTAAAAACATTTTGTTTGCAATATTATTGGTAACCTAGGAAAATTCTTGTGAGTTATTGTATTCACAAGCGAAGGATGCAATATATTTTATTTAATCTTTTTCGTTGCTGAAATTTTAAAAAAAAAAGCTCATTTATTATTACTTTACAGTTCTATTAGATGACACCACGGTCAACTAAATGACGTTATAGTAGATGACATCATCTGATATAGTGAATTATAATTAATAATTAAATTTTCTGAACATAATTAGATAAATTGGCTTTACCTTTTCAATAAAATTGTTATTAATTATTTTTCGAATGAAGGAAATTACTAGCTATATTTGCTACTTTTATAACTGTTCTTTGTAAAAATATTTCATAGAACTTTCTGACCGATATGTTGTGCGCGTGAAACATTCGTATTTCCAATAAGCCATTGTTTATTTCAGACAGATGATGAGTAGATTTTAATTCCATTTTCGAATAGAAATTTTTGTTATGCTAATATTTTTTTTTCCAAAGCATTTTCTTGCGACGTTATTAGTGACATAAAAGAAGTTTTTTATGAGTTTTGTATTTCATTGAAATATGTGAAAAAAAAAAAAATCCAAATCAGTATTTAAAAACTAAACTCTTTCCCATCTCGAGATAAATTCTTTCGCATTTTACGGTATTAAATTGTCTTTATCATAATTCTGAAGAAAAACAGTTCACATTCTTAAATTGCATTCGTAAATGTGCTTTATTATGCTGCATATCGATTCCTATATTTTTACGAACGAATAAGACTTTTTAATAAGACATCGGTAAAAAACGAATTTTTTGAACATGAGTTTTCTTTCAAACTTCCTACTTTGCATAACATAATTTTTTATTTTTTTTCAATATAAATAAAAATTAAAATTAGAAATTTATTTTTCATTAATTGTTTAACAAAATAATAACTAACAAAAGAGAGTTTAAGCAATGATCTCTTCACCTTAATGACGGATTTGACGACTTGATGAGAAACTTGGCGCAAAATTTAATTCTTTAAATAATTAGCTTCAATCCGTTAATTTTTATTAAACATAATTAAATAATAGTATTGTCATCCAAAACAATCGTGAATAGAAAATTTCATCTTAATTGAGCTTTTTAAAATGTCACAAAAAAGCTTTTAAAATTTTGACCCAGTTATAATGTGAGTAGAAGAAAACCCATCAAAAAGCGAAATTGAAAGAAAAGTGCAAGCTTTTTATTAATTTACTTAAAATATTACAAGAATACTTTTTACAAGTTTACAAAAATAACTGTACGTATAATTAATGATTACAGAATTTTGCTATCTTAAGTGATTAAATTTTGTAATATTTCGTCTTTAATTACAATAAATACTCTACTTAAATACTTCTCTAAGAAGAGTGTTTTTAAGTAAATACCATTTGATGTATAAATAAAAAACAAGAACAATGTTTTCTGCTATTTTATTTTTATTAGAAAACCTGCACTGTATAATTTACTTTTCAACGTAACTACCACCAATATTAAGGAGCTTAACATATTATGCAATCAATTTCTGAATTCCATCCTCATAGTAACCTACCGCCTGATTCATAAAGAACATACCACAATTTCACAAATAGCACTATAAATTATGAAAAGTTAAATATCACTTAAAATATATTTTGCATGAATCCAAATTTGTTTATAAATATTTACAAGAAATATAACAGGAATGGTATCTTTTAAAATTTTGAATGCTAATTATATTTATATAATGTTAAACTTAACATATGATATTGCTATTATTTATTTATGCTCTTATTGCTATTATTTATTTATGTGGCAATGTTTTGAAATATCTATGATGCACATGAGGTATATAAGGTAATAGCTGATCCATATCTTTATATTTTTTGTATGTAATAAGTCTGGCATCTTTATACAAATATAATATTTTTAGTAATGTTCTTCAATCTAAAGTTCTGAGGGAAGGAAACTCGACAATAATTTTATCCACGTAAGGATACCCTACATAAATCATATTCCACTTTCAGTTTTCTGAGTGGAAGATGGTCCACACGAATCTCCTCTGCATAACCATTTCCATCTGAATACCTTACAATGGTAAACAAGCAGATTGCTTGGAAGCACTCTGAAAAAGGTTCTTCGAAACCCATGCTGCATCTGGTGGCCCCACAAATAATATAACAGATGAGTCAAGAATAAGTGAAGATGGTGAAAAATGGAAGATAAAGCTTTTCTCTTTCTTGAGCAGAAATGCTATTGGTTAATCAAGTTAAACAAGGAAATGAAAAAAAAATTAGAGAAGGCCGAAACTACCTTCATCAACACTCTAATTGAGTTAGAAGGCAGTTATCCAGATGGTGAGACGAAAAGTGCCTTAGAATTCCAAGGAGATGTATCAGTTAATGAAGAAAATAAGAAAAAATAATAAGTGAGATTAGATCTCTATCTTCGTGCCCAGTTCTTAACTGTATTCATACTAAGTAAAGAAAAAATTAACTGGTTCAGCCACTAAAAATGACAAATCTGTTAAAAAAGATTCCAGATTATCTGTTTTAAAATTCTTATAATAAAGTTCAAAAATTGATTATTCAAAATTCCTCACCAAAACAGATAAACAATCAAATTTAGAAAATTCATTTATTCTAAAAACTTTGAATAATTTTACTGTACCAAGAAAATTGCTTGATTAATCAGCGTTTGATACCTTGCCCTCATCCACAAAAAGAGCAAACTTTTACCTGTCAAAAATTATCATAATAGATGCTTGAAACGTGGTGAAAGCTACTTCGTACCGACCTATGCACTATGAAAAACAAGATAAATACCTCACTATGAATCAATTGCTACATCATGTGGCATCTTGGGAGTGATGATTGAAGTTCCCTATGTCAAACAAGAGTAAATCCTCAATTAAAACCAACAACAGAAATCATAATTAAATTCAATTCTCAACCAATTACTGAAAATTTCTCTTACGCTCTAGCTGTTAGCGACGAGAAGGTAACCCAGATGGTGAGATCTTACATTTACCTAAGATCAAACCTAATTCTCCCAAGATAAAGCATAAAAATTCTAATCCTAATACTGCAAATAAACTCTGAGGAAGAATTCCTTACCACGGTTTTTACTGATGATAGTAAAATGAATGGTAGGGTGGATTTTGGTTTTGTTGTCTTCCGGAAAGGTAATGAAATTCAGTGCTTACAATACAGAATCAGAGACGAGTGCACTGTTTTTGTAGCTGAACTTTTGTGCTTAAATTTCGTCATCAAGTGAATTGTTCAACGAAATTGTATTGCCTCGAGCTATCTGATTTGTTCTGATTCACTCTCCTCCTTGGAGACATTAAAAAACATCTCTTACTCGAATGATATTGTTGTTGAAATTCAAAAGCATCTCAAACACTTCAAAGATCAGAACACTACTGTTTGTTTTTCTTTTGTACGGGGACAATCTGGTATTTGTGGCAACGAGAGGGCTGACTTTCTGGCAAAGACTACCACGAAGAGGGAAATTGATCTTAAAGTTAATATTCCTCAATAGTACTTCAAAAAGATTACTATGGAAGTGTTCTGAAATCATGGAACGAAATATATATTAAATCAAATGCAGCAAGCATCACGAAAAGATTTTTTCCAGACGTCAGTATAAGCATGTCTTGCCGTCACTTCTTCCCTAGCTTTAAAATTTCGCAATTTTCTTACAGGTCATGGTAACTTTAAGAAATATCTGAATACATTTAATTTAAGTTCGAATACAATTTGCAACTGTATTGCCGTAGGTGATGTCGATATTGAGCACGTTTTATTTCTATGTCCAAAATTTGTCTCACAGAGAAATATTCTTGAATAAACTTTGAAAAAATTAAACATTAACCGGTCCCCATATTTTAGTAATTTAATTTCTAGTAAAAGTTCTTTTTTTTTATATTTTTTTATCATATATATTGAAGATATTTATAATCCTTCTTAATTTTTGTTTGTATATTGTTTAGTCACATGCTTTTGTTGTTGTTCTTGTTTATTGTAATATACTGTTTTATACTTACTTCTGTAAGCTCTCTGTGATACTTAGTGGTACACAGGGACGTTGTTTGTTGTTCAATAAAAAAAACTGCAAATAGCAACGAAATTAGTTGAAGCAAATTTATCACCTTCAATACTGTTAAAAGATTACTCTCCTCAGAATCTTTTCCCAGTCTTTTATCAACCTACAAAAAAGATGATAAACGTCAGCAACAGTGTAGATAAACTTACTAACTTTATACAGAAAATCGCATCCTCCATAAATTAGATTCTAACTGCACAAGTAAAGAACATAATAAATTTCAGCTCGGATAGCATAAAGGTAAGTCTCTTTAGAATTCAATCTTCAGTTCTGCAGCTCTTCTAACTACTATGATAATTTTTTTCTCCCCAGGTAATCTGATAGAAAGATGGGAACAATCACATGTAATAAAAATTCTAGAATTTCCCTTTACCTCTTCACCTCTCAATCATATTTAAAACTCCATCTACACGTTACCTCAATAATACCAATAGTACAGTCTAAAAGTAGTTTTCTAATTTCAAAACCTTCAATAACCCTCTTTTACTTTTACCTTAAGCATTCAAGTAATCTTCTATTAATCTTAAATATTTAAAACTAATTTTCTTAATATCTTAATTTAGGTTCTGTTTTTTAGTAAGTTATTGTCAAATCTCTTCTCACTTTTAAGGTCTGAGATCGACGCCCGGCTAGTTTACAAGCTCAAAATAACTCCTCGTACTTGCACACAGATACAATTTTCGTTAAGATAAAAGTCATATCTTAGTTTCTTAAGAATATTTTTAAGTGTGTATCAGTTGGTATTGATTATTTTTAAGTTCATGGTTTATTTACTTTAGGTTTAATGTATTTGCTTACTTTTTTCTAATTTGGAATTCTATTCGTCTCTGAAATTTTGATTATTCTTAGTTTATACCTTTAATGATAATATAATTATTGAAGATTTGATGGTTGGATTCATGAAACTGGATTAAATACGCGCTTTCCATTCTAAAATGTGAACTGTGTGTATTTGAATTATTATCGATTAAAATTTTTCTTAAAAGTTCGTTTATCTCGAAATTTGCTATTTTATGAGTAGCTTTGCATTTAACTAGGTTGTAATTTTTGATTAATGGTTTTTATACATTTGGAATAAAGTTTATAATATATAATTTGTAGTTTAGTAACCCTTTTTCATTACCATAATTTGTATGTTTTTAATTTAGAAAAACATTTTTCATTTTAGAATTTCGTTATATTATTATATGGTTTCTTCAGTTAACTCTGTAGCAATTGTTCGTTTTTAGCTTTAAAAATTGTTTATATATACACACACACATCTGTGTGTGTGTGTATGTAGTATGATATATTATATATATGTATCACATAATTACAATTTCCAATTTGAAAGTATTTGTTTTTTAAAAATTTATAGATAAGATGTGATATTTATTTTTACAAAGAGTGATTATTATGTATAAAATTTTCAAAAAGTCCTTTAAATTCATCATATTTTTTTTTGAATATTAAAGAAATGCTTTTGATTCACAAAGAGATTCATATTATTTTAATCGTGCTTATCTCCATAAATATCTCTATATGCTACGATTAATCCTCATTAATCATTTTACTTAAACTTTTGAAATTTTTTTTTGAAAAGTTTGATAATGTTGTGATAACAAAATAAGAGAGAGATGAATATTCATATAGCTAGTAAAAAAAAAACTTTGAAAATAAACGACAGAAAAAAATACTGCTTGAAAGTTTGAAGATTGATAAAGAGGTCCTCAAGGGGAAAAATAGATAAAATGTGTATAATACAAAATAACGAATGAATATTGTTATTGTTGAATATTATTGTTGTTTGAATGAATATTTACCAAAATTGTGCGGAAACATTATTTGAAACATCTTTATTTGTAACATAGTGGAACAATAAAAATATTGAAGAAATAAAAAAGGGCTTTTTCAAAATGCGTATATTGATTCGAAAAACAATATTTAATTAGCATAGTAAAATATTTGTTTGTAAGGGTGGTTGTGTTATTGTTCACTTCTGTCTTTCTTATTTATATACTGATTAAAAATATATATATAGTAGTAATGGAGGAGTCTTCTTAAAGCTCTAATTAGATTAATGCTGAATTAAATATTAATTTTTTTCTTGGTATTTGATACAGCAATTTTAATTTGTATGAAAAAAGAAATCCATAAAATGCAAAAAGTATTACTTTGAAACTTTAAGCAGTAAAATTCTTAAAATAAAGGTGCTGATTCGTATCACTTTTGAATCGGAGAGAAAAATTCGCTTTAAACGAACACACTTACCTTACCCAAGGAAGTACTCACAATGTCACGAGGAATATATAAACAACCCAAATAGAGAGGCACGGAATTGAATCTCGACTCAAGATTTTTATTAATTAAAATAAATCAGAGCTATAAATATAGGAATGTAAGTGATATTAACATAAATGAGTAAATGCATAATGCAAAGCGCAACAATAGGGAGATGAAAACCTATCTCGATTTTTCTGCTTAGTGAAAGGTACATACAGAAAATAGTCAAAGATGCACTTCTTAGTTCACGCCTTTTTGCAAAAGCCCTTAAAAAAATGCTGTGGCTCGCAAATAGATTTCATGTACCTTTGATTACCTTTTTTCCACCATTTAAATTGAAATTTAATAGGATGCAACGTGTGAAAGAATGTAGATTTCTGGAACAAGAGCTGAATCCGGTTCTTGTGTCATTGCCAGAAAATGAGTTCATTTAGAAAACTACATTTCCCCTTTTTTAAAAAGCAGCAGTGCCCCGTTGCAATCTAATTCGACTCCTTGTAATAGGTCTACTTGAAAATTTAGGTACTCCCTTTCCATTAATTTGAACTTTGTAGTCAAAAGTTCTTTCCATACTTTTTACTTCAAACTTTATACTTCAAACTTTATACTTCATACTTTATGCTTCATACTTTATACTTCAAACTTTATGCTTCATACTTTATGCTTCATACTTTATGCTTCATACTTTATACATCATACTTTATACATCATACTTTATACTTCATACTTTATACTTCATACTTTATACTTTGTCATATCAGATAATCGTCAAGTTATTTGATATGTTTCAAAATAACGTCTTAAGAGCTTATTGGACAGTTCAACGTTTCGTACTAATCAGGCAGTCGTCAGAAGATGGGAAGTCTCACATAACTGATTAATATCTTTCACTATATTTGATAAGAACAACCGTCCTCAATTATTTATTGTTTCTCAGGAAGTACCATGTTTCATTATGCTTTTCGACTACGAAATTAGCGATTTCAGTGGCTTCAGCAGTTGGCAAGCTTTTGTAAGTGTGAATCTTGTCAAATGATCTGCACAAATGATGTCGTACCTATTTTCGCATCCTGTTACGGGAAAGCATCCTAGTAGATCAATTCCAATTTTTGTAAATGGTACGTCAAGCGTTGCTATCGCGTGAAGTTGACCTGCTGGAAGTTGAGGAGATTTCTTTCCTTGACATTTTTGTAGTGACACATATATTGGCGAATGCTGCCGTAAAGTCTTGACCAATAGTATTTTCTTTTTGTTCGGTCATACGTCTTAGCAAACCATTGATGACCAGCAGTTCTCGCATCATAGCAACTCTTTAGAATATCAGGTCGAAGCTGTTTTGGTACGACCAAGAGCTATTGCTGTCCCATAGGATCATAATTAGTTTCTTTAGTACAATTCATTGACTCTTATTTTATAGCATCGATATTCGTTGTCTTTCTTAGATTTAAATTGTAAATTTCAACTAGTTATCTTTTAATTATTACTTCCTGGAATATGTAATTGACTTTAGAAAAGAAATTTCAGTACCACCCTCACTTTCTGCTTTGGAGGGAGGCTTCCCTACAGGGCATCGGAATGCTGGCGGTCGCTCTTACAGACAATGGTTATGTCGTACTATTGCAACCTAAGAGCCCATCTGACAAACATTCTAAATGGATCCTTGATATTGGCGAGCCAACACAAAGAGTGGTGGTCTATTACGACTGTAAGGGTTTTCCAAATATATAAGGCCCAAATTTATTGATTGCCCATTTGACAGCTAGGCATTCTTTTTTGGTCATTGAGTAATTTCTTTCGGTTGCTGTTTAGGATCTGGATGCATAGGCTATTGTTTTTTTCCTTTTATTCTGGACTTGCAATTGTACTGCACCTATGCCATACCCACTAGTGTCTGAATGCCTCTTTACTTTTGCGTTTGGAAAATAATCTCCAAAAACAGGGTATCCAGTCATTAATTTCTTCAGGTTTCATTCTGTGAACTGTTCCATGAAAAATTCGTATTCTTCTTCAAAAGTCATTTAGGATATTCATGTATCGGCGAAGTTCCTGATAAATCACCGATAATACCAGTTCAAAACCAGAAGAATCCGTATATCTGAAATATTTTCCGGAACAAAAAATTTTGTTACATCACTTAACTTTTCGGGATCTGGATAGATTCCATGTTCATCAAATAAATGAATCAATATCGTCAGTTTCTTACTTCCGAATGAGAACTTGCTTGAACGATAGTCTGCCTCTTGGATGCATTTCAAGATTTTCCTCAAAAGTATTTTGTGTTCTTGAAAATTCGACGCATTTACAATAATGTCATTTAGATAGCAAAGAAAAATATTATTCTTGAGTCCCTTAAGAACTGTGTCCATCATCCGTTCAAATGTAGCTGGAGCATTACATAACGCAAATGGCTGACTTTAAATTCATAAGACCATCTGAAGTCATAAAGATCATCTTTCTCTGCCTTTTTCATTGACTTCTGTCTAGCAACACCCTGACTTTAATGCTTTCGCTACTGAAGGGAGAAAAAAGTTCTTCTGTGGGCCCGCGAGGAGTGTCACTCT
>BMAW01093967.1:427758-457099 GCA_019974015.1 Nephila pilipes
TACTTTATACTTCATACTTTATACTTCATACTTTATACTTCATACTTCATACTTCATACTTCATACTTTATACTTCATACTTTATACTTCATACTTTATACTTTGTCGTATCAGATAATCGTCAAGTTATTTGATATGTTTCAAAGAGCTTATTGGACAGTCCAACGTTTCGTACTAATCAGGCAGTCGTCAGAAGATGTGAAGTCTCACATAACTGATTAATATCTTTCACTATATTTGATAACAACAAGCGTCCTCAATTATTTATTGTTTCTCAGGGAGTACCATGTTTCAGTATGCTTTTCGACTACGAAATTAGCGATTTCGGTGGCTTCAGCAGTTGGCAAGCTTTTGTAAGTGTGAATCTTGTCAAATGATCTGCACGAATGATGTCATACCCATTTTCGCATCCTGTTACGGGAAAGCATCCTAGTAGATCAATTCCAATTTTTGCAAATGGTACGTCAAGCGTTGCTATCGCGTGAAGTTGATCTGCTGGAAGTTGAGGAGATTTCTTTTCTTGACATTTTTGTAGTGACACATATATTGGCGAATGCTGCCGTAAAGTCTTGACCAATAGTATTTTCTTTTTGTTATGTCATACTATTGCAACCTAAGAGCCCATCTGACAAACATTCTAAATGGATCCTTTATATTGGTATACAAAGAGTGACCCTTTATATACAAAGAGTGGTGGTCTGTTACGACTGTAAGGGTTTTCTAAATATATAAAGCCCAAATTTATTGATTGCCCATTTGACAGCTAGACATTATTTTTTGGTCATTGAGTAATTTCTTTTGGTTGCTGTTAAGTTTCTGATGTGTTAAGGATCTTCAAAAGTCATTTAGGATATTCATGTATCGGCGAAGTTCCTGATAAATCACCTATAATACCAGTTCAAAACCAGAAGAATCCGTATATCTGAAATATTTTCCGGAACAAAAAATTTGGTTACATCACCTAACTTTTCGGGATCTGGATAGATTCCATGTTCATCAAATAAATGAATCAATATCATCAGTTTCTTACTTCCGAATGAGAACTTGCTTGAACGATAGTCTGCCTCTTGGATGCATTTCAAGATTTTCCTCAAAAGTATTTTGTGTTCTTGAAAATTCGACGCATTTACAATAATGTCATTTAGATAGCATAGAAAAATATTATTCTTGAGTCCCTTAAGAACTGTGTCCATCATCCGTTCAAATGTAGCTGGAGCATTACATAACGCAAATGGCTGACTTTAAATTCATAAGACCATCTGAAGTCATAAAGATCATCTTTCTCTGCCTTTTTCATTGACTTCTGTCTAGCAACACCCTGACTTTAATCCTTTCGCTACCGAAGGGAGAAAAAAGTTCTTCTGTGGGCCCGCGAGGAGTGTCACTCTGTGCCCAGACGATTTTAGATATTAAGCCTAATTCGCGAAAAAAGTTCCTTTAAAATCGGCTATATATTAGAATATTTTAGTTTTTACATATATTATTTAAAATGTAAATTTTACATATATTATTTTAAATAATATATGTTTTTACATATATTATTTAAATTTAATATATACGGAAGTAAAAAAGATTTAATCAGAAATCGTATGTTTTTTACATAAAATAATTACATAAAAATCACATCTTTTAAGAAAATACAAAATATATTCACATTTTTTTACATAAATTTCATGGTGTAATGATGTACCTATACGTGGAATATTAAGATATAAAAAGGAATCTTATTTTGCTGTATGGTATTTTTATATAAAAAAAATTCTTCAATGCATAGTCCAACGTCACGTTTTACACACATATTTTGTCAACTTTTGACGCTTCACGCAAGATTTTGAGCAAAGGACACATCTTCTTTGTCTTTTTTCCCCCTTTAATGGCTATGTACAGATTTAGATTATTTTCGCCAACTTCACTGTCAGGTTCATTCATTAAGTCGTAAATCTCAGTATCAGATAAATCTTTCTTTTTGTCATGCCCTCTCGTTGGTAAAATGTGGAAGTATGGAGAGAGAGGAGCGGTTCAGGTGTCATCCTCGTCACTTCACCAAAGCTCAAGGTTACGTGGTCAAGATTACAATAGCTATCGAGTTGCTTCTCTGTGCAACTTTAACATTTTGTCTCAATCCACACCATCACAACAAGACTTTGAGTCTCGACAGATTAAACGTGCATCAATCCCGCACCACGATGGAGTTTTAGTGGTATCAGTGCTCGAACCCAAGATTCAGCTGGAGCAATCCCGGCCATGATCTCACAAACATGATCACTAAGCTACGGCTGCTGCACAAATTTATGGATAGAAACGGTTTAACATTTTCATCACATTTGCATTATTAATGATTTTTGGATGCCTGTATTTAACAGCATTATTATTTTCTCATCTGAGTTAATGTTTTAATTTTAAAGAATCATTGACTATATGTTTCCAATCGGACTGAAATATGAATTCGTTTTTAAACTTAAAAAAATGTATTAAGAACTTGAAACAGGAACACATACACTGCTGAAACACAAGAAAGGAATTAAAATACTTTTTTTTTATTTTTCAGTATCTTCGCACGCACATTCGTGCACTTACATACTTTCAATCCTAAACGGAGGAAATCTTAATTGCTTTTCGATGTAATACTTTCCCCCCCTACTTTTTCCTCCTATCACAGAGAAGAATAAAGCTATGTCTTAATTATTCAAGACTCAAATAATTCATTTCGTCTGAGTTTCTTAAATGTTTCTAATGTTATCAGTCTTTTATAATCACATGTACATTTAGGTTGAATTAATTAATTTTTTAATTAAAAAACTTCGTTTATAATATTTTAATTTCAAATTAGGAATTCAATTCTCCTTATGGCTTTAAAATAAATATGCGAAGCATTATGCAATTCGTTTGCATTATGTTTAAAGTAATTTTTCAGAAGGGTGTTTCCATTTATTATTACAAGCGATATAATTCAATTTTCTGATGGTCTGTCTAGAAATCATTCCAGAGTATTTTTGAAAGTAAAAATAGAGTTTCGAACGTTGCTATTATTTATACATACTAGAGCAAGATTTATGCTCTCTTTATAGAGAAATAGAGGTTGACTCAAAAATCCTTTTATAGTTACAAATAATATAGATTTTAATGTCTTATAATAGAAAATGTTTTTGAGCGATGTGTGGAAAACGATATCTTTAAGACGAGGTCCATTTGTACATTCCATCCTTTACTTTTGAACTCTACAAATATTATAAAGCTCAATTAAATAGTAAATAAGTTCACAAATCCAGTTGAAGAGATATCACAAAAAGAGACAACACAGTTTATTAACTGTCTTGAAAGAATATGAAATGTTGTTCTCTCTGGAATCCATCCTCGCTTTAATCATAACTTATAATTAATTAATAAAGTCTTACTTACCAACTCACTTTCACCGATTGAGACAATTCTTTTATACAGCAGATTTGACTCCTAATATTCTAATCAGATGTGACTGCTAACTAATTTTATTACAAACGATTAAGTACAATAGTTCACTTGACTTACACTCATTTATCACCTTGTAATTATTATCTGTCTTCCCTTTTCCTCTTCTTTTCTATTCCGCTTTTATCATTGACCGTAATTCAATTCATTACACTTCTTACCTTCATCTAATTTACCTTGTCCAGTTCTATTTGGTTGGTAATGAGTTGGAATTTTATGCGATTCAAATAACTTAGTCCCCAAGGTAAGTAAAGAGAAAGTCGCAAATAGCTCACTGTCACACATTATCCAGTTCGTACGAACGAGTAATAATGCAATAAGTATTTAAACTTAAATTAGAAAAAAGACGATTGATATAATAAATATATATCGATATTTTGAACCAAGAGAACTAATTTAATTATTGTATGTTGTGACTATTTGTAGTTTCCCTTTGCATAATATAAAAATGTACGAAATAAAATTTTACTAGCCACTATACTTATTTATCGCATAAATTTAGCCCTAGTTAAAAATTAGTAAAAAAAATGCAAGTTTCAGCAACGATATCTTTAAAACCAAAAAAATTTATAAAACACTATACGGTTATTTGTGAATGAACATCAAGCTCTTTTTAAATGACGCTCATATTTATAGATTCATCACATGAAATACTTGGAAGTTTTTGAGAGAACATAAAAGATTGTTAAGGGAACTCGATTCTCTAAAATGACCAAAACATCGATGTTTTGGATTTTTGTTTAGTAATATTCTTTGAATTATTATCTTTCGATTGATATATTATTTAAGATTGAACGAGGATTAGAAGAAGAGTTGAAAAATATGTAAGCAAACGAATTTTGGGACTTGACCACGCCACCTTTTTAGAGATTTCAATATTTTTATTCTACTATGTTTATGTATATATATATATATATATATATAATTAACTTTACAGAAACTAATGTAAGAATCTAGCACCCGCACCTGGAAGCAGATAAAGCAGATGTGGGGATCTGGCAGCGGGTCAAGTATATAGAGATATAGAGGAGGACCTGGCAACAATGGAGAAAGTATTTTTTTTGAAATCCAACGGACTGGGTTGGAATTGACTTGTTTTGGGATGTGTCCCTTAGTATACTGAAAATAAAGAAATCGGGACTGAATGTTGCATTCATTATTTTTCCTTTTGAACACCACACTGGTCATCAATCCTAGAAAAGATAATATCTAACAACTAATTTTATGTTGTTTTAATCTGTACTATGGAGCGTACGCGTACTGTTCTTTTTAGAGAATTAAACTTACTTCCCTAATGAATTCTTGATATTTCGTGCTTTGGTATAAGTGTATTGATCGAGTTAATTCTATTTACTTTTTATATTAATAATTTGAATATAATGTGTGTTTTTACTCATCAAATATTTTCAAACAAACGTAAAATTTTGATGTTATTTGACGCAAAATGTTTTAAAAATATTTATATTTTTATTGTCTTTTCATAAAATATTTGTTCCTCTCATTCAAGACAATACTTTGAAAAAACTAATCAACTATTAAAAATACTAACTGAATTTTGATGAAAATGCAATTAATAACAAGAAAAACGCATAGCTATTGGTTTAAAAAGCATTTTAAGTGTGTGGTGAAGCACTTCTACCCGACTCTTGTGCCATAATACAGTCAAATACAACTAACTCTAAAAGTCAATAACGTACGCAAGGATACACCAATCAACTTTTAGTATAATTATTTATTTATCAATTTCTGTAATATAATGTATAAGGAATATTCGCTCTCTTTGGGCCCCCTTAGATTAATCTATCTATTGAAATATCATTATTTCTATAATACACTCTTATCAAAACCTTTCCTATCGAGGTTGCCTTGCCTTACTAAATCTTCGACATTTACCATCAGCAACAACTCTTTATATCATCAATATCTTGCGAGCAATACATTCAGGGCGAGTCCCACTCGTCCTCTAAATTTCCTTTTACTTATATGTAGTCATATCTAACTCAGTTCGCTTTATTTTCACCCGTCTCTAATTAGCATAATCACGTTTCATTTCGGTTGGGAAGAAATTGTTATTTTCAGCAATAAATCTCAATTAATCAAGGTTAGTGAAAAGAAATTCGCGAATAGCCCACCGTCACAAGTAAGCTATAAAGCACTTAATAATGATTTTTTCAAAGTCTTAAACTTTAAAATGGTTTTTCTCGTTTTGTGCTTTTACAATGCTTCAATGGATTTAAAATGCTAATATTTCCAAAAACACTTACTATTCACTACTATTTTTTATTTTGTGCTATATATAATGCGTTTAAGAAATTTAGAGATCCATTTTGCAATAAAATCAATACTTTTCTTTAAGAAAATTAAAATGTAATGTTATCGGAGTCTTAGCTTAATTTTACGTGGGTTAATTAATAAGTGTTTGTAAATTCCAAGATATTGTGCTCGTAGCATCGAAAATGGTTTGTTTTTAATAAGCACCATGACTCACTAGAGAGCTGTTTAAGTTTCAGTTACTCGTATTGGTGATCAAGATGCCTTTCCACTTTCAAAATTCTTCGTCATAATTTTTCGGGCCGATGAGATCAACCTCCCTTTTATTTGGAAAAGATTCACCCGATACGACCCATTGTTTTGATTGTTGCTTGGCTTCTGGTGTATATTGATTAATTCAGGTCTCATCGATGGTGAGAACTCTACTCAAAATGATGCCGACAACTCGATGTGGCAACAATCAAATTCTGATTTGAAAGTAAATGATTTCCAAGTCAAAACTAACTTATGAATCAATGCCAAATCTATTTCAAATCCCTTTAACAAATGGAAGCACCTAATAGTAAGAATAATTTATTTTAATGAAGCCATGCATCTTCATATACAATCACCTTTTGAGCTAAACATACATATCAATATATTATCCCCCCCCCAAAAAAAAAACAAAAACAAAA
This sequence comes from Nephila pilipes, assembly GCA_019974015.1. Classification (NCBI taxonomy): domain Eukaryota; kingdom Metazoa; phylum Arthropoda; class Arachnida; order Araneae; family Nephilidae; genus Nephila; species Nephila pilipes. The sequence goes on from BMAW01093967.1 coordinate 434,169, forward strand.
AAAAAACGAGAAAATTATTGCAAAATTGATCTCTGAAGTTGTTTAAGATATTATTGAGAATTCTACTGAAACATTTGATTGTAAAATTAATAATCAATACAGGAAATGTAAGGTTTTGAAATGTTCAAAAACAGTCTTTAAAAACAGAAATTTTAAAAATCGCATCGACAATGTATTCAAATTTTCACCTGAAATCATTTTTAAAAATAAAATCACGATACAACATGCTGAAACCTTATTTTTGGAGTGAGTAGATCGATAAATTGTTCATAGATTACTGAGTCCTCTTAAAATTCTTACACAATCACAAGTGGATTTCTTTCTTTCCCCCCTATAATTGTGAGAGAGATAAACTTCCAATGAAGCGCAAATTATGAATCTAAGTTTGTTGCTGCGGGATTTTTCCTTGCAGTGACTTAGAAGCACTTAAAAATTCGATTCATTTAAATGAAAATTAACGATGAGGAAGACTTATTACGGAGACTACTAAGAGACATAACACACTCAAGAGAAATGAACAACAAAAACAACAACAAAAAATAATTAAAATGTGAAAGAAAATTTGAAGAGTGTTTTCGTTCGATATCTTATCAGAAAAAGAATATTTATTGAAGCCGAGTGACTTTCGCTTCGAAAGATTAATTTTTATTTAATTAAATCGAAGCTCTTCAGAAAATGAAATTCTCCCTTTTCGTTGAACATTTTCTATCAGTTCTTCTTTAATTTCTAACTCATTGGAACGGAAAGCAGATAATAAAAATAATAATAAAATTATGAAGTCACCGCGATAAAGTTTATTTCTCTTTTCGGATAAATAGAAATTAATTCGATAAGAACAGAATCAGTTACTTTTTGAAATGAATAATTATATTTAAATTATTCTTCGTCTGAAGTAATGAAATTTGTAAAATAAGTAATGAAAATGTATTTTAACTCGATCTTTTTTTTTTTTAGGAAAGTATAAATATATTAGATTTAATTTTAAATGACATTTGAACTGCCTGAAAGAAATTCAAGGAAAAATTACAATGTTTAAAACTAGAACGATTTCTAATTTAAATAAATATGCATATATTTTTTTCAGTCTGTTGACATTCGGAATATTTAATATTTCAAATGAATGAACATATTTATAAAATGACTAAATATATGCTCTTAAATAAATATATTGAAGTTTCAACCTTCCCCAATGCTATGATAGGCGATGTTTTTTAACATTAATTGAGGAAAGGAATGCATATAGAAATCTTGTAACTCATTTAGAATATTACATATCACGATAGGTTACAAGATTTTTTAATATCCTACACATCAATTCAGTCATGTATAATTACGAATACACAAATTGTGTACAATGTTTGTCAAGAACTTCAGATTCATTAGTTTGAATTTTTATTAACGTCACGCTTATGAGCAACACAAGAGTTTTGCCGATGAGTTTCATAATTTTAGACCTCGATCAAGTGAGCCGGTGACAACTCTCCAAACTACCACACCCCATGCCAAAGAAAAAACTTGAGTCTTGACATCATTATTCCGTCCAATACGCAGCGTATATTTAATTGAATCAGGTCGAACCCACGACTCGACGGAAACGACGTCGGCCATGACCCCGCGACCATGACCATTTGGCTACCTTATCTCCTAGTGGGCGTCATTTTCTTCAGTTTTCAGGGAGAGAGAGAGACCATGACAAACAAAAAACACATGTTTTATACGAAGACACATGTAGCATTGAGGTATTACAAAGAATGTTGAAAATCTTGTAACAAATTAAAAATGTTATGGCCATAAATGCATTACTTTTCAACCAAGACTAGCATGAATATGCATCACAAATCGGTAATATTTTGATACTAAGAACGTATTAAATTTTTCGAAACCAACGAGGGTTGCAAAGCTTAATTTTTTTTAAAAAAAATCTTATTTAAATTAATTTTCTATTTATGTTATTAAATAAAAGTATTAAAATTTTGTAACTTGTTATGAAAATCATGAGAAATGGCACTTTTAATAGAAACTCAACAACCAATCCCTAAATTTGTCTTTATTTCTACGGGTGAATTTAATGAAAACTGGTACACACATTATAACATACACTATCTTAAATATCTACACTGATGTGCAAAAATTTAGGACGATTTCGAAAAAGTTATCATATCAGAAGAATGAGAAGGCAGAACGGACAGTAGACCATTCAGGATATTAACTAGGGTAAGGTATGTTAGTACATGCTCAGATATTCAGCTAGATGTAATGCAGGGGTATAGAAGCGGGATAAGGCATGCTAGTGGTGTAAGTTCAGCCTTTTGTGGGCAAAACGATTGCACTGCGTATATCAGTTCAAATGACGTCGAGTTGCTGATTGAGTGTGAAATGTCGAATAATCAATCTGTTAGACGACATTTGGACGGTTTAACCTGACGTCGAATCATAGGAAAGATAAAGGAAGATCGAAGTGAGACAAGTGTGGCTGCGGAGTTCAGGATTACTCACAGCATCGTTTACCAACTTTGGAGAGAATTTCAAAGTACAGAAACAGCTGTCCGACGGTTCAGCAGTGGTCGTCCTCGAGCAATTACGTCTGCAGACGACATTATATTGCCCTACAGGCTAGAAGGGACAGACAGCAGACAGCGGGAGAAATTTCTAGACACACAACACAGGCGATTGGACGACCGATATCGAGTTTTACCGGAACCAGGAGACTGCACAGTGGCGGTCTGTTTGCATCATGACCTATACAGTGTGTACCTTTAACACTATTTACAGGAGAAGGCGCTTTTTTATGGTGCTGAGAGCATTAGAATTGTACAGATAATAAATGGGGTCGAATATTCTTTACAGATGAGAGCAGGTTTAGTATGAGTAGTGATTCTGCAAGCATATAGATCTGGAGAGAACGGGAAACCCACAACCTCGCTAACATCATTGAAAGAGACAGGTTTGGAGGTCGCAGTGTTCCCGTTTGAGGCGGCCTCATGCTTAGTTGTCGCACCGACTTTCATATCTTCGAAGGAGGTTCAGTCACCGGGGGCCTCATTATAACGTGATTCTCCTTCCGTAAATGCGCATTATTACAGGCTCTATGGGTACGCAGTTCTTTTTCATGGACGACAATGCGCCAACTCCTCGCACAACAACTGTCCAAGAGCTTTTGAGCAATGAGGATATTGAATGCATGGATTGGCCAGAAAGGTCTTCGGATCTAAATCCTATCGATGATTTATGGAAAGACGCTTAGCAGGACGCAATTTACCGCCAGTAAGGATTCCGGAATTCAGATTGGTGGTAGAAGATGATTGGACTGCAATACCTCAACATCTTATCGACAACATTATACTCAACATGGTAAAATGACGTGGAACCAGCATAGCAGTTAGGGGAAATCACATACCCTATTAAAGACTCGATATTTCTTGTTGGACACTTGTCACATGGATGCTTTGGTAATCAGTATCATTGCGCTCCGTGCTACTTTTTCAATAATGTTCCTTTTTTATCGTTTTGATTTCTTTTTTGGTAAATTTTGCTTACATTACTCATGTTCTAATGTCTTGAGGATCTTATGGTATTATTTGTGTTGATTTGGAAAGCTTTTGCCCGACTTTACATTGAAAATGCCATTTCGTCTTTAATTTTTGCACACCAGTGTATACACAGTTGTATAGGTATTGACAAATCTTATTTGGTAGAGCACAACTACATTTTCTAGAAGCTATCTACGAGCTTACTGGACCTTTTTATGTATCCCTAATTGGAGAGAACAGTAGAGGCACCCTGTCTGGAGGCGCTATCTATGATAAGTAAAAATAAGTGCTTTCGTAGTACGCTTATTACAGTTTTTAAAAGTTATGTACTCGTATGTTAAAAAAATAAATATAATAAATATATTTAATAATTGAAAAATTAAAAACACACACATGAAGTAACAACAACAAATCAAAAGAAAAAGTTCGAAACAATTTTTATATAATAAAATTAATACGAAGTTTCAATTTACAATTTTACTAATAATTTATTGCAATCGAGGACATTGTTTGAAGGTCGATTAGCAAACATTTATTAAAATATTGGATAAAATCTGTTGGTTGGTCAATTGGTTAAAATATTGGATTAAGAAATTCGTCTAATATTGGATGCATAAAGATTTATTTATAATTTGTTGGTAATTTTGAAAGTTATTTTTAATACTATCAATTTCTTCAAGTATATTAAATTAAAATCACAACAAAAGTAATATATGGGGGAAATAGATGAAAGTGATAATCATCTTTTGCATGTTCTCTGAAAACAAATTATGAAAATTATTCTGAAATTATAAGGGATTATTAATAAGTACCATTAAAATTGATCAGCTGTAATACGATAACATATTTTTAGTTGGTTGATTGCTTGATTGGTTTGTTTTATGGGATATAGAGCAACTAAGGCTATTATTCCCTTTAAAATATTCTTCAATTGAATAGATATCAAAGAATTTCATTTATGAGAACGATCTGAATTCTTGCTTATATACTAAATACTTTTTTCCCTAAGGTTCTTTGAAAGTAATATTGCAAGAAAGACGCTGAAAGTAATATTGCGCTAGATATCTATTTTGAGTATATACCAGAGATGATTTCTACGGGAGTCGTTTAAATTTCAAGTCAAAATGAAACGCTTCAAATCACTGATGCAGTTAAATGTACTACTCTTTGCATCCTCAATTAAATAGAATTTGTAGGATAGCCCAGATATTACGATTATTTTGCTGGTGACTCAAGTATTTAGAATTTCCTCTTCTGCTTTTTTCAAATGGGGATATTATGTCTATGGTTGAGATGTTCCCAAGATTTCGAAATATTTGTTTGAATAAAAATTTTCATTGATTCTTTACATTTCCTCGTTGAAAATATTGCTATTGATGTCTTCTGAGATAATCCGGTCGATACATTCATTCATCTGGGGTTATTCATTAGTCTCCATTACCAATTTTGCAAGATTGTCTGCCTGTTAATTCCCAAAAATTTTCTAGTGTTACAGAATACAAAGTGGTATAATCTGATTATGAAAATGGGATTATAGGAAAATCTTAATGGCTAATTTATAACTTAAATAATTTTTGATGATTTAATATTATAATTTTTAAATGCAGACAGCATAAAATAAATCTCGAGTTTAACTAACAGATTCTGGTTCAATTAAGTTTAATCATCTAAAGCTTGGTATATAGATAGTGTTTCTACTGTAAATATAGAATTAAAATAATGAATTTTTTTGTATTATATTTTTTTTTGTATTTTTTATGTAATTTTGTGGAAATTTGAAAATTATTTAAAACAGGGGTGTTTTATGAAGGCCATTTTGCTTAAAATTATCCATGTTAGGACGGGGAAATAAGAATGAGTTAACTCACAGTAGTTTTGCCCAATGTATCCTTTTCAAAATTGTCCTTAAATAGGAAGAACCTAAAAAACCCTCGACATAACTTTTGTGGCCAATGAGGATGTCTCCGCCTCTTTCAGAAGTAACCCATTGTTTTAATTGTTTCTTGGATTCGTCTAAGTAATGACAACAACTCGACGCGGCAGCAACCAAATTTTAATTTGAGAACAAATAGCTGCCAAACCAAAACTAAACTGTGAATTAGTATCAGGTTTATTTTGACGCCCGTTTAACAGATAGTAGCACATAATGATAAGACTAGTTTGCTTTAACTAAGCCACCTGTCTTCTGATACAGGTATTTATGTATCAAGGACTATGAATGAAAAAATGAAAGTCGAGGCTTAGGTGAGAGCCGATTATGAGTATGCTGTCCAATAACTTGTATCCATGATCTAGCCGTTCTAAAAAATGGAAAAAGGTAAAAATGTCATGTCAGGATGGAAGATCGAAAATCGAAATAATTGCTAAGGTATTCCAGGCTGCTTCCTCCGTATTTGCTAGAACCAGTAAACCCCGTAGGAAAGAAAAAGATCACTAGGGAACCCAAGGATCATGATTCCCGAACTTATATAAAAAAAGTGAATGAAGGATGAATTTAGGGTTTATCAGAAATGTATTGTAAATACAAAATACTGTATGGCCAAACTCTAGTCTACATGTAAGTAATTGCAATGCATTTAAAATATCAAATACAAATAAAAAAAGTAATGGTGATCATTTTTAGTTTTAGAGTTATACAATATGATGTGTTTTAAAAAGAAATTTTGAATTTTTCTCATTCTACGTAGCAAAAGGAAATATAATTACTTTATTCTTCTCTTTAGATCTATGCTACTTTTCTGACTAGCTTTTTTTTTTTTAATTTTGTGTCAAAAATAGCAAGAATTGTTTCAGAAGATAGCAGCAAAGAAGAAACATAAATTAAAAAGCGGTTTCCCTCCACATATGTAAAGTGTAAAAGCATTAATAAGAGCGCGAAGATAATATAAAAAAAATACCATTGCATAAGTAATTATGAGGGCCGATGAAATTTTGAAAAATTTCATTTTAATGCAAAAAATAGGATTGAAATTTAAGGGTGCACGTTATACGCCGAAAATAAAAATGATTGATTGAAAAATAAGGGAAATATGAGTATTAAAAATAATAGATTTCTAAACATACTTAAGGGCCGTTTATTTTTGGAAAACGACATACTTTATGAACTTAAGAATCCATAGGCACATCCTTGCTGCAGCTCTATTTTCTTTCGCAAATTGAATGACTTTGCATTTGAAACCAGCGCTATATTTTTTTTATTTAGCTGTATCCACATTTACTTCTCAAAGAAACACTGTATTATCTAGTTTCTAACATTTCTTCTGATGAAATTACGATTTACTAAAGCTTTTGATGTTCACTTCAAAATCACTGCTTCAAATGACTGGAGAAAGAAAAAAATATCTGAGTCCTAACTCTACGAATTCATTTTTGAGTCAGAGGTACTTCTTACTTAAATTACTTAATGTCCCTCTCTTCTCAAAAATCCAGAATAACATTCTTGTTCACATCTGCTTTGAATACAACCCGCCCTGATTGCAGAGTTATTTACTCCCTCCAACATTTCCTTCACTCACATATTGTTTATCTTTACGCCGGTCAGTTCCATGTACACCATTTTTCGAATGCCAGGGAAAATCATTCAAAAGATACGAAAATTGCATATGTGCATTTCAGGTTTCTTCGTAAAGAAAAGCTTTCGCCTTACATGAAGAATAGACCTAAGAAAATGTAGTTTGAAATTTTATTTGCGCGTTATTCGACAGTGAATTTTATACATCAAAATATACAATAATTATACTACTTAGAGAATTATAATAGTATGGACTAAATTATCTTCTGTTAAAAACCTGTGTCTATGGAATGTTGAAAAAGAAAGACGTAATTTTTGTTCCTAAAATATATCTGAGTTAAATTAAAAAAAAAATTAGGTAATTAAAAGTTTCTGGTTTTTTAAAAGTCATCTTATGATTAATGAAATCTAAAGAAATTTGTTTAAAAATATTACGTTTGCTAATTACTGACAAGAAAATGTATTTTGTTCAAACTGTTAAGTTTTAACAGATTCAGGATAACAAGTTTTTTATTATTATTATTATTAGATTATTATTTAGAAAATCGATTCATTATTAGACCGTCAGAAAATTTAAGAAAATTGTACGGCCGTCATGCTCAATTTGATACCAAATGATGTATATTTCATAATAGGGAAAAAAGACTATGATTATGTTATTAAAAATACAGGATTATATGTTTGAAAGTATATTTTATTTTATGCGTGCCAAAAAATTTCCGTTTTTTTAGGGTAACACAAAATAAAAATGCTCCCTTTTTTAGGTATTTCAAAAAAATGTATTTAAACATTTTTGATACGCTTTAAAAACAAACAACATATTTAATTTACCATACATTGCGAAAAAGTTTGAAGTATCTTAAATAAATCATGAGTGAATGAATGAGCCCAAACCTGCCTATGCTGCGTCAAGCAAAATGTTGCTGTTATAAATGTACGAAGGATGGGAAAAAAAAGGAAAAATGGTTGACATAAAGAGTGTCGAAAATAGAGGAGACTCACAAGGGAATCCTTTACTCGCGTCATTCGTGTTTGCCACACACATTAAGCCCCAAGGAAAAAAAAAGCACTTAAGTACCTTGGCATTATGATAAACGTGCTTATTTTAAGAAGATAAACCCCAAATAGATTCATCCTTTCGAATTTAATACCATAACTAACTTTATTTTATCCAAAATATGTTTATGACCTATATTGCTTATTTTACTTAAGAAAAAGTAATATCATAATGGGTACTGGTTGAGGAACTCATAAAAATTCTTCATTCGTTATAACTTTTGCTTTCATTTATGCAGCTTATTGACTCCTTTGGTATACCTTTCAAAATATTACAAAACTTATTTAACGTGATTTGATTTTTACTGTCCTCCGTTGCTTTGTGTTCTTTAGTGAGTGTTGTTTTAGGCGGAAGAGTCAAATTTGGCTATGCTGCTTCAGAAATGTGTATCTGCGATTGAGACGTTAAAAATGGGAATAATGATAAAATTGGTTGACAAAAAAGAAGAGTCGAAAATAAAGAAGAATCGCCAAGGAATCCCGAGAGCTGGTCCCTCCTGTTTAAAAAAGATAGTACACGTTGTGAGAAAGAAAAAGATCTCTAGTTTACCATGGATTCCTGATGCCTGTACTTCCTAAATAAAAGCAAACCTCTGAGGGAATAAAATAAACATACATAACATTAAATTTTGTTAAATAAAAAATTCGGGACTAAATTCTAGAGACAAGTATGATCACTTTATATTCTTATATACCTACGCCTTCCACTCCAATATCATTTCTCTCTCGGAAAAATATTGCATTCACTACCACACAATTTTTTTATACTTAATATTTAGAAATAAAGAGTGATTTTATAAATATTTGGTCGACTTCCAAAAATGGAAGTCTTAAAGACACATAATAGGTAGTTGAAGAAAAAAAAAAAAACAATTGGGACATAATTTATTTTAGGAAAAAGTGTGGTCGAAGTAGCGTAGTGTCATGGTCATGGAATTGGGGGCGTTGGTTTTCGTCGAAACTTAATGCCAAAAAACACCCGACTTTTAGCGGGGCTGATGCACGTTAAGCTTATCGAGGTCCCAAGTGGCCCCTTTAGCGATGTGTGGAAGTTTGGAGAGGAAGGTTCCAGTTCAGTTGTCATCTTTGTCACTTGATCAAGGTTCAAAATTGCGAAATTCGCCTCAAATAGCAAACGTATTGCTTCTCAGGGTGATGTTAATAAACAATCACTTATTCAGGAAAATGTATATTACGTGCGTTTCAAATGATTTATTCTTACAATTTTCTTACAAATTTTCACTTTTAGTAATACATTTATATAACTTTAAATAAATTATGCCTTTTTAAATGTTTATTTAAGATATACTCTCCTTTTTTGGATATATATTATTGCATATCGAACTTAAAATAATAATTAAATATTTTAAAGAAAAATAAGCAAGAATAAGGAATTTACAAAATTTAGTTAATCAAACAAGGATGAAATTTTTCGGTATTTGAAAGCTATATTTTGATTTATAAGTTACTGATTAAATCCCACAAGAAATATTTTCGAATGGAACTGAACGTATTCAATTAATTGTGTGTGCCAATTCTTAAAAAAATCTAAAAAATTATGTTGGCCACGGAAAGGAGAAATACTAATTATAAATCAAATTTCATGCTGTACAGTTTATATTACAAAACATTAAAGTAAGTTAGATTTTCTGTGACTGGTGCGGAGAGTAAAATTTGATTATGAAACATTTAAAGTAATCACGTGGAACGAAAATGAGAAATAAAAAGCGGAAGATTTGAGAACATTAGTGCTGAGTCAATTGACCATACTTAGCGTAAAAATGAAAATTAGCTTTGCTAAATGCATTTTAAAAAACACTAACGTTTTTTTCTCTGTTAAGTACTCGAAAAAGTTGAATTATTCAAAATGAAATTAATTAGGGTAAAATAAGCGGACTTCCGAATCCCAGGCTCCACAGAATCATTTCTTATCAAGAAAAAAACATTCTTTTAATTTCTAATGCATTTTCATTTTCGCAAGCATTCTAAACTACAAGAAGGTTACCAATGTTAGGGAAAAAAATGATTCTTCCGTAAAAATCAATTATAAAAATCAGAGTAAACGAAAAATTATTAAAATAGACCATAATATTATGTTCGGATATTAAAATAAAAGCAGACGATGAAATATTAATCAAATATATCTTATCAATGTAAATAAACATCAACAAACTAAATGGAATTATGATAATTATAATGTATTATAATATCGATCTTTTAAACTTAACACCATGTGTCCTTTATGACATTTTGCTGACGCCCTTTCCTCAAAACAACAACATGTTAGCATACATTAAAAATGAAATATGCAAATTAAATATACCAGGAAAAGTTTTATTTAAGCGAAATAAAATGAACACAAGTATTTTGCAGTTCGGATACTACATTACAACTCCACATACTTAGTTAAGTATTTCCTCCAGAAAAAGATCCTTGTTAATAGGGATAAAAAAAGGGATGAAAAAGCTCTTACTCCCTCCCTCTTCCCCAAAAAGTGATCAGAAATCTTGACTGGCAGGGAGAAAATGGGATTGAACTGTAGCCTGGGTACAAAAATAAAATAGTAGTCCCGTACGATAATGCGTTTATGGAAATCGTACTTTCCACAAGATTGGAATAGCAATTCACACAAAAATAATAATGTAACTCAATGATTAAAATGGGAATCTTGGAAGTTTTGAAGTCATGCAAATTCTTATTTAAACGAGTATGAGCATTATACCAAATGTGTATGCATTTTGCTTAAAGAGAGTAATTGAAAGTAAATTGTGGGAAGAAAAAAAAAGGAATGTAACATTTGGTTTCTTAACATCGTGCAGAAAAATTACGGCTCTATTTCAAGGAAAACAAATAAGCATGAGTATTATACGGTAAAATGCGAGCGTCTTAATTTTCTGACTTAAATGTCATTGATGGAACCAATGCTTGAAGGTGAATTGAATTTAAGAAGTTGATTTTGAATAGTAAATACAATTATCGCGTTAGAAAGGGATGCGATCTTGAAAGGAAGTATCACAAAATTTTTTATCATTTTCTTTCCGGTGTGCCTGTTCTTCGCACTGGTGAATAATAAATTGTCGGAGGTAAAGATAGGCAGTGCAGTCATGTGTATTTGTATGAAAAGATACACGTCAGAGCCATGCGGTGTGAAGTGATAATCTTCTTCAATGGAAGAAAAAAAAGTGCCATAAACTCCCTGGACTTGAGAGTGTAATTAAAAATAAAACATCTACACTTACTGATCTTTTGCTCATTTTTTCCTTTAAAATGTTAATTTACAATATATTTTGGATGGTTTGATTTTAGAATAAAGAATAATATTTGTGTGTGTGTGGTATAAAGAAACATCAAACTAGCAATTTAACATTCAGTTTTGTAGTAGATTTGCTGTGGATTGAAAACTATAGTGTTATTTTACTAACCGATTTCAAAAAAACAAATTGAGTTAAGAAACTGTTAAAATGTGCCTCTTTTGAACAGAAAAAGTAAGGGAAATTGTTGCAATTGCTGGAAAATGTAGAAACTAGGTTAAAAAAGGAATGGGTTCTCGAAAAATATCACCACAAATAAATTAAAAATGTTTTTTTTTTGGTGCGAATATGCTAACGGCTCCTTCCACACATAAGGAAAGCATTCTAAAAATTTCAAGTGATACGATTAATGGTGTAGAATTGTATAAAGGATAGAGAAACAGTCTTTAATGTTTAAATATCAGATTATGGGTTATAATTTTTCGATTGCACAATCATGTAGTTTTAAATTCTGAAGATTTAGTTTTTTTTTTTTTTCTGTATTTACTCTACTTTAACGAATGAAAAAATTATGGTGAAGTATTTGGCATTTCATTCGCTGAAGGAATAACATAAGCAATGACTATAAGACTTGAAATTGGAATGCTTTTTCGAGCAACAAAACGTTCGAACATTGATTTTTTTATTCTGATTTCCTTACCTTTTAAGGAACACCATATTTTACTACGTCAATTATTTTTATCTGAATCAATTCCCTTTTTCAGGTATAAAACATGTTTCACGTTTCGTCTCCTATTCTGTAATGCTAAATGGGTTTTGGACTTTACATGTTCAAGTGAAGAATAGCGCATTTCCGGAATATTCCTAAATTTTAAGAGTAGTGCATAATAAAAGGATGTACGTATTAGAAAGTCACAAATATTCATGAAAATTGAAAAAAATTTCTTTTTCGAAATGTGTTCCAAATTTCAAACGAGTTCTTTAACAGTAGGCGAAACAGCCTTTACTTTAATCTCAAGAGTGACTCTCTTGAAAAATATTACTATATCTTGATTAAAACTTTAAAAATGCTATATTGGAGCCAAGTTGGGTATAACGGTTTTCAGTCACATAAAGATGTCGGATTTAAAAAGGTTTCACTTGACTGATTCAACTGCAGCTTTAAGTTATACACATAGAGATGTTTGACGTCCAAAGACCCTCTGTTGGCAATTTGAGTTCAGAAGGTACACTTTCTAAAGGTTGTTCTGTTGAAAACCATTTACAAACAAAATGGTGGGGATAGTTTGTTCGAATGATAATATGAATTTCGAGAAAAATCCGTGGAGAAGCCTCATTGTCATATGAGGAATTAAATATTGTGCTTTGTAACTATGAACAGGTAGTGAACTCAAGACCTCTCACGGATGTAATTTAGGACTTGTAACCTTGGATTTCTTACGTATGTAACCATCTATGTTTTTTTAAGAAATTACCTTATAAGATGTTTGTAACATTGATGCTGTTGATGTTAAAGGCAGTAACAAAAGAATCGAATACCTACAAAATGTTCGTCAGTATTTATGAAGGCTATTTCGGATGAAATATCTTGGACAATTACTACAATAAACTCTATTAAAGTCTGAGACACACAACCTATTTCTTTTGCAGATGTTGTGTTGTAGTATAAGAGTCAAAAGAGTACATTCTGGTTGTTAAGTCGCGTCCTAGAGTAAAAGCTTAGTAAAGATGACATTTCAATAGTTGTTAAGACTAAAAACGAAACAGAGAGAGCTTGTTCGTACAATTCAAAAACTGTATCATTTGGAGAGTTCAAATTCATTCTATCGAGTGTCGTGAGCAAGATATGGCAGAAAAGTGACTTCACCTCATCACTTAAATGACTCGGATTTCGTTTATATCTATAGCATTACCATTAAACTGTATTATTTGATCTTAGAGCAGTGCCATTCGTCTATTTATTAATGGAAGAATTTAGTTTTTTAGTGTATTGTGTGTGTGTGATGTGTTGCTTTTTCTTTAATTTTATTTGTGTATATGTGAATTGATTTTAGAAATCCTTTTGCTTAATTTATATTTATTATGTTTTGTGAATAAGTTGAGTGTAAAATAATTTAAATTTTTTTTCAATGTTTTGATATTAGAACTATAGTATTCTAAATATTGAGTTAATCTAGTAGAAACTTAAGATGAGCGATTGCCAAAAATAGTTCTGTCGGACTGCACCGATATATGGCAGACCTGTTGATGTCGTGTGATCTGTGAAAGTTATTTTAGTGCACTTCTGATTAGGTCTTCGATGCGAAAAGATGCACTAAGGTTTACGTAAATAAAATTTATAATTATGTACATAATTAGGTTTCCACTTGAATAGTCTGTGGTCTGGGGGATTATTATTGTTTCATCAAATTTATCATCTTAATGCCCAGGAGATTACAAGCTGTCATTGATTTCAAAGGCTAAGTTGTAAGATTCTAATTAATTTTCGGTTGCGTTAATTATGCTAATTTTGCATTTTCCATGTTGTGTGCGTATACTTTTGTGTTATGTGATTTTCATCAAATGAATCGTTTTTGACTCACCAATTTAAAGTGTTTGTATATATATATATATATATATATATGTGTGTGTGTGTGTGTGTGTGCGTGTACGTAATTTGCATTTCATTACGCCACAGAACTTGCTAACACCATGGTACCGAGGGAAAAATCTAGTCTATAGAACGAGAGTTCGTGGGTTTTTACCCCGGTGCTGATAGCATCGAAATCCTGGAAAAGTTTTATTTAATTGATCTCTGTTTTTATTATAAGTTCTAATATCTCCCAGAATATTCTATACGCTTCCAGAGCAGAGCTCTGGAATATTCTACTGTTATTTATATATCCATATTGTAGCGTAGGCTATAAATAACCCCTCCACAGACTAGTTTTGAACCCCGTTCGTTTCCCAGATTCCCATTCATTGAAAATATATAGCTTAAAAGCAATAAAGAACAAAATCAGGTGTGGCAAAGTTGAATCCTCTTTTGAGGTATTGTCGATCCATGTTATGGATATTTTGGGAATTTATGGCCTAGCTGTGTGACGGCCGACACCGACTTGCACGGGGGAAAGACGGACATTGTCAAATTCGAGCGAATAGTGTTGCAGGGGACAAAACGGAGTTTCTCTTTGATTGGGTTGTTCTTGGAAAAAAGGAAAATAACTCAAAAGGAAGGCGGGGGAGAGACCTACCCGAGGTCTTAAAAAGGGTGAAAAAGAGAAGAGAAAAATTCCTGCTAAGGAGCGAGAAAAGCGATACAGCTAGAAGTGGGAGGCGATTGCCTTCGCTTGCGAATTGAGAACTTAATCGAACTACTTCGAATACTGAGATAATGGAGTTTTTTTCAACTATAAGTGTTTAGACGTGCTGTGTAGATATATGCGTTTTGCCTCGGTGCTATGTAATTAGATGTGTAGCATTGTGTAAAAATAATCTAGGCGGAAAAGAGTAAACATAAGTTTATCTTTGTTAAATAAAGAATTATCGCCTCTTAAGCTGTGTGATCCCTTGTTTACCACTTCATTCTACGCATTCAGGGATCACGACGTTACAGCTATAATTATTAGATATAAAATTGGTGGCAGTGGTGGGATATAGGCATTTAAATAAATAGATGTCCGAACCCATGCTCGAGTTTGACTGTATTTACAACGCAAATAGACGAAGCAAAATTTAGAAGTGCTATTCCCAGCGGTTTTTCTACAAGAGTGTTCTACAAGAGTGATCTACAATTGTTGTTCTACAAGAGTGATATACAAGTGTTGTTCTACAACGAAATCTACATTTTTTGTTCACCATAAGTGATCTCCAAGTGTTGTTCTATAACGAAATCTATAGTTTTTGTTCATCATAAGTGATCTACAAGTGTTGTTCTACAACGAAATCTACAGTTTTTGTTCATTATAAGTGATAAGTGATAAAGATTCCTTACGTGAGAAGGAACGACCATCAGCTATTGGTTTTCTTCTACAAGCGACAGAGAGGTGAGTCTTTTCTTTGAGATTATTCTCGGGGCAGCATATTTTTATATCTTTTCTGTGTAGAATTTTGTAGAGTTTTATATATGCTAAGAAAATTGTAACACTCTGCTAAGATATTAAATAGCTGTTTTTTCTTGTAATTGAATTGGATAATTTTGTAAATTTGTTATTTTATTTTGCGTATGTAGTTAAACTCTTAGTATATTTATTTATTATTTTTTGATGGGTACAGTCATTGCATATTAGGTATTTATTTTTAAAATTTTGCTTGTAATAAGGTGTGATTAATTTACTGAACTTGTAGTACTGTTCAGAGCATTATTTTTTGTGATATTTGTTTAGATTGAGTACTATATTTACTTATATATCATGGCGTATCTTTTGAAGCTAAAAAAAGATGATATGATAGAAATAGCCTCTTCTTAATTTGTGAATTTACTATGTTATTAGGATATCGACTGTAGTTTCAGTTCAACTTGCTAAACTTGTAAACATGTAACATACTTTTAAAACATGTTACATAGAGGTTAATGTAAAAAATATTACAGTATTTTAGTTCTTATAATTTTCCAAAAAACCCCGCCATTTTTAGAATGTATGTTGACTTTTGTTATATATAGACACATGAAATCCAACATCAGATAAATTTTTTACATCACCCTCTTTCTGTAATAATGAAGATAAAAGTGTAATATAATATTTGAAATGAACAATTTAACAGGAAATTTCCACAAAATTCTTTGGACTATAATTTAGGAACTACACCTATTTTCATAATAATATTTTATTTAATTTTGTATTGAACTAAGAATGAATTCATATTCCAAAATTGTAGAAGACAATTCTCCATCTTGATAAAAACAACAATTTTTAACTAACTGGTTCCATTTTATATGTCATAGAAATACATATTCCTAAGAAAAAATTCAATTTCTTATTCATCAGTGTATAAGTTATCTAATTTCGTATTGCTCATCAGTTAGGAAGATAAGAAACAAAATATTTTATTTTAGTACCATTCATACCAATTTAAGAAACGTAACCAGATGTACCTTTCTTTGAATAGAATCAACGAATTCTGATTTTATCGGTTTCTTCACCTCATTATTGATTTGTTTTCCCGCTTCGTTAGCTTCTGGAACTTCTGACAAGTCCGTTTCTTGGCGACGAATGGAATGCCATGTCTTAATTGCATGGAGTGAGGAGGAACGTGTTACGAGGAACATAAAAAAGAACTCTAATCTTCTATCCTAGAAACATCAAAAGAAAAGTACTTTTTCAAAAAGAAAGACAAGAATTAAACAGCTTTATCAGGATTTTCAGTGTCTTTTCTTAAGTGTTTACAAGTATGTTTTCATTAAGAATCAAATTTAAAACAGGAATATCTGGCAAGAACTTTTATAATTACATTCCTTTTCAGATCTTCTTACATTCGAATGCTAATTAGCTTTATAATCTCAGATGAATTTTTTTTTTATTTTTGGTGAAAAACGCTGGAAAATTTTACTCATTATTTAAATTTCTAAATATAAATTTTATAAAGAGAGTATGAAATGAAAACAAAAGAAAAATGGAAGATAAAAGTAAAAAAATTATTGTTATTTCTTTTTATTATTGTTTATTTATTATTAGCGGGAAACATGTTTATCACATTCGAAAAAATATAGAACATATTTTAAATATTGCACAAATTATATTGTCAAAAAAGTACTGGTTCGTTTAATTTCATATCTATTGCAAGAGAAATTAAAATTCAGAAATAAAGTGGATTAATATCACTCTCAAGGAACTCAAGAGCTATTGGTGATGGATATCTAAGAATTTCGCTTTAATTAAAAGATGAACTAAAAGTATAATAATTAATACTTTTAAATGTAAAATAATACATAATTTATATGAGTTTTGGGTATTTAACAAAGATACCAAGATAATGATTGATACATTAACAGTGCCGTAACTACTTAATTATAGAAGAGATCAAAAGAAGTATTTAATTTTTTTTTTATCTCAAAATTTAAGACTAAAAAGCAATTACATGAATTACACTTTAGAGCAAAATTTCAATCCAACTGAACACTTACATTAAAGGAGTTCAATTGGACGCCTTAAATGTAAGGAAAAAGTGTCTAGGCTACCCCTCTTTCTCCTTTATTCTCCACTACTTGAGTGTATACACACAGTATACACAATAGTATTATTATTCCGTTGAAGTTATGCGTGTATGCAAAATTATAGTTTGATCGAATGATAGGAGGTGGGTTAAAATTCGAGAACAAATTTTAAAATCTCTCTGGAAAGGCACATATAAACAGAGTAAGTAAAATAGGAGTTTGTAAAATAGAGATTCTCATAACGCTAATTTCATTCAAAATCTTTAATTATCGTAAGCAAATTAACATTTGCTTTCAAACAATACGAAAAAAAGCGATAAAAATAAAATTGAAGAATCCTTATGTTTTTACATTTTTCTATCATCTTGGTTAAATAGGAAATATTCCATTTTATTTATGAAGAATATATATATTCATTTCACAAAACAAAATAAAAATAAAATTAAAAAATAATTTTTTAATGGATATGCGTGTGGGAAAGAATTAACCACACATTGTAAATTAATGTGTTATACTTCAAATTTATCTATAACTGATCATTATTGTGAAAAACAAAAATGATTTTTTTTGATTCTCAGACATAACAGTAGACTAATTTATGTTCATTTTATACCTTTCAAAGCTTTCTGAATTTTTTTTTTGCTAAATAATTTTTTAAAGAATCCAATGAATATCATTCACAATAACAACAGAAATATTTCATACAAAATTAAATGTACAATACATGTGTTTAAAAGCATTTTAAGCGACCATCTAACAGTGATTTTATATTTATTATAAAGGGTTATTACAAGTAAATATCCCAACTTTGAAGAGCTATTGCAAAACTAAAAGGTTCTCGCAACCTTTTAGACAAATTAAAAAGAAACTATTTAACTTTTATAAAATTATAATGTGTCTACCATCAGAAACAAGAACAAAATCTAGTGGTACGATACGGAAGATAGGTTGCAGATCAGAAGACGACTTTACCCTTTTTTATTGATTCCTGAGAAAACATGACTTACTCCCTACGATATTTTTTCTGTGGCGCTACTTAAAAGATACCTTTTTCAGTTTTTGATTTATTATTTATTGACGTCACACTTGGAAGCAAAATGAAAGCTGTTGAGGGGCGACATCGTAAATTTGAACCTGGGCAGAGTGATGAGGAAGACATCTTAGTTAGTTCCATCCACTCCAAACTTGTGGCCGCGGTAGCCTAGTGGTCATAGTTTCGGATTCGTGGCCGGCGGTTTCCATTCAGTGGCGGGTTCGATCTTTGGCCACCATAGACGCGCCATTTAGCCGGGGCTGATTCACGTTAAATCTGGCGGGGCCCAAAATCTTCCCGTTGGCGTGGTGTGGGTGTTAGGAAAAGGGGTGCCAGCTCAAGTGTCGTCCTCGTCACTTAACCGTGGTTCAAAATTACGAGGTCCATCGCCAATAGTTATCGTGTTGCTTCTAGTGCGACGCTAATAAAAAGTAAACTAAACTAATCCACTCCAAACTTCCATGACCCGTCAACAGGGGAACTTTGAGCCTCACCCTATTAAACGGGCATTCTACTTGACGGGTTTTCAATGGCATCTGGGCTTGAACTCACCTCTCTACAGAAACAAAGTTAGCCTCGTGTTTGGGACATTGGCCTTTAGTTTACTGCGAATTTCCTGTAGCACCGAATATGCTAAAAAATAAGATGTGGGAATCTCTATCGTTCAATGGATCACTTTAAAGTTTTTGATGGGTGAATTGTCAAACGGATTATTAATAATTTTATGCACGTTATTATAATTACTTTTCAAAGTTCTTCTTAACTCAATTTGTTTAAAAACTCTGTCCTGTCTTTAGTTTTGTAATAACACATCTTAAAAGTTGAGACATTCTTTTGAAAACCACCTTTCTTTATTCTTTGAAAAAGTTATTTGTAGTTTTACTCACTATGTATCAGAAAATAAGGGTAAACATTCCTTTCTCTTCTCCAATGTTATATGTACATCATTTAATTTTATTCCATTCGCTTGGGAAAATTAAGGTAAATAAAATAAAATCAATTCCACCTCTACCTCTTCCTCTTTTGTAAATAAACTAAGAGGATTTGTATTAAAAAAATATAATAAAGTAAATATTTCATGTTTGGATTTATTCTCTGGTTATCATCAAGAAATGGGAAAAGTAAATAACTACAATTCATAAGAGATTATATTCGTAAGAGTATATATTTATTGATAAAAGTAAATTAGTATAAAAATAATGATGTAATAAGAAATGAAAGTGAAAGAAATAAAATGAAAAAAATAAAGATTCAAGTAAAAAAAATATATATATAAAAAATATGATACTCAAACATTAAACACAAAATAATACAATAGATAGAGAAAATAGAACTTAAAAAATAGTGATGGGAAAAAAGATGCTGTTCACAAGAGATTTATTTAATTCTTGATACTGTGTATGAAATAAATTGTATTTTGACCTTAGAGAATATAAATAAAATTCAACAATTTTAAAACAAATTATAGTAGTACCACTTGTAAGGGAACCTCTATTTAAGAGAAATTCTGTTGGTCCCTTTGAATAGAATATGTATTTACCTCTTAATCCAGGACACTTGTATTTAAGGAACAAAATGTTCGATCTGCTGGTTGTATCTTACTAGGAAATACTACTGTAATTAAATACGTGATCTGATTGTCGATATGTTTGAAGAATATCCGCGTAAGAAACGTAAATCAATACATTAGTTTCTTAAATGTGATCTGTGCAATATATATATATATATATATATATATATATATATATATATATATATAAGGGTGTATAAAAAAAAATAGAAGGGTAGAAACATCTATTTCAGAATCATTTAACAATTATTAATAATTTGTACACTACTTGATTGCATTTTCCCTGTGTAGTTTTCGGCTTGAAGTATACCATGTCTTTTTTAACGATTTTATTAATACTATCTACACACATTATGCTAAAGATGGAACATTTCATGTTATATTTCTTCATTTTTACTGGTCAAAATAAATAAAGTTTCTCTCTCATGTATGATGAAATTGCAGATATGAAAGAAATTTTATATATTCTTAGGAACAATGAAAACAGCGCACCAAAAAGGAAGTGTCACACACTCAGTTTTGGGGCTGAAAACAGGAAGTAGATCCTATATAAATCGGCTTGCAGTGGTAGATTCGTAAAAGTAATGATAACATTACGACTCTAGAAGGTTTTCAGTAACCGAAGAATGTCTGGTAGACGAGTGAAAAATCATTTCGCACTGTTAAGTGAGTTTGAGAGAGGCTGGTTCATCGGTGCGCAAACCTCAAGCTGGTCCACGGTCCATGCTGTTCATCAGATCACTCGTTGGAAATGTATCGTCAGAACTTGTTGGGAGTAGATAACACGAGATGGTATCCAAATGATGAATCCAAATGTTATACAAATGAACGAGATCTGGAGTGATCAGGAAAACGACAATGAGAGATGATCGTGGGGTGAAAACTCGTAGATTCCAGAGTGACTCGTACCAAAATACAATCAAATGTAGGGCTGCCAATTGCTCCGCAAACCATTTCCAGACGCCTCGAGGAAGTTAATTTGCGATCCTAGAGCTCTTTTTGCGTACCGCCTATAACTCCGAAACACCGGCGACTCCATCCACTGTGGTGTCAAGACAGAGGGACGTGGAGTAACATAGAATGGTATAACGTGGTGTTTAGTAATGAATCTAGATTCGTTTTGGAGACTGATAATAACCAAATATGGGTGGGGAGGTGTCCTGGTGAACGGTACAAATCCACCTCAGGTTTAAATCCCGATCCCTGGAAATGCCTCGTTCCTAGTAGCACTTCGTTTTACATTAAGGAAACAGAGAAAAATCCCACGGGGGCTTTTTCTGGTGAAAAGGAAGGATAAAACTCGGTGATGCAATTATTGGCTAAAAAATCGAGAACAGTAGCTGCAGAATGTTAAGGGGCTTTAACATGTTTCAGGAGTCTTTTTTCGCAGTGACAAAAATATGCTTACACTAAAAGTGCACGATACCTAAGGATCTTCATGTAGAAAGTAACATTCAGGAAGAAATTCGCAGTGGGCAACTCCTTGCATGTCAATGTAACCCTCAACAACGGACGTTAAATTTCCCCCTAACGTTGAATTAACCTTGCAATTTTCCTAATCCTCACTTAATCCACTTGAAAATTTATTTAATCGCATTTTTTTCGGAGAATTATCTCCATAAACAGCCATTAACATTTCACGAATTTCTTGAGAACATTTTTTAAATTTTACCAAATATTTGACGGCCTGTCTTTGTTCGGTAATCCCATCTATTTCCCCCATCGTCGACAACAGAAACAAAAAAACGAGTAAAACAGAACCAAACTCAATTCAAATACTATTGCATTCTCGGCGATCGGACGAGTAATAACGGAGGATTGGATGCAGGCAACATGACAAGTAATCGGTATGGCCCTTCAAAGTAGCATGACCACTATATTAGATCAATTCGCATATTTATTGGACAGATTAAGCATGTCCTTCCATCGTACATAGCTACTCTGAATTGCGATTTCGGGAATCTCAGCTCACAATGTTCCTAGAAAAAACACGATATCCTCCAACTAACATCTTTAGGCAGGTGAACTCTTGCAGATCTCTACCCGCAGTTTGGATTCCAAAACAGTATTTAGAATCCAGAGAAAAACTTGCAATATCTTTTTGCCCAAATTTCAAGGAATCACTGTACTATTTTCATGATATCAATGATGCTGACAAGAACCATCACATTTGTTCTAAAAAGTGTAGTCTAAAAAAGCAATCACATTTCGAAATAACAGTTAGATCCATTTCATGAATAGAGAATAAACTTTTAACCATTTATAAAAAAGGAGGAGTGTTTTTACAAAGCATAACTTTCTTTTGATTTCGAGGATTTCTACCCAAAAATGATTATGCAATAAATATATATGAACTGAGGTTTCGCTTTTAAAATATTGATAAGATTCTAGTAAAATGTAAGACGAAAAATCCCTTTCATCTCTTGGAACTTGTATTTCCGGTGAATAAATCTCAGAATTCCAGAAACATTATAAATGTATTTATGAATTTAAATGCATTAATAGAAATCAATCTACTTGCAGTATCATTTTCTATTAATGAATTTATTTAAAATCATTAACTCTCACTTCAGCGACTTTGAAATTTGGCATTGAATACATTTCTTTTGGCCGAATTAGTGGATAAGAAAGATGATTCATAAAATATTTTGTAGAATTGTAGAATTGATAAGTCTTTTTTAAAAAAGGAAACATAATACTAATTGATTAATTTCTCAACATTATGAAAGAAAAAGTTAAAAAAATAATAGGATTGAATAAAAATCAATTCGTCACTAAGGATAATTTTTGGAAACAGTTGAATATTATAAATTTAGTAAATAAACAATTAGCAACAAAATATTTTTA
>BMAW01093967.1:457499-467778 GCA_019974015.1 Nephila pilipes
ATATATATATATATATATATATATATATATATATATATATATATATAGTTTTCATACGTATATGTATTTTTATATTTTGTCTCACATTTTATATCAGTTTTAAACCTTACATACACGCACATACATTAGTAATTACATTTATTAAATTTATATACTTCAAAGTATGTCAATTTTTCAAAGGATAACTTACTAAATTTTTTAATTTTGGTTTTGTAATTATTTTCAGCGAATATTTATTTATGTACTATCAATTAGTAATTTTAGTGGTATTAGTTTTTGAGGTGTTGAGCCATATTTAGTTGTGTAGTTAATAACAAATTTGTTGTAAAGGTAAAATTTTCCATTTTTAGGCATAAATAATACTTTTTATCAGTGTGTATGAAATCATATAATATATTTTTCTTAAGTTTAGTTTTATTTATTACGGTAGAAATATATTGGTTTCTTTATTGTGTTTATCTGTTGTTGAATTTCTTTTCAATCATGATTTTATAATTATTATTAGACTATATCTTTCATAATAACGTATTTACTGAAGTTGCGATGATTCGATCCGTGAAACTAGTTTAAACACACTCTTCCCATCCCTAAGTGTAGAAAAGTATCAAATTACAATACTTTCTTTTTTGTTTTTCTATTATTCTTTTACCCTGATTTTTAATACTTGTTTAAAGTTGTTTTGTATTTAAATTGGTTGTAATATTTAATTAATGTTTTATATTGGTATTGAATTAATACTATTACCAAAAAGAGTATTTAAACATATTTTTCTGTCCTTTTTCATAATACTCTTATACTTTGTAACTTAAGATAATATTTTTAATCTGATATTTAGATAAATTTGATATTTTACTGAATTTTCAGTTAATTCAGTAGTGTATATATATATATATATATATATTACAAAAGATAATATAAAAATTAATTTATTTTATAATTTTTATATTTTAAATTTCTTTCTAAAAATTGAATAGGATAATGAGCCTTTGCACAAGTAATATAAAATTATTTAAGCTATTTTTTAAAATTTAGAGGCAAATTAACTAATATGGTGTTAGTATCAAATAATGAAAGTTTATTAAAAGGAAAACAGTTATTATCTGTCTTGTCAAATATATTATAAATAATACGTATTATTAATTATTTTTAAATTGATGTCTACAACAAAATGTTTCATATATATATATATATATATATATATATATATATACACATATACGCACGCACATAAAAAGTCATTTTTATTTTGAATGTAACCTTTTTAATATCTTGTACAATCTAAACGTATACTTCTTGAAGTATTTCCAAAAATAATTCGTTTTAATAATTTTCATTGGACAATTTTTCTTTTATCTAACAACGTCTTTGAAATGCTTTCATACACGTATATTTTTTCTAGATATACACGAAATAAATGGAAATAATTCTCCCACAGGAAATTTAAAAACTATTCTTCCCTAAAATTAGATATTAAAGTCCATTTAAATAGTGAAGTCATTCATGATTATTTTGAATTAAAATATTTTGAATTACTCCGACATCAATTTAATAAGGTTTACTATTTTTTTTCTTAAACGATTTTATTCAGAGATGTGTTTTTCAATTTGAGGTATTTGGAGGCTAATATATTTTGTAACGGAACGAATTTTTTTGAAAAAAAGTTCTGTTAGCATAAAAAGTAGTAAATTCTATCAGAAAAAAATCATATATTTTTAAACATATACTTTTCAATCCTTTTTTTAAATTTAAATATATTAAAACAAATTATTTACTTAGTAAATAATCTCTTTTGACATTTTATAAAAATCATATCACAATTTATAATTCTTAAAGGTACCATTTTTTTTTTGTTTTTAATTGTACGTAATATTTTGTATTACTATTTTGTATGCTCTGTAACTTTACTTTCAAAGTACGAGTATTAAATTAAAAATAATTATTTAGATGCATTGCAAAGATAAAATTTTAAACAGGGTAACTGAAATTTTATTCTATTTACAAACAAATGTAACTAAAAATTATTTATTTTGAATGCTACGTATTCAAATTACGAAATAAACAATGTTACAAACGATTGAGTGAGAAATCAATAAGTAATTAACAACCATTCCATTTTGTACATGTCACCAGTCCATTACTTGTGCTGAAACAACTCAGATGTAGGAAAATTTATCAAGACAATAAATGGATAAAGGCATTCGTTGGAAATTAGAATTGATTTCCATGTTTCCAAAAATAGAAACTCATTATTGAAATAGTACATTATTTGGATCAAACAAAGAAATAGCGAATATCTAATTTCGATTGTCAAAAAGCATTTCCATTTAATTCAGCAGTATAATTATTAGCATTGCTTTTCAAGAATGTATTTCACTTTGATAAGTACCCTTAATAATGAAAATCTGAAAGATGTATTATAAAAATTATCAGATACTGCCACTGTTCGAAATATATATGGTTTTAAGATTTTGCTTAAAATTATTGATATATTTATTGAAATACGAATTTTCTAGGCAGTGTATAGTTTTTTAACATAAGTTATTCTGAGAAGTAATTATATATTCCTCTTCTTCATTTAAATAGAATCAATGAATATTTTTATTTTAATTTGCCAATGATTTATATAAATCTTACTTAATTTTAATGGAAATATACTGAATTGTAATTTACTATAACTTTGTTTAGTAATTTTTATGACTTCTAATCTTATTTGATTTTCTTATTTATTTAGATTTCAAGATTTTTTTAAGAAAAATTATTTGATTCTATGTATTTAAATTTTACTAGAGCTTGAACTCACATTTCTCTAAAATTTCTGAGTCTTCGAAACTCTTTCAATACTTCTAAAATATGTAAAATTGTTTCAGAATATAACACTCTGTTGTAATTAATTACTCTTTCATTTTCAAGTTCAATTTAAAACAATTCATTGTTTAATTTCTAGGACCATCATTCCGATTCTAATCTAGAACTTGACTTTTATTAATAATGTACCATTTCTTAGATCAAATTAATGTATCATAAATTATCACAATGTTAATATGTATCATAAAGTCGCTAAAAATCACTGCTAACCGTATAATTTAATCAATTTCCCATTGACTGAATATTTTTAGTGTTTTAAAATGCACAGGCTTCTTATAAAAACATGCTAACTTATTTCCATATAAGAAACTACTTCGTCTCGCAGAAAATTGATGATTTGAAGTTATAAAGGATACAAATATCGTATTATGTTACGTAACCGAAAGAAAAGAAGCAATGTAAAATGAAAATAAAAGAACAGTACTTAAAAATACTTAATTTTCAATCATATTTCTTTTTTTGGCAACTATAATTTGCTATCTGATATAAAATATTCCCAAACATATAAGCAATTAATAAATTCATGTGATTAAATTTTTTTTATCTATATTTGTTACATGAATAATAATACTAAATAACATAAATATAAATAATGTAAGAACCAATTTTAATAACATTATGGTTTAAAGAAAAATGTTTTTGGACTTTACATTGCTTAAATTATTTAAAAATATCTAAAGAGAGTTCTCTTTGAAATCTATAGTGCTCAAGGTATTTTTTCTCTAAGTATAACAAAAACGAAACCAGATTAATGATACAAAAATGTTTATTTTTATATTTTTCATAATATTAACATCCTACCCTTCAATATACACCCTACAACGATTCCTACCCTGCTTCTTGGAAATTTTCAGTTGGACAAAATAGTGTGGAAAGTCATTTTCCGAAACCATGTTCATTGTCAAGATCGCATTTACTTTCACAACTTAAATTGTCTCAAATCTCGTTCTGCCTCGTTCTCAAATCACTGCTGATTTCACCTAAGGGAATAGGAATATATCGCACGGAATAAGGTCGAGTAAATAGAATAGATGTTCAAACATAGCGATTTTGTGCATGCTCAAATTCTTCTTGACAGACAACGTTATATAGATCCTGTTGAAAAATCCACGAATTGTTTCTGCACAGTACGAAAAAATCCGCAGTTAAAGTTCTTTGCAGATTCCTCTGGTTTCAACAACTGCACAAATATTCAAACGATGATCTTTTTGGATCAAAAACTCTTTTAAAGTATTAAAAAATTTTCCGACAGGCTGCAGATGCAAGGTCCGTTATGAATGAAGACTACTGTCCAAAACTAAGTTGTCTCCAGTCGGTTGGAGGGGTGACATGAAAGAGATGTCACGTAACTTGACCATGCGCCGTTTGATCTTGAAGTATACGAGTATGATGAATGTTTGTCTGTAAGTCAGTCAGTCCGGTTACGTTTTAGCCTTAACTTACTCATTTGTTTCATTACATGTGAAGGAAAGCATCATGTGAATCATTTTTGTGTTCTAAAATCTACTTTTTTCCTTTTGCAACATTGCTTGGTTGATCAAAAAAAATCTAAGCAAATTCTGTATAAATTTACCACCTTACTTACAGCAAACATTTAATTTGTTTACAAAGAAAAGAGACAAAATGCTAATGTTAAATTAAATCAATTTTTGCCACAAAGAATAAAAAATGCATTTTGCATATATTAGTATTTTTCTTTATTACCGAAGTTATTTTCTTTATTTTTTCTCTATTTCCGAAGTGTAAGCCATACAAAAGGAATCGATAATGAAACCTTTCAAAATGTTGAGAATAATTTTAACAAATTTTTAAACTCTCACTAAAATCCTATTATATAAAGGCTAATTAGTTAACAGTATAGCGCAATAGATCCCAAAAACTTTCAACTCACGGTATTTTTTTTTAACTAAGATATCCCTTGGTGCCCTACTCTTTGTAAAAGCACGACTAATCATAAGTTGTATCATGTGAGAGATAAGAATTTGCAATCCGCGGCGTCCCTGTTAATACTCAATGGCAACCAGAGTGCCATGGTGTGTCACTTAGTGATTAACTAATTGTTTATTAACACCACTGTTAGAAGCAACACGAGGGCTGTTGGCGACGAGCCTTGTAATCTTAAACCCCGGTCAAGAAACGCAGGGCGACAATCGATCTGGGCTCTCCATCTTCACACTTTCGCATCACTCCGGTGGAAGGAGTTGGAGCCTCAGCAGATATAATGTGCATCAATCCCGTTACTCGGTGGCAGGCTGGAACCCAGCCTTCAGCGGCATCAGGTTCGAACCCACGACTCGACGGAAACAACGCAGGCCGCGAGTTTGTGTCTATGATGTTATTGTAATTGGCTTTATTAATGTCTCACTGGAAGCAACAAAAGGACTATTGACAATGGACTTCATAATTTTGACTCTAAGTCAAGGTACGTGAAATAATCCAAATAAATCTAGCAAGTGAAAGTGGGTGGATCTCTTACAGAAAAGGGAAAAAAAATCACCTGTGTCAGAAAACTGCAAGCAGATGCTCGAACACGACTACGCAGGGACTCGAGAAGAGGACAATTGCTGATGGATCTCGTAATTTTGAATCTCGGTTAAGTGACGAGGACGAAACCTGATCTGGCTCTCTCTCCAGACTTCCACACCACGCCAACGGGTGGACTTTGAGCCTTCACAGATTTAACTTGTATCAGTCTTGGCTACATGGCTGTTCTGTAGCGACAGGGCTCGAGCCCAGGACTCAACGAAAATCGCCGACGCGAGTCCGTGAACTATAACATCTAGGCTACCGCGGCCATCCATGACCATTAGGAAAACATCGGGTACAGTGTAAACAATCACATTAAAAAGTCCTTAGTACTATGCTATTGGTTTAGTTGGAATGAAAATAAAAATCTAATGAATATTTTTCTGACACACGAAATTTAGATTTCTTGAATGAACAATTTTATCATAATTTAAGAAGAAATGTATTTAAATAAATTTTTAATAAAATTACTTATAAGATTTAAATCGTTTATATAAATATATAATCATAAATATATTAACAATTTACATTATATTAATTTAATGGAAATTGTAAAAAAGTCGTAAAAGAAGTCTTATATATTATATATTTTTCAGAAGTCTTCTGAAATTTTCATGCAATCTAAAATTATGAATTACTTTTTGAAATAGTTCTATTTCTTCCATTAGAAATTAAGAAACTAATTAAGAGGAAACTTTTCGAAATAGAAAATTATTCCTTAAAAATAGGATAACAATAAAAACAAAACTGTTAAAATAATTAATTAATATAATTTTTTGGAAGTATGTATTATTTTTAACTTCATATTTTCTTTGCCATTGAAAGTATTATTAATCTTTAAAATTTCTAAGCGACGAAAGTTCAAATATATATACAAAGAGCGTGTTAAAGAATATTAAGTAGTATAGACGCAAGGAATTTAAACAGAATTTGAATTTAAAATAGAAGTCTCAGACTTGAAACATATAGTAAGAATCCAGAAATTTTTTATTCTGTAATCAAAACAAAACGCTTTACAGATACAATTATACATGCGGTAAAATAAAGCAGACTATATTCTTCGAATCAAAGATAATTAATAACAATAATTATGGAGAAAAAAAATTCACCAAACGATTTTTTTTATTCGTTTTCATGACAACTGGTAAGAAAGGAATATACGGATTTTAATTATATTATACAGAACACAAATTTAACCAATAGTAATGGTAGTATGTAGATTAAAATTAAGTATTTAAGTGCATGTAGTGACACTATTTATATCCTTACAGCAGAATGTAATTTATAAAATATCTCAGGAATATATATAACGATTCATTTTTTTCTTTTTTGAACGGTTTATAACTAAATAATTGTTATTGTGTCATACATGTACAGTAACGAAATAATAATTTTCAAGTTATTACTATTTTTTACTGTACGAGTAGGTGAACAAATATTCGTATATACCCGGGACGCTCAAATATGCGTATGCAGATATAAGAACTCACTGCCAAAATGAAACATTATATTCTTTTGATATACTCCTTAGCATCATAAAATAGTCCATTTCGAAGATTTAGAATTTAAGAAATGAACATGGAATGACATTTTCAAACGATTTGTGAGTTCTTCATCTTCTTAATGGAATCTGATGCTTCTGGAAATGTTACAGAATGTTCCTTTTTTGCTATCTTAAAACAAGCCTGAAACTTTTTCGTAAAAAAAACTAAATGTAGCTTTTATTTAAAGATGATTAAAAGGTATAAAAGTAGTTTTTTCTTTTTAAATGAAAATATAAAATAATGTAAAATTTATAAAGGCTTGAGTCAGTTAACCAACATACCAAGGAAATTACGAATAAATTTGCGAGCTACATACTTACGTTTAAGATCAAAATAAGTATTACTAGCCAGAGCCTTTTAAAATTACGTATTATTTATCAATAAAAGTAATTATTTTTAAGCTTTTAGTCCATCTAGCTTAATTAAAAATATTTTTACATATATTTATGTAGAATTCTAACTACAGAAATTGTGTACATGGCTCGTTTTTAAGATGTCTAGGGGTTTTCTGGATTCAATAACAAAGCTGATTTTTAGAAGATGACATTTAATTAAACCATATATTATTGTACAGTATTTACTAAGTTAAAATAGAATTACTGATTATACATATTAAAGAGCTATCAGATCATACGTCTTTTTCTGTTGGTCGCACTCTTCCATCTAGCTTGCGCTTGCCGTGCTTGCAGCTCTCGTGCTTTTAACCAAAAGAACAAGTGGCGCCATCTAGAGTTGGAAGGCGTCTCAAAATGTAAACATCCTACATTTATTTAATTATTTTTAGTGGAAGTTTAAAACTAAAAAACAAATTAGTATATACTTGAGCTATATACTTGTATGCAAAATTTGAACTAAATTGAGCTTTGTTAAAGGCAAGGCCCGGATTACCAGGCTGTCCTATATACGTCATTGAACATATCATAGTATCTTATTATCATCGGAATTAAAAGTGTATTCGAGATATTGGCTAAAACGATTGATAAGAAACGGGTCAAAAGTGGAGTACAAATTTTGAACTGAAAAGACATACACACAAGGCTGATTTTTTCAGTAAGTACCATTTTTAAATATGGCTGCTGCAACGCTACTGCCACCATTCCACTCATGTAGTCTGAGTACCTACATATGTTAGTTATTCGCAGACTCCAGAAAGTATGGATTAGTCCCTGTTTACTTTTGTTTGTGCGCATTTTTAAGATTTCACACAATTGAAAATGCCGACGATTGTGAAATGTGCGCTACAATTCATTTTCTGCATACAAAATGCATAAAATCCACAAAAATTCATCAATAAATTAATTCAATGTGTGGACATGTGACTCATATGATACCGGAAACAAAATAGTGATCCATAGAATGAAGACATTCAAAATCATCAAAAATAAATAAATAAATAAAGCTCAAGCAAACAATTCCAACATGTAACATCATTTATACCTACTTGACAAGCAGAGAGTGTTACTTGTGGATTTTTTTACATCGGGATGACACAATAAATGCCGACATGTATTGTAACACCTTAACTAAATTGTTTCATGCAATCTAAAACAAAATACGTGACATGCCCAGTAAGGATTTGTTTTGCTTCATAAAAAAGGATGTCTACACGGGGCCCGCCGAACCCAAGATCTCATCGAATTATATTTCTGTGAGCAATTTGATTATCCTCAATATAGTCCTGATATGGCGCTCAGTGACTATCGCTCTTTCCTTCACATGAAAAAGCATTTAGGCAGTCAGCTCCATTACAAGGACGGTGATATCAAAACGACAGAGTTGTAGTGGTTAATCCTTCAGGCGGTATATTTCTATGAGGCTGGAATTGAAAACTGATGGTCATTATAAGCGCCTTAATAGTAAATTATGTTGAATAGTAGATTAATGAACAAGCTTTCTTATAAAAATAAAATAGTAAAAAAATACGCGTATATACCGAAATATATCGAAATGGTAGTTACTTAAAAGCAAAACTAATGCATATTAACAAAGCACGGTAAGTATTTAAAAGCAAAATAACTTTTTGAAACTCACAGATGAGAGAAAAAAAAAAAAAAGGTGAACCTTAAAATAATACTGTGAAGGATACGAAATTGCTTTTCTCAAAATATATTTTCCCCTTCATCAACGGTTATTAGAAATAAAAATAAAAAACTTCTTGGGATATAAAAGAAAGGAAATCTGTAATCACCACTGGAGTTATCTCAAGCTCAAATACTGTTTAGAATTTTTAGCCATATTTTCTAATTTTTTAAAACACCTGTGTGTGATTTTCGAAACATGTGAAGTAACTACGTAGCCAAACCTGTAACTTTTTTAGAAGGCAGTAAATACTAATGAAGCAAGGCAGAGAGGAATTCCATAAGAATTAAAACAGTCAACAAAAAGATAGTTTTTTTTTTTTTTTTAAAAAAAAAGAATTACTTTTGTTGGTTATCTCTTCTTAAAAGTTCCCAAAAGAAGGAGGGGAAAAACAAATGTTAGAAAAAGAAATAGTTTCGGAAAAAGAAAAATACTTAACAATGCGGAAAAAATAAATTTTCCCTGACTTTTTATATGGTTCTTTTTATGGTTGTTAGCCTGATAGCAAAAAGTAATTTTTTGTGAATCGTATGAAAAAAAGAATAAGACAGAAGTAAGTTTCAAAAGTGAGTTAATCAAAAAAGTATTTTTCCTTTATGGTGATATTAGAAGTTAAAGATTAGATTTTTTTTACTATATTAATGTGCCTCATGATAGATTTTCAGTACACTTTAACCCTTCTTCCTTTGAAACATGATCATTAATTACATAAAGACTTCAATGAAATTTAAACTGAAGCTAATAAAATGAAATAAATCGATAAGAGAGGAAATTCATGTTCTAAATAACTTTTAAATGCATTATATATCAAACATTAGCAGTTCTTCAAAACTCGGATTTATTACATACAATATAATACATGGGGTATCGCAATATCTTAATTGTTCTTAAGATATATCGGAGATATGTATAATCTAGATAAAAAACTTATCACACATATAATTGATGCTTATTTACAGAATGTTGTAAATTATAGCTCTTAATGTTAATTTGTTTGATTTCAGGAAGCTGATGGATCCCGCAGTATCGTAAATTTTGAAATATTACTAAGCAATAATCGATAAATCTAAATAAAATTTACTATACATGTTAGCCCATCTTTATGTAAATGGTGTATATTAAAGCTATTATTGTTAATTTGCTTGGTTTCAGGAAGCTATAGATTGAAGTAAGCTGCGGTATTGTTATATCCTTGAGTATTGTAAAGTTTTAATTATTATTCAAAACTAATTGAAATAGAAGCTTACTTTTCATTTATTATTTTT
>BMAW01093967.1:489164-505128 GCA_019974015.1 Nephila pilipes
GAAGGAATATTCATCTAAATGTAACACGTTACAAATTTATGTACGACAAATAGAGTTGAAAGAGAAATTTTGAATCCATTTTCAAAAAGTTTGAATTTTAAGAATGTTTCTAATAACATCACCAACATTTCAAGAGTTATTGTTAAAATTTAATACATGACACACACACACACACATTAAATTTGTAAAATATTGGTTTTTTGTGTAAATTTTCTTTAATTTTTGCTTAGTTATCTGAAGCAAATAAAATTAATTCGGTTTATTTAAATCATACAATTTACTGGCATGGTTTCATTTAAACCAACTTATGTGTTTATACCTCGGGGGAATTATTTTTTGGAGTAGAAGGGGGAAGAGAGTGAGCATACGTATGAAGTTTGTGTAGTGTTCTATATCTTTTTTAAAATTCTGTTAATTTTAATGCTTGTTGTAATAATTTATTTGTAATATGTTAAAATGTTTATTGGATTGGATGAATAATTTCTTTCTGCATTTGTTTTTGTAGTCTTTAAAAATTTTAACGTTATTCTTTCAACGTGTTATTGGTAATTCTTTTTATGTTGCATTGTTTTAGAATGCTAATTTTTTTAAAATTTTGGTTTAACTAATATTTCTTTCTTTTTTATACCAAAGTAGCTAGCAATTGACAAAAATAAACCAAAGCCTTGGAATGACTTCTGGCTGAAATTAAATGGAACAAATACTAGATGATGAACCAGGGTTGTCACGCATCATACGTTCGAAAGTACTATGCAGACGATAAAAGTAATGCGAAGCTGTTCAATACACACGCGAAACAGTGATGTACATCACATCATCTATGGGTAGACACATTAATACAAAGGGATTTGATATGACGTCGCTGCAACATATGCGTACTTTTTAATAGTGCATGCCTTTTATTTTAAGATGTAATACTCCATTTATTGAACATTTAGTTACAACATTAGGCAGCCATCTGAAAGCCACTTTGCTTTCATATTTCCCAAAGTAAAGGACAAAAATTCCCGAAATTTAAATACATTTATTTTCATTTTTCAGTATGAAAAATAGATGATATCATGAAGAAAGAGTTATTAGAATCAATTATCGAGTAGCGTGGAGTTTATGGATCAAGAATTGGAAAACATTCTATTCAAAAATTTAAAAGAAATTAAAAAGATTTTTTTTTACCCTTAATAGAAATTTTAAAGTCTCAGCAAGTTTTGTAAATAATCCGAGTCAAAAAGCAGATTCAAAAAGTAGTTCAAAAAACATTTTGTTATTTACATGTTCTATTCCTATCTTCTGAATTTATTTATATATTATTATTATCCGAAGCCCATCAGCATTCTGTTTTAGATTTGAAATGACATACATTGATGTGTATTATTGAAACAGTTTCGTGTTCATTAATAAAAAAAAGAAGAAAACAATATTCAGCTTTAATGTTTAACATGTTAAATTAATTATTATACTAACAAACCTATGTCTGGAGTCTATTGCAGTTGTATATAGTTGAGGTATTTTTTTTTAATTTCTGATAGACTTATGTTAATTTTTGGAATCTAACCTTGTTGTTTTGATAACCTTGAAAATAACATTTATGTTATTTTCTTCATATAAAATTGATTCGAAAAATCCGAGATACTTTAGGAGCAAAATTGTCTATTACAAAATAGGTTATTTAAATTACACACGAATTTCACATCTTTAAATAAAGATGAAATTCTGGAACTTCTGAACTTTTCCATCCGCGAGGAATATTAAACAAACACTACAACGAGACGTGTAAGATATTCAAAACCAAACTCCCGAATCAAACATGGATATTCTCCTTTCTGTTTGACCTGGCTATGAAATATCCAAATGAAATAGAATACAAAATTTATGGCAAAGGATGACAAAAGAAATATATGAATATCAAAGAAAAAAATTGTATATTCTAAGCCTTACTAAAAATATCTTATTTTGCCTTCACAGGCTTATAGAAATCTATGGAATATTTTTAATAGTTGCATCATTTATTGAGAGTTCAGTTATTTATTAATAATAAAATTTGTTGAATTAGAGAGCAAGAAATCCAATTTCATTAAAAAATACGATGTGTTACTTTCTAAATTAAGAGTTGTAATTGAAAAATATTTTAGTTTTATTGGTTCTTTTTAACTATTATTTTTTATAGCTCATTTTCTCTTTTTATCACTTAATTTTGATTCAGTTCAGCTCCATCAATACTGATCTTTTCAGGCATGTAATGTTTCTCAAAGAGGTTTGATTTGATTCCTAAATTTCAATTGTAATTTTATCTAGAAACTTGACGAAGCTTCCTCCTAAATCAATCGTTCTATCCACTCTCATTTTAGATGAGAAATTGAAAACAATATATCATGAGAATTAAATTTGAAAAGTAAGAGAGGGATTC
Organism: Nephila pilipes; assembly: GCA_019974015.1. Lineage (NCBI taxonomy): Eukaryota > Metazoa > Arthropoda > Arachnida > Araneae > Nephilidae > Nephila > Nephila pilipes. Next base: position 491,569 of record BMAW01093967.1, read on the forward strand.
CAAATTTATTTAACTGATAATAATGTAACGTATTTCTTTATTAAAATTTTCATAGCAATTTTTTTTAAAATGTTAATTCTTATTAAGGAATTCATATGTAAACAAATATAAAAAGTTCTATGCACAGTTTTTCAAAGAACAGATTTAGTCATCCAATTTATGATTATTATTAAATTTATTTTATGATTATTATTAAATTTATTTTAGGATTATTATTAAATTTATTTGATGATTATTATTAAATTTATTTTATGATTATTATTAAATTACTCAATTAAATATAAGAATTAAAGTAAACGTTGAAACATCAAAAAATGGAAAATAGTAAACTTTTCTGATATTAAAATTGAAGTAAATGACAAATTATTAAATTGAATATATTTAAGCTAAATGTAATTAAAATTACAGCAAACGATAAATTATTAAATTAAATATTATATCAGCTACACGTGTAATTAAAACTAAAGCAAAGGATTAATTGTAAAGTTGAATATATTAAGTTGAATGTAATTAAATGGAAGCAAAAAATAAAAAAAAATGAAAAGTGATCTGGTTCGTAAAAAAATAGCCCCTTGGGTAGCTAATATATATTTTAAATATCCGGAAGTATTTATGAACTTATAATTATTAAATTCATATCAAAGGTAAAAATAATAATCTCTCCATTTTACATTTGCTTGCTACAGAAATAAATTTAATTTAATTATTTTGAAGTAGCTGGTATACAGTAGCAAGCTTAATTGCAACAGTTGGCTTTTAATTTTCAATTTTACAAATCGAAAATTTACGAACAAATTTGTGAGTAAATTATCTGACAATTTGTATTCATTTCTTATTTATCTCTGAAAAAAGAACTTACAGAGAACTAATAGGTCTCTTCAGGAATGTTATGCTCGTTTGCGAAGTGAAAGAAAATAATACATTTTTCTTACAATTCATAATATTTATTGTACAATATAATTTCCTGTGTTTCTAGGACTGGTGAGTAAATAATCCATTGTTAAGTGCAATCATGGATTAAGTGTGAAAAATTTACATAATCGGATTACTTAGGACAAAAGCGAACTCTTCTAGGACTAGATGATAATTGGTTGTAAGAAATTGAATACTTATGAAAAAAAAAACGCAGTAAAAAGAGAACAATTTGAGTCCAGACAACTTGTTCCCTACACCATTATGCCGAATTTGAGTCTGATTAAAAAATGCTGTAAATGGAGTTAGGCGTCCAATACCAATACATTATGAGCTTTTAAACCTATCGAAAAGCTCAATTAGAAGAGATATTGTTAGCTCATGTATCATTTAAACAAAGCACTAAAAAAGAGGTTTGTGATGTTCTATTCAATATTAGATGGTGATAACGCCAGTCGACAGAAAATCGTAGAGCTAGACTGGGGCAGTTTCTTTCATTCCTCTTATTCCCCAGACATGGCACCCTCCATTTGTAATTTGTTTCTCTTTTTGCAAACTTTTAGAAGGAAAAAGATTAAAGTATTGTTCTGAAGTATTATATTGTTCTGAAGCAGTATCAACCAAGCATTACTTAAGCTTTTCGCCTCCAAATACAAAACATTTTTCCAAAATAGCTCTAATAAATTATCATCACGTTTGTAAGAGGTCTTAAGTAACGACCGAAATTGTACTGCGCAAGAAATATTATAAAGTATATGAAAAATGAATTTTCTTCCATTCCATTAACGACAAAATTGTCCTGTATGTCCCAATATAAAAATATAAGCATGTAATGCATTATATAGAATTTATATTTCGATAAAATGATTATTCAGATCCATGGCACATTTATGTGCATACTTTTATTTATGTGTACTTTACATATGTATACATGTATGTACATTATGTACATGGCACATACTTTTAAAATGACATTTAACAAATTAGAATTATTTCCGTAAGAATTTAAAATTCAGTATTGTTTTGAGGGAATAATTTAAAATATTTGTCAAAAGTTCAAACTATTTACAGAAAAAACTTTGAGGTAACCGATAGATGAGTCTTTTATCTCACTTCTCAATTATACTTCCCCATCATAATAATCCTTTTTTAATAAAAGCTGTTTTTCCTTGCCTTTACCAAACAATTGTAAATGCAAGGAAAAACAGCTCAGTTAATATTTAAAACTCTTATAAATATTCGAAACTGAAGAAAATTCAGTTTTGAATATTTTGTATCCACCCAATACATATTAATTTCTACTTTGTGAATAACAAAATAAAAGCATTTCTCATTAAAATTTCTTACATAAGCTATTTTTCACATTACCTTTCATTACATAACCTGATCGAACTTAGTAAATTCAAGTAAAAATTATGAAACCTTTAAGGTTTTTTTGTTGTTGTTATAAACGAGGGTAATGTTTATGCCTTTCATCTGATATTGTTTCTACGAACTGTTAATGTTAATGAGGGAAATTAAATAATTTTCTTTTTCACTAGATAAATTCACACGACAACTTCGTATGAATCGAAAACCAATAAGATTTTCCTTTTAATTTATTTTGAATTCCATAATAAAACAAAATGCATTTTATTATGAAAACATATGATTAAACACGGGAAGAATACACAAAGAATGAAGGTTTAGAGACGAAATAAAAATGGAAAAAATAAAGTTACTACAAGAAACGGTGACAGAATTGTTCAGAATGTATGCTTCTGAAATTCCCAAGAAAGACTCAATTCACTTTCAGAAGTCTCCTTATAAAATATCTTGTTTTTTTTCCTTTCTCAAATACAAGGAAAAAAGGTAAACATTTCTACTCCTTTGCATTAGGTTTGAGTAATATTACCAAATAAAACTATTAGAAAATCTATTCAATTATCAAACGGTATTATTAAAAATGCAAAATTCGTGGAATTTATTTTCTTTAATTATTAGAAGCAAATATATCACGTATTCCATTAAATGCAATACTGAGTTTTTCTTAAATATCAATTGTTTTATCCAAAACAATCAACGGTATCTTTTAAAATATAATTACAGAGAAATTTTGGAAGGAATTGAAAAATTTATCATCAATTTTGCAACAATATCTAGTTTTTATACGTTTTCTCATCCAATATCCTTGAAGGCAACTGATAATCCTCATTTAAGGATGTATCAGATGTCAGTTCAAAACACAATTTCACAAATTATTTACACATTCTGACTTTAAGTTCTCAATTGGCAAGCTTAAACGCATTCAAATGTGAACGTTAAGATTGTAGTAGTTTTCAGGAATAAATAACAATATTTAATAATAAATAATTATACTATTTATATTAATAATTATTATATAATTACTTATAAATCAAATTATTTTGAGTTATAAATATTTATTATAATTTATTATTATACATTATTATGATGAATAAATAATTCTAATATATAATTACAAATTATTTTAATTTTAATGCAAAGTTATAATATATAATTATAAATAATTTTATTTTAGTATACAGCTTACAGCTTTAATTCATAATTATAAATAGTTTAAATTCTAATATATAATTATAATAAATAATTATAAATAATTTTAATTTTAGATATATAATTATGAATAATTATATTTATAAATATTTTTTGCTAATTAACATTATAGATATATAAATATTAATTAAATACAGCTATTAATTATAATTATAAGTAATTATTAAAATAAATTAAACTTTTCTTATTAACATATTATAATACAACGTCGTAAATAAAATAAAAATTAAAATAAATATAAAATATGAATAAATTTATAACTTATAGTAACGTGATGCAGTATGATTTATACAAGAAATACATTATTTACTTTTTTAGAATAGTTCCACGAAATGAATACATTTTGCAAGCCGAATTTTCAATCTTTTTTAGGCCGATCGTAAAACGTTTTTAAACGAATATTCAACATTTTTTTCTACATTTATGCACCACTATAAGACATGCATTTTACCTTTTCTGTCGAAATAATAAAAATGTAGGCCATATTTTTCAGACATACTGCTTATCAGCACAATTAAAAACAACACCAAATCTTCAGCTGTCATAAAGAACAAGGAATACTTTGAAAGAAAATGGAGCAAAAAGGAATGTGAAACGTATTTTTAAAATATCGTCAACTATTATCGTCTGTATTTTTAATGAACAGCAATAAAGAAAAAAAAAAACTCAATCTATGTTGACGTTTCCCTAAAATGAAAAAAAATCTGTCTGGGTTACCTAAAACTAATTTACCAGAATGAAATTGTTGTCTCACCAAAAAATCGCTTGTCGCCAAGGGGCACCCAATACTTCAGTTTAATCAACTTCCGCAGACAGAAGCATGATTCGTGTGCGATTACATGCCTTATAGGGAAAGGTATATATATTTTTTCGTTGACGGAAAAAAACGCAATTTTGATACGCCTGATAGGTGAATGCATTAGTGGCTTCATTTAGGAAAATATAAAAAAATTGTTTTTTAGCCTACAGCTTGGTATGGGAAGTCTAAATTTCAACCACCACAAACATCCTCGAAAGCACACAACAGAGGACATGAATCGAAAAATATCAGGAAATTTTGAGGAACGCATATATGGTGTGGCTAAAAACAACAGAATGGTGGTATAAAAACCTTCACTTTTTCTTACCATTCACAATCAACATTATCCCCCTCAATATACTTCTTATAGTCCTTTTTTGAAAGCATGCTCATGGTCTTTGTCTTTGATTTATTGTTCAAACCGTCTCAAATCTCGTTCTTTTTAGTGATGATATTACTTTGGGAATGATACACTTGGCAAAATAAGTTGAATAGATTTGATGTTTCTACACAAGGTTCTTACGCTTGATCATAAACATCTCGATTCTCAATGGGTAGTATGGACCAGCGCGTAGTCTTGTTGAAGAAAAAAATACATGACTTGTTTTTCCCGCAATCCAAGCAAAAATTTCTAAAGACGAGTAAAATCTGCCGAACAGATTCGTTATCGATTTTCAATGTGTCAGTAACAGCATGAATACTAACCAGATGATCTTTTTGCATCAAACTTCAATTTTTTTTCAATGTTATTGTCCGTGGTTGACGTGTTAGGTAAACTCAACTGGTGATGAATCATCTTCAATCTCTTCTCTTTCCTCTTTGAATAGCTTATGCCACTCAAAAATGTGCGTGATAAATATTCAGCACCTTATTCTTCTTTTATCAAAGAAGGAGATTTTAAAACACTAAAACATTTTCCGATGGCCTGCAGATGCAAGGTCGATATGAATGAAGGTCATGGCCTAACTAAGGAGTCTGCAGTGGGTTCAAAGGCAGGAATAGGAAGAGGGAATATCTCTTGAATCGATTGTGTGCCGTTAGATCTTAAAGCGTGTGTTATTTGTTTGTAACTAAATGGATCATTACGGGGTTTTCAGGTACGCATTATATTGTCATTTGTTAAACAGTGTGGAGATTCAACACAATAATAGGTTGATTCATTTTTCAAGTCCTTCCAAATAGTGGATTCAACAGTTAAAATTCTCTTGCAACTATCAACATAGTCCAAGTCGAATACATAAGCATATAAAGTATATAGCAGATGCACATTATATTATGGATTGGAGGATCACAGTTTGGCCATCAAAAGTACATGGTATCATTCAGAACCAGAAACAAAACAAAAATTTATTTTATCCATGGAACGATGTGAGTTTGAAGCCACAAAAACCCATGAATTTTGTATTGTGTAGCAATCGCTTTGCAAACCCAATAAACTCGAAACTTTTTTTTGTTATTTTGTACATAATGTCCACGATTTTGAAAAGCCGTTTTTTATGTTATAGGACATCCACACAATCAATGCATCTATATTTTGTTTTACCTGCTGTCTTTTATTTCATTGATGGTAATATAATCCGCAATTTTTCTCAAAATTTCTTTTGTTATGATCTAAATTTAAAAAAGTTTTATGCCTAGATATTTGATGCAATCTTTAACTACAAAAATGACATTTTGTTTCAAATTAAATAACTAAGCCCAATCGTAACTTTAACGAGGGTGGCCTGAAAAGTTTCCAACCTGACAAAGATAAAGAAACTTTTTCGTTAAATTTATTTTAATTCCTTACATAGTCTCCTTGTAAGTGTGCACATTACTCCCAGTGATGCTCCCCTCATTTAACTCGTCCAAATAGTATTCAGTATCTCTCTCTGCAAAATAACTTTTACGAAGGTGATGGCTGCCTCATTTGAAGAAAACCTCTGTCTTGCGACAGTAATTTTTACATTAGGAGACAAAAATAAATCCCTTGGGGCTAGATTTGGTGAGTAAGAAGGGTGGACAAGTAGTTTAAAGCTTAATTCCAGGATTTTCGCCATGGCAACCTCAGAGGTGAGAGACGCCACAATGTCCTGGTGTAACAGAATTTTTTTCTGCAAGTTCGGCCGTTTTTCCGCAATTTTTGTATTCATCTTGTCAAGTAATGATACGTAGTATGCTCTTGTAATGTTTTTTTTTTCTGTTTGAAGATAACCTATTTAGGTAACTCTCTAATTATCCCATAAATAGTCACCATCACTTTCCCAGACAAAAAAATCCCCAGTTTTTGCTTTTACTAGAGCCAATTCTCTCTTCGTAGCCTACTGTTTTGACTGCATTTTTGTTTCGGGCGAATAATAGTGTATCCAAATTTTATCTTCAGTAATTAAATGATGCCCAAACTCTGATTTATTGCTTTCAAACCGCTCCAACAGAGGGTTGGAAATGTTCATTTGAACATGTTTTTAGTCTAACGGGGAAAACGCGGCACCCAGCGCGTGGACAGTTTTGTCTCATACTTAAATCTTGATTCAGTATGTCACATACACTTTCTTTGAACATATTCAAAGCCTTTGCTATCTGTCTCACTTTAATTCGATGGTTGTCTATCACCATTTGGTGTACTTAAGATAATAACAAGCGAACGTTCATAGTCTCCCAAGCTGTTACGGCGACGTTTAAATTCAGCTACCCAAATCTACACTGTGGTATATAAGGGTGCAGAATCCCCGAACACAGCGTCCAACTCATCATTGATTTATGTAGGCGTATTGCCTTTTAAAAACTAATATTTAATAACAGCTTGATACTTGAATGTTTCCATTTTCTCAAAAACACTGATATCGACTCGTTCAAAGGATTGTTAAACAGTAACTGCGCATCAAAAATAGTTGAAACTTTGGTGAGTACCTGTCAAAAGATGCACAACCGTATGCCCTAACTTTTATTGACGAGTGCTACCATCTTCATGTTGATATCTGAAATGTTTCAGACCACCCTGGTATTATTTGTGGTAACACGAATTCTTTTACTTTCCCATTTTCATCATAAAAGTGAAATTAATAACTATATCTGACTTATGAATTAAAATAATGCAGAAGATTTAATTTAAATCAAGAAATAAAAGGATAATTTTTCAATCCTGCCATTCTTGAATTACTTTATTTATAAAATGCTTCACAACTTGATACATTTCTTAATGCAGAGTATAAACTATTATATAATTTTGAAGTTTAGCGGCACAACGGTTTGGGTAAAATTAAGAAGAATAAAAACGAAATCTGATGCCTCTATAAAAATTTTTTAGATTTATTTTTGAGTGATGTTTAAAAAATATAAAATGTAGAAAGATAAATGTTAGTAAAATGAAACTTCTTTAACGTGCAACAATAGTTAAGAATAAAAATTATATTTTCCTTTTTTTGTGTCTCATTGATCGACCTTTAGGGACAAATCTAAAACTACAGTCATTTTCTTCTTTTCTCGATTACCACAACGTAATAGTTATCAAATACCACATTTTCTTTTCACTTATCTATTTCTTCTTTTGTGAATGAAATTTAAAACATTCGATTAAGGCAGGAAATTGGTTTTCTACTTTCGATTAGTTTAAAATGTCTAAGCAACACTTTTTTACGTTTTTTATTTTTTATAAGTAGTGTACTTAACTTTCGGTAGGCGAATCATATTTTTGCTGTTTGAAATGTGAACGTTTCAATTTCTAACCCCGTTAAATAAATGAATAGAAAGAACAATATAGGCAATAGTGTTCAGAACCTTAATTTTTATTAGTAGTAGTTTGGGACTGTCATTTTGTTACTGTTCTTTATCATGAGTTATTTTAGTAGTTGACAAAGAACAGTAACATAAGTTTTCTTCACATATTTTTCATTTTTGAATTTTGAGTATTGAAAATGGATTGTAAGCGACTCATTTAAAAAATTTAAGGAATATTTATGTCACTCTTTTCATTATACTTTTGCAACAAAATACATCGAAAAAATTTAAAAATAATTTCAATTGGATTTGAACGACAAAAGAGTAGCATAAATACGTTATATTAAATCTTAGCATATTCTTACGTTATAAAAATTTCAATTACAAATCTTTATATAATGCTGAGTCAAAAAAAAAGTTATGGTTTTCATTTATCTTACGAATCTCTAAAAATAGAGTTTCATTTTCTACTTTGTTTGAAGATAAGTTACATTTGGGCTGTGAATTGTGCTTTCCCACATTTATAAAACTAGGTATAAAAAACTACTTAAATGTAAACTAGTTTAGTTACTATTATTACTTTCAATAGCCTCACATTTTTCTTCCAATAACCATTCAGGCAACGGCCAACAATTACGAGGTTCCTATTTATTAAAAATTAAATTTATCCACTCATCATAAACCAAAATGCTCAAAAACGTATCGTTAATACATATTTTTCTTTCAAAAAATCTAGAATTTTCAAGTTAAATGGTCCTGAGACTCCTTTTACTTCTGTAGTTAAAGTCCTTTTTATTGAAATGACAATTTAACATCGGTGGGAAACAAAATATCTCAAAAATAGTTTTCAACATCAGAGAGAAATTTTATTTACAGAAATTAGAAGAAAATTTTTAATTTAGAAAATAGTTTGATGAATTCGAATGAAAATGAATGAAATATTTTTTTAAAAAATATGCATTAAGATGGATATATATTCAATTTAAGAAATTTACGCGAAACTTTCTGTTTAATATTTTCTTTTGAGTTTTGTTTACATAAAAATACAATTAACGTATTTTGTTCCTTTTCGATTCGTAGAAGTTACCACTGTGAAATATATCAGATGGTTTAAAAATCACAAGATGGGTACCTTAATTTTTTGTAATTAATAAAGTTTTTGTAAAATAAATTATAAGTATTTTTTGATTAAGTTCTTTTACATTAAATGTAAATCAACTGTAAAAATAGTGAAAAACTGTAGGGTTTGGAATATTTCATGGCACATTAAAAGGTTAATATAAAATCTGGAAAGCAATTTGCAGTTTTTAATTTTTTTTCTGCTTAGAAATAAATGCCCTCAGTTCCAAACTTTTGTTCTAAATTTACTACATAAGCACATTTATATATATATTTTTGGTTTCGTTTTCTAGAATTAGGAAATATATGTGGTCGAAAACTATTTTTATAATTAAATAAATTTCGCTCCAACTTTTTGGAACTTTTGAAAGTGAATTCTTTTATGTTGACTGAATCATTTTCATAAGGAATAGTTTTAATTTCTTATAACTTCTGTTCTTCTGTAAGGTGGATTGACTTTTAGAAAGGTTCAATTAATTTTGAATCAATTTTATTTTTAATTTTATGCATTTAAGACTAATTATATTTCTTATTTAAAAGGAAAATGGAAAATACATTGAAGTAAACTTTATAACGCTGTTAATTCTCTTACATTATGTGATTCAGTTAAACTGAAGTTCAAAATATATTTATTTCACAGAATTAATTTCTATTTTGATTACTTTTATCTAAACTCTACGGCTTCAAAAATCTCGTTTGATGTATTTTTATTCAATGTTGTTTCTTTCTCCTCAAAAAGCAACTGTTTCTAACAGAAATAAAACAATAAAAATGAATTAGGAAAGCATTGCGGGAGAAATTAAACGTATTCTTTGAAGCAAATATCATGCAAAAGCATTATTAATCTAATCTAAAATTTATAAAAATGTTTTACTTAATGCCATTTAATTCTCCAATACACTAGGCCAGGGATGGCGAACCAATGACACGCGACACAATATTTTGGGCATGCCACCGATTACAAAGTTCACTATGAAGCATTACGAACGAACGCGAGTAATCCTAAGCTACGGAGTGTTCGGGTGGGGGCAACGGACTGGAAGCGCGCTCGGTTGTTATTGTAGTTACATCGTGGAATACAGTTGCTAATGGCGCATAGTTTGTTTACGCATAGCATAGTAGTTAATTTCATTGTCACAACTGTACTTTAAAGTTTATTTGTGTTATATGTACGATTGTTAACTGTTGTTTAATATGGCTAATTCAGAAAAAAAAAAGTGCAGGATAGTAAGTGTATCAGAGAATTTCAAACTTGGTGGACTGAGAAATATGGCATGATTAGTAAAGGAGAAAAAGCGGAGTGTATTTTATGTTCTGGAACAGTGGTATGTAAAACATCGTTTGTAAAACTGCATTTGGAAACAAAAAAAATCACAAATTCGTTAGTCAAAAATGCGAACCAGAGCAAAAGGAGTTAATAGCAAATGCAATGAAAGACAGAAATAATCAGTCGACGTTTATAATTAAATATGTTGCAAAAATTATCATACGAGCGTGGCAAGTTACTCGGCTGCAAATATCATTGCTTGGTATAGTAAACCTTTTCTAGAGGGAGAGTTTTTAAAGGAAGCATGGTTAGCATTCGCGCCTTCACTTTTTGATGATTTTGATAATAAAGATAAGATAATTCTACGCATTTAAGATACTCCTCTATCTAGAAATACAATAAAAGAAAGAATCTTAAAAATGGCCGGAAATGTAGCAGATCAACAAAAAATTTACATTAACTCCGGCCCTTTTATATCGCTATGTCTTGACGAAAATCTGCACTAAATCTGCACGTTTAGCTGTTTTTGCTCGATATTGCATAGGAACGTCATTAAGGAAAAATTAATTGCAATAACATCGTTGCTAGCAACTACAAAGGGCCCAGATATTTGTACGGCTGTTAAAAATTCGCTTGCTGAGAAAAGAAATTGGTTTGAAAAAAATTGTTTCAGTAACAACTAATGGTGCTCCAAATATGAAGGGCAAAAAAAAAAAAAAAAGGTTTCATAAGTTTATTTCAAACAGACGAAGGACATTCGATTTTTGAATTCCCTTGCATCATTCCCCAACAAGCCTTGTGTGCTAAGAATGGTTTAACATCTCTTGATAATGTAATGGCGGTAGTCACAAAAGTTGTCAATTTCATTTCGTCGCAGGTTTTAAATAAGCGAAAGTTTGAGGCTTTGTTAAATAATGTCACCTCGGTGTATAATTGCTTACTGATGTATAATAATGTTTGCTGGTTGAGCAGCGGGAACGTACTATAGAGATTTGTTGATTGCCTAAAAAAAATCAGACTGTTTCTACAAAATGAGGGAAAATTGAACAATACCCACAGTTGTTGGATGTTATGTGGCTTTCAAAATTCATGTTTCTTACAGACATAGGCCAACGTTTCAATGAGTTGAACTTGAATCTTCAAGGCACAAATAAAACAATTATCGTCATGATAGATCTCATTAGCATTTTTTGACGCTAAACTGCATGTTTTCAAGCACGGGAACGATATAATTACAAGAAACTGAAAGTAATTTCCAAACTTGAAAAAAAAAAAAAAATACCAACGCTTTATATATGCATGAGAAACCAGGAGAAGAAACAGTCACTGAAGAATTTATTTCTGTAATTGATTCTTCGATCAATGAATTTTCAGCAAGATTTTCTCAGTCAAAGAATTATCGGAAATACTCAAGTATCCTGATGTGACTTCATTTGATAAACTGAACTTGTCCCCATTCGATTGGTTAGAAAAATTGAAAAAATAGAAATGCAGCTGATTGATTTCCAGTCAAGTTTAATATGGGTTCAAAAATTTATTGAATCAAGGAAAGAGTTGGAATTAATCGAAACAGAAAGATTGACAAGCAATATAAGTAAAAATGCCAATAACAAAATTTTGGAAAATGGAATTCGTTACCAGACTCCTTTAACTGTTTGTAGAAGCTGACTCGTGCTATATTAGCCATATTTTCATCGACCTATACCTGCGAGTCATTATTTTCAGAGATAATAACATTAAAGATTCTCTAAGAAACCGTTTGACAGAAGACTCCAGTTCAGCATGCATTCTGCTAAAAGTAATATCTTACAACTCTAACATAAGTTATTTGTCATCTGATCTGCAACAACAGAAGTTGCAATAATGTTACTTTATTTTGAAATACTCGTATAACTAAAACATTTCAAAACGTATTTTCTTGTAGTAAATAAAGAGTTTTCAGTTGATAGTATTTAATATTATTAATTTCTCAATAATCACGAAGTTAAATTTTTTTTGACCACGTCTATGTCTATGTCATTAAACCTTTTTTTTAAAAAAAAATGGCACGTCAATTCATAAAGGTTCGCCACCCCTGCACTAGGCCATGAATTAAGATTATTAACCATATCATTGACACATCAAGTATATTAATAATATTAATATAACACAGAAAATGCAATGTAATCTTTAATTTTTCTAAACAGTTAGTGATGATTTTAAATTTCAGATAATAAGTTTAGTCTATTCAATTATAAATACGAGGGTGGTTCAAAAAGTATTTGTATGTGAAGACGGAGGGCTTCATTTAGGTAAATTGTGGTTAACATTGGGGGCTTCCATCTGTTAAACGAAGTCCAAACAAATTTTGCGTTGCTTAATAAGTTAGGTTTGATTTGGTAGTCATTTACTGCAAAAACAAAATTTGATTGATATCCCTTCGAGTTGTCACAATCGTTTGACACCTGGATTCATTATTCAGCATCGGAAATCAAGTAAAAATCAAAACATTTGGTTGCTTCATCTGCCGGAAAAGTTATGACGAAGAATTTTCGAGGAGTGAAAGGCGTCATGATCTCGAATACGATACCTTAGACAGTTTTGATGCTTAATAGAAAGAAACCATTTTCGATACTATTAGCTCCATCTCTTGGAATTTCTAAGGAACTTGTGACATCAGGGCTCGTATGTTTACTTTTTTGATACTTAATTCTTGGAATGTATTTATTCTGTACTTGATTGACGTCACTTCCCCTGCTAAAGCGGAAATTGATTTGCTGCCCGCCCAGACAGTTTCGCAGACGAGACGTTGTCCTTGGCGAGAGCACAGACCTGTAAGATGAATTCTGGAGTATTTGTATGAGTGTGATATGAAGTTGTTAATAAATGATTTGGATTTAAAATGGATGCCTCGAAATATATTTGTCACTACGCAAAAACCTATTGAACGTCCCTCGTAATAAAATATTATTTAACTGTTTTTCACTGTTATAAAATCTTTTGATTTTAAGCCATTGCTTCAAGTAAACGACTTCAATTATAAAATAATCTTACATTAATCAATGGTTTTAATTGCTACAATTTAGATGCTTATTTCATAAGCATTTCAGAAAAAATAAATAAATTCATTAAAGAGATTTGTTGTATTTATATAAGTTAGATAAATATATAACTTAACAAGCCTCTATGGATTATTATTGTCTCAGTATAATTG
>BMAW01093967.1:515128-541581 GCA_019974015.1 Nephila pilipes
CTTGATTTTTTTTCTTATATAGCCTACCACATCCGTCGATCATGTATCAATCATATAAGCAATTTCCCAGTCGCTTAATCCATCCAAAACCTCAATATCCTTTAATTGCTTTGAGCAGTGTGTATATATATATATATATATATATATATATATATATATATATATATATAATATTAATATTTACTGTACACTGTAATTTCCATTGTTAAAAGGACTCATTTATAAATATTCTAAAATAGGGGCTCATGAGAGTTAAGAGAGAAGCATTTCCATAATCGCATCGTCATATGCACATACCTGCTGGTTCGGACCGAAAACGAATTCATCTTGGAACACATAACTGGTGATGAAAAAGTGTGATGTCTGCCCTTCGTAAAAGCTCATCTAAATCTCAATCTAATATATTGGTTAAAAACTACTAAACTCCAATTGAAGACTCACAAGAACAAAACAGAATTCTTTTCTATCAGTGTGGAATATGAACAGGGATAATTGCTCTCTCTAGAATCCTTACCTAACTCACAATCCTTATTAATGATTTAAATAAAAAAATCTATCTTATCAGTTCACTTGTGTGTTCTTATTTGTACAACTCTTTTCGTCAATCATTAAGTAGCTTAATATTTTTTGTGGAACTCTATTCAATCCACAAAACTAACAGAACTTCAATCTGAAAAACAATTTTCCTACAGCAAGTCATTATCCTCTATCTCTCTTCATTTTCCATTAATTCTATTTCTTACATATATCATTATATCTAAATTAACTGAACTTTTAACTTTGATTAATTTATCCAATAATGTTTCATTTTAATTGGTAAGAAATCGTAATTTTATGCAATTTAAATTGATAAAAGTCTCCGAGGTCAGTAAAGAGAACCCATCTCCTTCTAACCCAACGTCACTAACCTAAGGTCTTCGTTTGTAAGGTAAGGTTATCGTTTCGTTTCACAAAGTGATTAACTTCGAAAACAAGGTATGGAAAAGAGAATAACTATGAGTCTTGACAATTTACTTCCTCCCCTTCTAACCGAGCTTGATCCCGAATAAAAGAATGCTGTGTACAGAATAAGGCATTCATTGTGTAATTTATCACAAGCATTTGGAACCTAATCAAAAGTTAAATTCAGAGAAATGCTTTTAGTAAATGGTTGATTTAAACAAATTCTTCAAATAACAGGGACCAGAGATATTCGTTAGAAAGCACATCACATTGTATCATGATAATACCAGATCACATGTTTCTTTGGCAAGCTAGACTGAGAAATTCTGCAGCATCCACCCTACTTTCCAGATCTAGCATCCTCCGATTATCATCTATTTCATTCTCTGCTAAATTTTTTAAAGGGAAAAAAAGTTCAAAATTCAAGATGTCAACCAAGCACTGCTTGCATTCTTTGCCTCTTAAGACAAGCGTGGTGTTTACAAATTACCATCAAGCCAGTAATAGGTCATTAGTTAAGCGGAAATTAAATTGTAGAGTAAATATCTTTAAATGTATTAAAATGTAATATTTTGTTTTAGCTCATAAAGGGATAAGACTTTCCAATAGACATATAGTAGTGCATAAATGTCACGCATAATGAAATTCTAATGCGCTTAAATTTCTGAAATCATTGCTATTTTCTAACTAACTAAATTAATTAACTATTAGTATGATTATGATGTAAAATAATTTATCAACAAATTTCCTTTCATAGAAATAAATTGATTAGGGAAACATTAGAAATGAATGATTAAGAATAAAAAAATTTCTCTTTATTACTTTTTTATGAAGATGTTTTAGGAGTCTACATTGTCGAGTACGACATATTTTAAAATATTTTATGAAGCGTTTCTTTTGATACGACTAGACTAACAAAATTTATATTTATTCTATTGTATGTGAAGAACTAAATAAATATTTCACAAGCAAATATTCCTCAAATAACAGCTATAAATTTAAACTAGATAAAATTAATTCAAGCATTACTAAGAGTAAAACTATTACTTTAACTAAAAAAAAACAACGAAGTCTTTTTATTTCTAAGCTTCAAAAAGTACACTCAGTCTGTTTAATTTTTAAAGTTAAATATTTGCATTTAATTCTAAAAATTCTTAATACAATAAATCAGAATTATAAAGATTATAATAATATTAATATATCAGCTTTTTCTTATAATTTTTAGATCCGTGGAAAGTCCCTCAAATTCTTAAGATGATTTCTTTCAAAATATCTCGGTTTCAAACTTTCTTATGCAAAGTAAGTAAACATCTTGCAAAGTAATTACAGTACCGATGCACTTTAATAATTTTTAACTAAACATTCTATTAAAATAGGAAACCATTGTCTTCACTTCCAATGATCCTGGAAAAGAAAAATTAATAAATATGGCTTTTACTTTTTCAGAAAATTAAGACAAAAAATGAATAAATTGAATATAGCGTTTGATTAAATTTTTTGACTTGGGTCTATATTTTGTTTTTGACAGACTTTTATTTAGCTTGCCATGTTCATATGTATGTATCTTTTTTTCCATTTCAAAATTTATATTCTAGTTCTTCTTTCTTATCATCCGATCAAGCATGATATTATTTATTCACATATAACTCCGATGACAATGCAATACTACGGAATGCTTAAGAATTGAGGACTTGGGGGGGGGGGGGAGAGGAAGACTCGCAGGCTTGCACTTTGTATACGAATTGTAACCCATTTTCTTTCCGATCGAGCATAATATTGTTGATACACGTATAACTTCGATGATAATTTAATATTATGGTATTCTCAAGCATTGATGAACTTAGGGGGAGGGGAGAGTTAAGGCCTTGCTCTTTGTACTCGAATTGTTACCCATTTTCTTTCATCCAATCGAGAATGATATTGTTTATACGCGTATAACTCCGATAACAATACAACACTACGGTATGCTCAAGCATTGACGGATTTGGGGGCCTGGGTACTCTTGCCATGCACTTTGTACTTGAGTTTTAACCCTCTTTTTTTTCATCTGATCGAGTTGAAATTTTGCATACACTTATAATTCCGAAGACGATAAAATACGAGAACCATGGTTTTCTCAAGTAGCATCTAAAATTTTTCACACACATACACAACTCATGTATTTCCTTTTTAATCTGAAATTTTCAGACTAATCAGAATTATATACGTATAAGTAAAAAAATAAATCAAGCTTTTAGTATACAATTTACAACTGCCGGATGTGTGTTAATGCTTCTTTTAACCTCATATATAAGTAGCTATATTACTTAATTTATCGGTCATTAAATAGGTATCTCATTAAAGCGCTGCAAAATAATTTGAGTTGTATATTAATTTCAATTAAAATTCATTTTAAAACCTATAAGTACATCTATAAGTAAGAACTTGGTTTAAGTATTTTTTGTTTCATATATATTTTAATAATCAATACTTGAAATTTATTTCGTATTCTCTGAGAGTGGTACATAAGTTAAGAATTTCACACGTTATCACCGAATGTCTCTAAGCGTTTTGTCAAACCGATATTACTTTGCAGGCATGAACTAATTTATTTCAACATCCTTCAAAATCGTGTTCTAATGAGAAAGATACATATATTAGGAAGTTTATATATAAATTTAAGCTTCCATGTTTTCTTACATTTTTTCAAGGCCATGGTAGCATGGAAGCGAATTCGCGGTTGGTGTTGTTTTCATCGAATCATGGGTTCGATCCTTGATGCCATTAAAGACCAGCGGTGTAGGGAGGATGAGGCATGTTAACTTTATAAATGCTCCAAATCCACCCATTAGTATGGTACGGAATTTGGAGAGGGAGGTGCTAGCTCAGGTATTGTCCTTGTCAGTTGACGAGGATCATAATTACGAGGTTATGTCGCCAGTAGCTTTCATGTTGCAGGTGCAATTTTATTAAAAAATCAATAAATCACATTTTTCAAATCAATATTAACTTTGATTCTATGAAGAAATTTAACTCAAAATTGGGATTGATTTGGTCTTATTAATGTCGCACTAGAAGCAACACGATAGCTATTGGTGACGAGCGTTGTAATTTTGTACCTTGGTCAAGTGACGAAGACCATACGTGAGCTGCTTCCCCCCTGTCCTAACTTCCTCAGGAGGAGTTCTACCGGCGCTAGAACTTTTAGCTTTGACAAATTTAACGTGTATAAGCCCAGGCCACATAAAAGTTCTTTAGTGGCATCAAGATTCGATCCCACGACTCAACGAAAACCTCTGGCTGCGAGTCCGCGACCATGACCATTAGGCTACAACGACCACCTCAAAAATCTAGAGATTTCACGATTTCCTGTTCTAACTAATAAGTGTGGTACATAAATTTACGTTTAGTCTTTCTTCCAATGTTTTATCACAATTTTTTTTCAAATTAATATTGACTTTTAAGTATGAACTAAATTCTCTAAAAATACCTCAAAATTTGAAGGTTTATTGCGAAATTTTGTGTTCTAGAGTGAGTGCGATACATAAGAAGTTTAAATTTAATTTTCCAATGTCTTTTTACATTGATATGAAACATTATTGAATTTGCAGGCGTGGACTAATTTAATTCAAAATATCGAAATTTATTTCAATATTTAGGTACTAATTAGAGAGGTACATAAGATGTTTAAATTTAATCCTCCAGTATCTCTTTACACTTTTTCAAACCAATACTTATATTCAAAAAGCTTGAACTAATTTAAATAAAAACCTTCAAAATCTTGAGATTTACTTAATATTCTAATGAGAGTGGTACATATGAAGTTTACATTCTTTTAATTCATCAATGTTTCGTTACATCTTTTTGAGTTAATACGTAATTTGAAGCCCTGAAACAATTTTACTCTAGTAATAATTGGTTCTTTGAGGTAATTAAACAAAAAAATAAACATGGTACTTATTTTAAAGAAACAAAGTTTTCATAATATGCCTTGTCGAATCTTTATAATCTTAAATGATGATGAAATTTTTATCAGTTAAATTTTTTTAAAAATTTAAGTCCATCAATATATTACATTGTAACAATAATTTTGTGAATTTGATGAATAAAATGAAAAGAAAAAGTAATTTAAAGTTATTTTCGAACATAATTCTTATTTTATGAGAAATTTTCATAATTTAAAAAAATTATAAAATAAAATGCAATAATGATAAATTCACCTATTCCCCATCAGTTACAATTCAACAAAAGCTAATATATGTGATATACATGATTGAATTAAATTTACTTGATGTATATTAAAATATAATTTCGAAAAAACCCTTATATTTTTTACAAGTGTTACAGGTAAATTACAATTAACGTGATGAATAATGTAAAAATAAGTTAAAATGGAGTTCTTATCTGACTCAGAAGATATGGAAAAAAGAGAGGAATATTAATTTGGAAAGAAATCTCAAATGTTAACGAACTCTTTTAAAATAATAATTTTTCTAGTTTTTTAGATTCTATATGGTTTGTTTATGTTTTAAAATTAAACAACTTATTCACAAAAACTCTATTGTATGACCTCTATTGTATATTTTGTATGACCTTAAAGAAAGTTTATGTTTTACAATGAAAAAAATGCTTATTGATACGCAAGTCCACAATGAAATGAATTCAAAGATAATATTTAGAAATACGATTTGTCATTCTTTTGATAAAGGAAATTTTTTAGGAAAAATGGTGGAAGAAAAAAAAACTTCATAGCTTCTCCGTTGTGAATAGATAAAAGAGATGCGGGTTGGTTCTTAAATTCCTATTTCGTTCTTTTCCACTTTTCTAGAATAAAATGTATAAATATTCTCATGTGTTATCAGCATTAATATTAAGCAAATATATTTGAGAAAAAAAATCTTTGATATTATATATTCAACTAAACGGCTTTTAGCTGATTTTTAAAGTTATCTTCCGATTATGAATTCAATGTATTTTTCTCTGATCCTGAATTAGAAATTCCGCATGCAGCTTCGCATAGTTTTATTTCGCAATTTTTATTTATTTGTAAAATTTGAAGCTTCATATTTTACTTAACATAATAAGAAATAAGATATTTTAGATTAAAATCTGAAAAATTCTGGTTGTAAGGATTACAACTTCAAAAAGAAGAAAATATTTCGAAAAGTAGTACAGTGGAAAAATATTTTTCATTTGTAACAATAGTTAAACTTTAAAACATAATTCTTAGACGGTTACTTTTATATCTTTCTATTGCTCCAATAAAAGTTTTCTAGGTGTATTTTCTTTTACTTATTGACTACAATAAAGTAAGTGGAAATCCAGCATTACACATTGTTATGTCTCCTATTAATTTTTTTGCAACGTTTGAAACTGAAAACCTGGTATGGGGGTGGAAAATTGCTTATTCCAATAAGTCTCGAATTTAGTTTTGTTACTAAAGCATTTGTCTTTTAACTTCTTTTCAACTTTTGAAAATCTTCTCAATTTCAAAATTCTTTTAAAGTAGCATCTTAAAAGAAACTCAGTGTGCATGTTTTTAATATCTTTTAGTCTTATCTTCGACATATACTAATAGTTAACGTATTTTATTTCAAAAGATTTTATTTTGATGATAAAAGTACTGCAACTACTTGGATAAAATATTATTAAATGTGTTGCAAATGGTTACCGAGATATTTCAAAGAAAAGCATTAGTTAAAAATATAATTTATAAGCAAAATGGCTTAAGAAGCGTTTATTTTGAATCTTTTTGAAATATTAAATAAATATAATACTTTTATATATTATAGTTTTAGCTAAGCATATGAATAAATTCAATTCTTTAATTTGCTTAAGTTGTTAGAAAATTTTGTTTGAGAACAGTTAAAAAAGTGCTTGATATTTAAGTTTAATACTTTATGTAAGAAATTATAAATATTTTTAGGTAAATGTAGTTTTATAAAAAGATTTATTATATCATGAAAAAATAATTTTTTTCCTTTTCTTAGGTATTTTTTTTAAAACGAATCTGTCCTGGTATCTAAAAACTAAAGTAAATTCTCATACACTGCTACTATATATTTATCACTTTATTTAACTACAAGAACAACTAACTAAACTAAATATGACATTCCGAAAAAATTACTTTTCTTACCATTCCACGAAAGAATAAATTAAGAGGATACAATATAATGTTGTTATTAAGTTTCCATAAATATCGTTTGCATCTTACATGAATAATCAAACGTATAAAAAGTTTTTGTGAAACAAATATCGTTTACATCATGCATAAACAACTACACGATATATCTATCATGAATTATTTTAGTAGATATTTAACAATATTATTATGAAATATTTTATTTTCTCTCGGATTTTTTTCAAAAATTTTATTTTATTATTGCATAAAATTTAATTTATTGTATTTGACACTCATTTCAAAAGAATTTTTTTTTTATTTTCAGAGTGATTCTTTTGTATATTTGTTTCACTATTACATAATGAACATAGCTATCTTAGTAGTTTCTGAAAATATAATAAGTTTTAGACTTGAGAATGATATTTATTTTACATTTAAATACATCATAATTTTTCAAGAAAACAGTAACAATTTTAAAAATTTAACACTTCAGTCAAACATCTATATATCACAAAGGTTCCCAGAAAAACATTCGATATATAGGAATTTTGATATGCATAAATTTATTTTGAAAGTATTTTATCCTTTTCTTATTAAAATAATTACGCATAGCTTAAAGTTTACTATGAAAAAATAAATTATATACATTTTTCAAATATGTATGTAATTTACAAATTAGCTAATAACTTAACAAATTCAGTCGGTTTATCCTTGTTGAATGGCCCATTCACATGGAATTTCCTGCCTGTTATCACTTTACTCATTTTTATACTGTTTGTCAATTTATATGGATATTGCTCTATAAATATTTCGAAAGAAAAATCAATTTTACCCAAAAGATAAAAATATGACATTGCTAGTTCCACCCATATTTTAAAACTGTCCATGAGTATGTTTAATCGTTTTTCATATTCTCCAGCTGTTAAAATAACTAAGTTAGAATTTAAGAAAAAAACCTTAATACCGTTCTTGTCAAATTTCGTACAATTGTGTCTCGTCTTTATTTTTTATCCATTTTTCTACGTCTCTTATTTTGTCGTGGCTTAGAAACCTGAAATTAGTCGTGGTGAAATTTGTTCTGCTTATCCTCTTCTGAGCCTATTTTTTTCAAAATTTCGTGTGATTTAATGTAGTTTTAAATATTCCAATAAATAACCTGTACTAAGTGAAATAGGTGGCGGGGGGCACCTTGGGGATTGGAAGATTCTAGGTTGGAGTATTTGGTTGGCGGACTGAAAAAGGTTCTCGATTGTTTATTAACGTAGCATTGAGAAGCAACACAGAAGCTATTGACGATGGACTTGGTTCTTTTGAACCTTGGTCAAGTTATGATGACATCCCTCTCTAAACTTCCACACCACACCAATGGGTGGATGCTAGACACCGACTAGATTTAACGTGTGTCAGCCCCGCTACACGGTGAGTCTGTCATCAGGGCTCGAAACCACAACTTGATGAAAATATCGCAGGCCGGAAGTCCTCAACCAGGCTATTACTGCCGCGAAAGATGTTGGGAACTTTTGTGTTACTGGCAAGGGTTATATCCTGTTTGAAACTCGCGGTATTGAGTGAATTTCCATGCCTTAAAATCGCTGAAACAGTTTTTTTTCTTATTTCATTTATGTCCATTCTTATTTCCCAAAAATGTTGATACCGTTCTTATCAAAATTCTAAACATTTTGTGCCACTTCATTATTTTTCATTTCCCTCGCTATGTCTTTTATAAAGAGGAATCTTTTTCATTCTTAAGGATTTGCGCTTAGGGATCATGTTCATTATAAAAAAAATCTTAAACTAAACTGAATTTAAGTGAAAAAATTCCCTCGAGTTAGGAGAAGGGACGAGGAGAATAAAAACTAAGTATAGCATCTATTACTGTCTAGCTGGTATTATTATATCCATTTAAAACACCGATCTTCAGTGAATTTTTGTTACTGTAAAATTCAGCAAAATATTTTTTTTTATTTAATGTATGTCTCTTCGTATGTTTCAAAATTTATGATACAGCTCTTGTAAGATTTTTATACAATTTAGCCACGCTTTCATTTTTCATCACGCATTTTGCTTATTTTATTAAGATGATCTTGTTTCAATCTTAAAGATTTCCCTTTACCAAAAAAGATTTAAAGCTAAACTGAATTTCAGAGTGAAAACCTCGCTCCAAGTTAGGAAAATGATTCATAGAATAGAGCCTAAGAATAACATATTTTACTCCCAGGCAATTATTATATCCAGTTAACTTCGTACATTGAGTAAGTTTTCTTTGTTTTATGAATTAATAAAACAGTTTTTTCTTATTTAATGTATATCCTTTCACGAAGAAATTCATGAAATTCACGAAATCACTCTTTTCTGCAATATGTTAACATATAATTTTTTTTATTTCCTATGAAGACTTTCTTGGAAATGCAGAAACTGATTTAAAAATAAAAAATTCTAGGTTTCTAAAAAACGTTTCAGGTGTAGAGATTTACGATATACTGAAATTCGTAACATACAGGATTGACAGCTTTTTTATATAAATTATCTTCTTACGGTTTCCGTCTAACAGTGATTTTGATTTCGAGAACGTAATGCTACTCTAAGGAATTGCTACTGCCTTCCTCAAACATATTCTATATTATGTTTGCATAAATTCATTTTTATGACGCATTTTATTTTATGCAGGAAATGATGAGGGATTTTGCGGAATATATCGCATTTTCCCTCCGATTTTCTAAAAATATTTTTATCCTTATTTTAATGATTTCTTTGTGGGTTCTCCAGTTTTTAAAAATATTGTGAAATATTTTTAAAAGTCGAGAAAAATATAATTATATAGAAATCTTCATTATTTTTGCTTTTTCGGATGCACATTTTGCATTCAATTAGACAACGTAATTCAGATTCGAGGATGGTTGTAGCGATTCCATAGGATTAACATTACGTTCACGAAATCAAAATGGCTGGTAGACAGAAGCCTTAAGCTTTTAAAAATAACGGTAAAATTATGTTACTTTTTTCATTGTTTAAGTGCTCGATCGTAAACCCACACAAATGCTCTTTTCAATTAATAAGATTTCTTAAAAAAGTAATATATCTTAACACTTTTATTTTTGCTAGGAGTTTTAAAATAACTGCAATGATTTATAGTTTTAGTCTTATAAGTAAATATTTGACGTGTCTTGATTTCTTAAATATTTCTTTCGAAACGATATGTTCAATTGGCCTTCTCTCTGGATTCCTCTCTCTCTTTTTCCTTTATTAAATTTATAGAATTCTCCCTGAAGGAATGAAAATGAAATATATATCGCTATAGTTTTTTCGAACACTGAAGTCCCTTTTTTTTTTCATATTATTTTCGAGCAACAAGAAGTCGTTAACTTTGTGAAGAGTGTTGTAAAATTTATGTTATAAAAATAGATACTTACACACTGCACTTTTACTGTTACTAACTTAAATATTAATATTAATAAGAAAAACGACTTTTAAAGAATTTCTTGTCGTTAAAATTACTTAAATATGATACACCAAAATTACAATATTTAAATCTTAGTTTGATTTTTTTGTCTGCTGATCAATTTTGAAATATTTCACAATTTTCTATTCTGATTGTTAAACCGGTGTTTCTTACTTTTTCATGTTAGCGGAATACCATACTCAAAACGTAATTTCTAGGAGAATCGATACTTACAAGAATAAGCGTTCTGGGCATTATTTTTTTTTTACATTTTAAACGTTAATGAAGTGAAATGTAAATTAAAATACTGATGTAAAATTATTCAATTATTCATAATGCAGTTCCTCTAAAAATCACATTTATAAATTTGCTTTTTTCTTAATATGCTTTTAATTTGATTCACTTTAACAAATTTTAATCAACATTTTCCACACATGAACTTTATCAACAAAATAGTATTAAAATTTTATTAAATGTAAAATAAGCGACTTTAAATATTTAAAAAATAACTAAATCAAAAAAAAAAAAAAATCTTGAATAAAACGACAACCAAACGTTTAGTAGAACAAATCTATATTATGACTGAAAATTTATGATTGTTGGAGAAGTAATCCTTGCTTACTTTATAATTTTTCTTTTTTTCTGTCAGCCATATACTTAATTTAAATGAGATAAAAATGAATATGTAATTGAATATAACTTTTTACAATGTTTCTTATGTATTTCACTTGGTGTGTGTTTGTGTGTGTCATCAAATTTTCGATCGTTAATTTAACCAACTTCCCCTTCAGCTAAAGCTCTAAAACTTTGGGAATGGTTCTTACTCGCATAACAATGCAATATTTAGACATTTGCGACAAGTTTTAACAAATATTTCAATAATTTTTTTTTAATAATGCAGTTAAGCCTAACCACTTGGCGCGATTTCAAAAATTGAAAAACTTGGCGATTTTTTTTGGGGGGGGGGGTGAACGTCAAGTCTGCGAAGCGGACCAGGGGAGCCATATTTTGTAAAATACCGCCAAATAATTCCTGTTACCAAGAATGGTTCGGCTCAACTGCTTTCAAACCATTTAATTTACCGAATGAGTTAATTTTAGTTAGTTTTAACATGTCTATGTATTTCACTTGGTATCTGTCTGTCTTGGTGTGTGCATCAGTGTATCATCAAATTTTCGATCATTAATTTAACCAACTTTCCATCAAGGTAGAGCTCTGAAACTATGGGAATCATTCTTACTTGTCTAACACTGCAATATTTAGACATTTGTGACAAGTATTAACTAATATTTCAATATTTTTTTTAATAAACTTTGCCACCATATAAGAATTTTTTTTTTTAAAAAACGTTGGTTTTTTTTTTTATCTCGAATTATTTCTTTTCATTTCTGTTGTTTCCTTTCATTTGTGTTAACTTTACAACGATACAGCTTTTGATAATGGAATTTGGATGGTTACCAGTTTGGCAAGTTATCATCAAAAACTATTTTCTTACCCAAGCAGTACTCTAAAATAAGATCCTACGCAACAAATTTCTGGCGCAATAAAATAAATGCTGAATGCATGAAAAACTGTAGCAATATATATTGAGAAGTATAGCGACCCAACAAGGCAGAGGCTGTGCACGCTACACATTTAGTGAATGGTAATGCTGTGTCACATTTTCGCTAAACTTTGAACTGGTAGTAAAAACAAATATTTCTTCGCAGCGCTCAAGGAAAAGAAAATTAGGTATGTATCATAAATTATAAACTTTTGTTTCTTGTGAGTCTAATTCGCTTTGCTGAAATAAGGTTTACTCTGGGGTTGGAAAGAAATATGAGTATTCACGCTTCTCAACAATGTAGCTGTAATTTTCTGGGGAAAAAAAACTTTTATACATAAAGTGTTTTGAGTATTTTTTTCGGGATGAAACGCATCATCATATTTTGCACTCTACCATGCTGTACCAGTTCTGTTTTCTTGCAAAGAAATTCACATAATGAATAGAACATTACTACCGACAGAGTAAAAAATTCGATTAAAAAGAACATGACCGAAAATATTCAAAGATTTTATTATATTCTAAAAATCACAAATTTACAATTTATATCGAGTGTAACAAGGTCACTTAATGCAAACGTAAACTTTCTTTTTCTGAGTAGTTGATATGTTTTATATCCTTAAAATATTTATTTTAGGAGATAAAAGCAATAAAAAAGAATCGTTTGTTAATTTTAAACACCTTTTTCTATATTTCAAATAAATAAAAGGGGAAAAAATATAAGAAACGATATTGCAACTAGACGTAATGAAGAAAAAAACAACAACAACTTAAATTGCCATTTGAAACTTCTTTTAAAGCTTAGAATGTTTATTTTGATGTTCTTACTTATTCTTCTATTACGAAGAACAGTTTACCTCATATTTCGTATCATATCATATATTTCATTGCCGTTTGAAGTTATATATTATTATAAACGTATTTAAATGTTTCAGAATATCTAAAACTTTCAACTCATTATAACAAGTTTATTTGTTTATTAAAATTAATTAATTTAAAGTAGACAGGAAAGCCATAAATTTGCTAGTGGAAATATAACAACAATTACTCCATCTTGATAAGTAATAACCAATAGCGAAGGATGATGAAAGGGCTAGTACTTACTATTTTGATATCCTGAACGAGATGTTAATCCAATGGAATTTCTACTACCATCCTCAAATCTAAACTAACTATTTTATCAATTTGCAACCGAAAAACAAAAAACGATGAAGGTTCCTGTAGAATAACAATTTTCCTCCGACATTTAAAAATATTTTTACCGCTATTTTATTGATTCGTTTGTGGGTGTCCCGTTCTTTAAAAATATTTTAAAATAGTTTCAAAAAACGGAACGAAAAGGAAATTCCGCAGAAACCTTCATTATTTTTTGCTCTTTTGGATGCACTTTTTTGTGTTTAAATAGATTAAATAGAAAAGATTTAAGGCCGGGGTACGAGAAATTCCTTAGGATTAACAATATGTTCACGAAACCAAAATGGCTGGTAGACGGGGGCCTTAATTTTATAATGTATATTTTTTATTAACGGTTGCTAGGATTAAAATACTCATCTGTTGTAAAATTAATATTATTTTTTTGGAACCTAAGTCATTTGTTTTTGTTCTAGGTTGTTGTTTATGATTACATGCATTCTTACAATACTGAATTTTCAGAAAACAAAATCTCTTAGGGCCTGCTTATAGTTATAACATATCATATTTCAACAATTTAATGGACTTCGAATCATTGGTAATTTTCCGGTTAATACATGTTTATTTTACCTTTTTTTATGCATAAACAGTATTCCTACAATCACACGTTTCCTAGTAACAACACAAAAACAAAACAAACACTTAACCGAATACAGAACTTGAGCTACATAGTCTCCACCTAGTGAGAGAGAGCTGCAACAGTTAGTGTTACAGAAGCTCAATCTTGCGGAAAAAATTTGCTACAGAAAGAGAGAAATTCCAGAAATTTTCGATTTTATCCACTCCAGTAGAACTCTAAACGAAAACATCAAAAACGAAAGGGGAAATATTTATTTGACAAAATATTTCTAAATCATTTCTTAGTTCAAATAAGGGTAGCATTCCCTTCTTTTATGAAATACCGTATTGTGAAAGAATATCTGTAACAAGATTTGATAAGAAGAGAGAGAGAGAGAGAGAGAGAGAATTCTGATCAGAATTGAACAATTTTTTTAAAAAAACATCCTACTTAAAAGTAAAGCAAGGAAAAAAAAAAGAAAGTTTTCAATCGAAATTTGTTTTCATTTTAACTATATCATCTTTAATTGTAATCAATTATTATTATTTAGTGTTTTCTTAGGGTTATAAATAAGAAATTATGTATCAAAATTTTTATCATAATTTTGATTTTTTTAGAGGTTTTCTCTGGATCTGCTTATTTCCCAGCTCCTCAACTGATTACTTGAAAGAAGGGCTTAGAAATTTTTCTCAAAATGAGTTTGGAAAAGAAGCCATAATACTTTCGTTTAATTTTTATCATTTTATCAAAGTCTGAGTGATCGCAAAAGTTTCAACCAGATTTTGCATAGAAAATACAAGCCTTAAAAAACTAAAGTATTAATACCAAATAATAGTTAAGAAATAACGAAGAAACAGAGATTACATAGTAAAAAAAAAGATATTTGAATAAAGACCAATCGACTGCAATAGTGTTCGCACTTCCGGCAGATATTACGACAATTATTTAGGCAGATGAAAATTCCTAATTACATTTAAATTAGCGATAAAAGCTCTCTTCATTGGGAATCCAACGCATTATATGTATTGTAACAAAAATTTCTAGATATTGTGTGTGTGTACGAGTGAAATCTGTCCAACAAGAAGTTTAATGACAAATGAAACTTTATTCACAAATATCCAGGACAAGACACACATAGAATGAAAATTTTGTGGACAGATTAACCGCATGAATAGTAAACACAGCACTTGTACGAATTAACGATACAAAAGGAACACAGAGAGCCCTTGTAATAACATTCCCAGTACTTTCAATAATTTTCAGCTCACCATCTTAATAGTTCGCATTATAGACAAATCTGCAAAGTATTACTTCGCACGGACTCCGACAGTTTAAGGCTGTAGATACAAGCCACTTCAGGGTGAATTCCCTCATCCAATTCCGACAATTCATTGCAGACCCATTCAGCTAATGCCAATCGATACCCCCCTCCCCCAACTTCCCATCTTTCCGTACTTATAGATGTTCCGACCATATGTGATTTCACCGGAAAAATTCAGGAAAAGTGCTTAACTTTAACCCGAATCGATATATCACCAAAATTCCAGTATTTTTTTTTTTTAAATAGCATACCATAATTTTGCCACCAAAACCAGCCCAGCAAGTTTCTTGCCATGTTGCAAAATGGTCACTAAATTCATCCCCAAGGTAGCTTTCTTTCACTAATTGACGACATATCTGTAAATATCTCTTTTCCCTTGTATGAGAAACGTTACAGAGGGGGTCATTACACGCGTTCTCTCATAACAATATGATTTTTGTGGTTATGATAAAAATGGTGATAATTATAGTTGATACAACTCTTACTGAAAGTAATGGATAAACAAACTGCACAAAAAATACATTTTTGGTATAGCTTTGTAATGGTGACCAAAGGAGCAAAATAAGAAAAACCCGTCTTTTATTTTCTGCTTGCAAGTATCGGCAGAACATCGCATCGTTTGGCAACACTTTCTTGTTTGCCGAAAAGAGTCGACGGATTTGGTTTGATATTTATTAATGACGCACAAAAAGCAACACGAGAGCTATTGGCAAGAGGACTATTGGTGATGGACTTCGTAATTTTGAACCTCGGTCAAGTGAGAAGCAGAACACCAAAGCTGGCACTTCTCTTTCCTAACTTTCACACTCGTCAACGAAAGAACCTTAGCCATGAGAGATTTAAGGGGCATTAGACTTGGGTTTATGGCGGCTCTTAAGTGGCATCAGGGCTCGAACTCCCAACTCGACGAAATCCACCGGCCGAGAGTGTGCGATCATGATGACAAGGCTAACGAGGTTACAAGGACTGACGGATTTATCGTGCACTCAAGTCCTGATGCAGTAAACAAGCGTCGTGTAGGGCTGATACCTTAATTTCATCGAATATCAGTGCCTACACGTTTGGTTGGCGCAGAAGTTTGTAAAGTGAGGTGCAAGCTTAAATGATGTTTTCGTCATTTGCTCGAGGTTCAAAATTATGACGTTCTTCGCTAATAATCCTCGTGTCATTTCTGAGTGCGACCCTATTTAAGCAATCAATAAATCAACAAAGTAATGAATATTTTGCATAAATTTAATATGCGTTCATACCTGCTTTTTGAGATAACCGCAATATAGTCCACATGTTGCTTCTGAGAGCAATGTTTGTAACCAATTAATCAAGAGCCACAATTATCGGCTGCCATTTATCTTTACTATTAACGATTTTTCTTTTTAATCGGTTATAAGTGCGTGAAACTATTAATTATTAGTACAACATTACAGCACAATATCTCCAATCAACAATATTTAAATAATTCCATTAAAAACAATATTTATATATTTCCATATTAACAATATTTCCAATTTCATAAGAGTTTCGAATGTAAAATTATTTTTAGAATGTAATATAATATCTTCTTCCATTTAGAATAATTTCGACCGTGCTATTTCTTTTGGAGTATTAATTCTGCATTTCTTTAAAACTAATATTGAGGGTAAGAAATCCAATTATATTACACCTTAAATTGGGCTGTAAAAAAGCCAAAAACGTACATAATATCCAAGCTAAAATGAATTTTTAAACAGAGTTTTTCCAATGATCAACAAAGAGACGCTTAAAGCATAGAATTCGGGCTGTTACGTAAAACATTACATTTAAAAATTATGCCAAAATGAATGCTTCAAAAATCCTCTTAAGCGTTAAATGAAGTTAATTGCAGACCTATGGCAATAAAATATAATAACTTATTCAATATCAGTAAAATCTGAATTTCATGTAAATACTACTCATATACATGCATAAGGACGACGGATAATCCTAGTACAAAGTAAACTCTTCGAGAATTTCATCCAATTGTCAAATTGGAAACGAACAAAGAAAACGTAAGAATAATATAATTGTATATGTACAGTATATTCCAGCGTATAACGCGCACTTTTAATACAAAAAAAAATGGAAATTTACGAGTGCAGACATAAAAGCGATAGATTTAAAAATAAGGAAAAAATGAGCCGTAAAAATTAGAGTTCTACTTATATCTGTATTCTGTTTATTTAAAAGAAATGACACTTTATGAACTTAGAAAAATATTCATTATTGGATAACACGAAAAAGTTCACCAAATTCGTCTTCCGTTATATCTTCTGGCACAACATCGAATTCTGTTCCATTTTCACCCTCATTGTTACTCTGCTCCATAAATAAATAATCAACTTCCTTTCCATCTAGATAGTTAGATATACAACTTTTTTTAAATGACTTTTGAATTACGTTAGATTAAGTTTCATATTGTGCTTTTAATAACTACTCGTACACTACTTTTAGACTGGCATGACCCTTTTAACTTTTTTCGTAATTGTTTTTTCACCTTCTAACATCCAACGCATTCCACTGCGTTTTAAATTTCATTTGCATAGTTTATCGATTCACACATCTAAAGGACGAAATAATTGAAAGGTTGAACTAATGGGTTGTTAATCCATCAAGTGTATTCTTTCATCAATTTGTTTTGTATTATCTTTTAGATGGGACTGGAATGTGTCCAAAACTAAAAGAGTTTCTGGATTTTAAATGGCACCACAACACGTTTTCCCATAATTTCTTATTCACAATTTAACGTAATTTTTTCCATTTATCCTTTCTGATGAACATGAGTGAAAACAATACTTAGCAATTTACATTTCAGCATCGTTTATCTTTTAAAAATAACCAAGGATTTTAATTTTTCTACCGTTCTCTACACAGGAAAGCATTGCGTGAAGTAAGATTTTTTGAGACTTGCTACTTCCTATGTGAACCATTTTTACATCACATTAATTATTTTCAGTGTATTAATTATTGTGGTTTAATATTTCTTCTACTCAAGTATGGAGCTTTTACCAACATCAGAAATCCTTGCTGAACAGCACAATTTCAGAACTCTTTCGCAAATAGAATGACTTGGTATTTGAAATTAGCACTGTGTTTCTTTTGTTTAGCAAGACACACATTTATTGCAAAATAGAACACTAGATCAATTGCATTTCTACTAAAGTAAATGCGAATTGTCTTAACCTTCGATGTTCACTTCAAGATACAGATATCAAATGATTGGTGGAAGAGTAAACATTTGACTCCTAATTCTGCGAATTCATTCGCGTCGGAAGTGATTGTTCTTTCCTCAAATTGTGAACCCCTTTTCTCGGAAATTTAGAACAATATTCTTGTGCACATCTGCATTGAATTTAACTTACTTGCTTGCCGAATTATTTACTCCCTCAAGCCTTTTACCCCACACTTATTGTTATCACTTGTCAATTAAGTAAACCATTTTTCGAAAGCCTGGCGAAATACTTTGAATAACTTTAAAAGGTAAGGGAATCGCACATGTACATTTCGGATTTCTTTGTAAAGAAAATTGTGCGCTTTATACGGAGAATATACCTAAAAATTTAAAAATGTAGTTTAAAGTTATAAGAGCGAGTTATACGTCTGGATATATGGCAATTCTAATTAATATGTATTATTTCCCAATAAAATAAAAACTGCTTAATACGATGGATACGTGTCAATAAGCTTCAACGCTAAGAGAAACTGCATAGGGTGAAGTTATTTTAATACTTAAATAAATGATATAAGTGAAAAAGAACAAAGAATAATAAATTGCATCATTTTTTTTATTTAATCTGTAATATGTGTTTCTAAACATTTAACGCCTTACTATAGACTGATTTATTGCTAATATCGGTTTTTATTCATAAAGCAGTGGGATGCGTCTGGTATTTGAGATATTTAAACTTAAAAAATGATTGAAAAATATATTGGAAACACGAATTAATTTTGGTTTTTTTGAGAAATGTTGCATGATAACAGAGGACATAAAAATGGAAGACCTTTTTAGTTATATTTGTATGTGAGAAATAATTATTAATAAAATTTTTATACGTATCAAAATAGCACAGAGCTGCGGTGTTTCATATGTTAAGCAGGTTGAAAGAGCACGCGAGAAGAGCAGAACAGATTTACATCAGCTCTTGTACGCCTGTGGCTCCAAAGGTTAACCCACGCCTGTTCACTTTGCGTAAAGTAAAGGCGACGGCTACTGTTAAAATGTGGAGGCACTGGTTGGAACATTTATTCGTGGAGTATTTAAATAGGCTGTGATCAGTAAAAAAAAGTTGAAATGAAAAAAATAAAGTAGTTATGTAGGTCATCACATATATAAATATTTGTGGTGGACATTTTCTGTCTTTGAGATATGATGTCTGAAATGTAGTACAGTGGATATGATAATCTGAAGAAAGTTCGAATAAAAAATTAACTTTGTGATGAAGAAGGTTCTTCCTCATTTGACATTTCTTTTTTTTTTGGCGAAAAGGTCATCACCTCTTTGTTTTGCCTGTTTTTTCAGGAAATAGTTGTCGGTACAAGATATTGTATCTTTGACATTTCATCTGGACTTTGAACTTCTATCAAAACTTAAGTCATTTTATCTAAGCGAATTCATAACTTTCGTAAGGTCAAAACGTTGTTTAACCCCCCCACTTAGAGGGATTTTAAAAATTGTCAAATTGGATACTTTTTTAGGGTTGTCTTGCATAGGGTCTGCCGAAACGAGAGTTATTAAATTAGACGAATTACCGCCAAACCATCTTCCGCCGTCAGGTCATGCTACTAAACTGCATTCCAACCCTTCCATTGTAGAGACTGTATAATCTGGGGAATTCTTTAAAAGTTTCTTTTGTTACTCATCTTCAGAATTGCTAATTGCATAATCTTCATGCCCATTCTGTTCTATTCTTTAAGATGGTCGTTCGAAAGACAAACTCTCAACAATATTTATCCTGTTCATTTACACTACATGGCCAAAAAAAGGGAAAAGGCCTACATCGCCATATGAAATAAATATACCAATACATAACATTCTCTATTTGGTTAATAGTAAAGCGATGTACATGTTGTCGATGCTAATGTAACCTTTAAATAATGCAAAACCACAATTTCAGTAAACCAAATATGGGATGTCTTTCACCTGTCGCGGAACAGATATTTCTGCTTTTCAAAATGATCGAATTATTGACTTGCATCAATAAATTAAGAAAACCCAGACAAACAAAGATTGCTAAAATTACTGGAAGTAGGTTAAGAAGAGCCAGGGATTTTTAAAAACCTGTAAGGGTAGCGGGGAATTATCAACATTTCGAGATAAATGTGGTCGATATAAAAACTCTTAAATTCTCCAGACCAAATAACTCTCACAAGCGCATTGGGAAGAAAACTCACACAAAATGAACTGTAGAATTCTCAGCAGTCTTTAACAATGAACACAGGGGCATTTCAACCTGCACGATGAGACGCGAACTTGAAGGAGTCAAATTTAACAGTGCCTGAACAAAACAACTTGTTTCGACGAGCTACCAAAAAATAAAAATAAATATTGGACTGTAGAGCAATAGAGAAATGTCATATAATCTATTGAATCAAAATGCAGACTATTCCTAAACGATGGGTGCATCAGGGTAAGAAGGGAATATCATGATACGATGACCCTTCCTGCATATTGCTCATTGTGCACGCAAATGGAAGCAGTATTATTATCTGAGGTTGCTTCAGTGGGTCTGATTTGGGATCTGCAACAATAAAATGAAGTTGCTAGATTACTTAAGCACGCTTAATTACCAGGTTATCCCATCAATGGATTTCCCCCCTTTCCCGATAGAACTGGCCTTTTCATGGACAATGTTGAAATTTACTGAGCACAAATACTTCAGAATTGGCTCTTGGAACACGAATCCTCAAATGAAGTGGCATATTCTTTTTTCTGAAATCCCGGATCGCTTTAATATAGAAGATTTTTGGAATATACTGAAACGAGAATCAGGCAGTAAGGGCTGAAGCCATATAGAATCTTATTGAAATAATGCTGAGTCGAATGTGCACTGTGATTTGATCTGAATATAGTCGAAACAAATATTAAGGGATTCGCTTTTTTGCCCACTTAGTGAATGTAATCTAACCCTGTATATAGATTTAAGATTTTGTCGACATCAAATATGGATTCTTTGTGTGAATAGTTTCGCTTATCCGTGGCTTATAAATTATTTTAAACCTTTTTTCGATTACCTTTTTTTTAAACCTTTTTTTCGATTTTAAACCTTTTTTCGAGATGTTGTAGACTAATGTCTGTCTACAACATCTATGATACTGTAGAATTTCCAATGGATTGCTTATCTTATCTATTGGTTTTATCAATCAGTTGTTTAAATATGCAACAGAGATATTGAGCTTAAAAATTTTATATTACGCCTTCAACCAGGTGTTGGTTTAATAAAGTTGTATTTGGCGGGAAGGAAATCACCTCTACTGGGATGCTGGTTGTTAAATCTCATAAATGCGAGGTATGGCGTGGAGAATTATTTATAAAAAAAATAAAGTTTTTGATTCTAATTTTTTTAAGGCGGCATAGCATTTAACAAATGGGCAATAATGTTCGGTAAGCCAATCCTGGAAAATTTTTGTAGTTATCAAAGATTTTATTTTGGATTTGTGTAATTTCGCCTATACTGTTGCGTGTTATTGAATCAGTATTTAACGGAGAAGCATTAAGTGGGGTTTAATTTTACTCTATTTTATAAATTGATCCTAATACTTTAGGAATATAATTTCATCTTCCTGTTTATTCTCAATAATATTTCATGATACTATATTATTCCATAATGTAATTCTGTAGCATCAGCTCTTCATGACTAAGCCTCATAGATGTCTTAAAGTATAATTAGTCAATAAATTAAATAAGAAACCAGGAGATGACC
This sequence comes from Nephila pilipes, assembly GCA_019974015.1. Classification (NCBI taxonomy): domain Eukaryota; kingdom Metazoa; phylum Arthropoda; class Arachnida; order Araneae; family Nephilidae; genus Nephila; species Nephila pilipes. The sequence continues at coordinate 537,156 of BMAW01093967.1, forward strand.
CATATGTTTGTACTACAACATAGCTGATAGTAATAAATGCGGGGGCTGTTTTTATTCGCGTAAATTCTTTTTAAAATCTATACAACCATAATAAAAGACGCTTTTTTGTAATGGTACCTTGAAAATACCCAAACAAATCTCGCATATTTGGGTGAAAAAAGACTCCAGTGACAATGAAGAAGAAACTAGTAATTCACGATGGTAAAAAACCGAATCAAATCAGAACACCTTGCATAGTCTGTGCCTTTTTTCCTTCTTCAGCCAATAATAATATTAAATAAAAGAGTCTCAAACAGTATGAAGAAAACAAGAGTCAAGTTATTATGATAACCAATTTATTAGCTTTAACGTTATGCTTATTCAATGTTCATTGTCTTTTTACTTTCCCTGTGAAAACTAACTAAGTGCGTCTGAAGTAGCATTTAGAATATTAATTTAATTTATCCCTTACACCTTGGTTAAGTAAGGCTGTTCTAAATGTCTCCTTTCATCATTCTAGTTCACTATCTCTATCTTTAATTAATTTCCAACTTTCTTATCAATTCTGTGTTGCTTACAAATGTAATTTATCAATTCAATTCACTACACTTCATGATTTCAATCTAACCTACATATTACGTTTAATTTAGTGTGTGGAGGATTTTGAATTCAATCAGAAAGAAGCTCAAATAGTTAATTAAAGAGAAAGTTAAGATAAAGACCAATGTCACAATCTAAAAGAGAAAGGTGCAAAGAACGCGGTCCGAAGAGAGATCGGAAACCTCAAACGAGGTATCGTTCCCGATTATAGTTTCTTTACGAAGCGCATGTAAGTGTGGGTGGGGAATATTGTTTGTCATTAAAAAGGCATCAGTAGTAAGAGATGTAACGTATAATCGCAGTTGAAAAAACTCTTAATTCTCGAGCTTTTAAACGCTTAGCATCGTTTACATATACTAGCGACTGGATGGTTAGAGTGGTACGGAAACAAGGAAAAGTATGAGGAGGATTTATAAAAGATACAAAATGTGCTTTCTAATGTAATAAACTCAAAAATCAAAGAATAAAGTAACATAAAAATATTTGTTTTGTCCTGAAATATAAATATAAACAACTCTGGGTCTAGCCGACTCATACAAGCAAAAATTTCTTTCAACTGGATACGAAGATCAAGTAGGTTATTCTCCAGAGTAAATATTAAATTTCTCGATTTAAATTCTTCTTCTCAAATTCATCATCCATTAAAATACAGTTCTACAACATTTATTATGTCTTTAAAATATTTATTTCACTTTTCAATAAAATAATAATAGTATCAGCGATATTTTGTTACATATTGATTTTTTTGTACCCAAACTTTAACTATTTTTAATCAATATTCTTATACAGTTTCTTTTTGTTACGCTTCTTATTTTATTATGTACATCGTATTTATTATGTATAAAGCTATTTATGTCTAAAGCTATTAAGTAATACAGAAGACTTTCTTCAAATCATAGTAATCAACTCACAAAATTTCACCTTTCAAACTTTTCCAATCTTAGTTTATCTTTAAAACTTTTAAATTATCAGGAATCATTTAAATAATTTTTTACAATTAATTTGAAATAAAGTTCTATTTTTTAAAAGGTAACCTATATATATATATATATATATATATATATATATATATATATATATATATATATATATTGAGCATCTGTAGGAAGAACCAGACAGAACATCTTTCGAATTCATTACTTTATTTCATGTCAGGTATCTCTTTTTGATCTGACATTTTTTTTGATAAATGTTGTTCGAAGCAATACTAGATCTCATTGATCATGTGAGATCTGGCTTTAGGGAGTATATATGGGGTAAGTTGAGTTTTTTTGCTATTTGTTCGGCGACTGTCTGAGAAAAATTACTGTATTCAACAATAAAAAAAGCATTTCAAATCCAAAAAATATAGTTTTCCTGTTTCATCATGCAAGTATTTTTCGAGGAAAGAGACAGTATGTTTCTTCCATCACTTCATATTTTATTTCAGTAACATTTTTTTACACATAAATCTTTAATGGCAATGCTTTAGAACAGCGATTCTTAGACCTTTATTATTTTTTGTCGTAAGACTCGGCTGGAAAATTAAGATTTGCATAGGTAGTATCTATCTGTCTCTCCGCCGTCTGTTCCGTCAGAGAGAGTGAGAGAGAATATATAATCTTAGCTCGTTTCAAAGAAATTTGTAGAAAAAAAATAAATCCATATGCATAAAAATGACATATTCTGTTGAATTTATGTTTCCGAATATAAGGGAATATTGAATGCGTTTCAAGTTGTAAAAAAATTATTTGGTTGATTTAATTAAAAGCTGCTGTACAGCAACACGAGAATTAATTGAAATGAGATTCGTAATATTAAATCACGATTGGTTTGTGAGCACAACAGTTGAACTATTTCACCTCATTCTTTTGTCTTCTGTAAAAAGATACGTGAGTAACAAACCAGTAGAAGTTAAAAAGCAACCTAAATATTATTCCTCAGTAGGGCTTAATGAGGATTCAGCCCATGAACATTTGACTCTACTCTAGGACCTTAAGTTATGACTTCTTGTTATCAGACTACCATAACTTTTCGACATCTGGAAGGAATATACATTTAAGGTATCGTAAAATTTTAATTATTAATAGGAAGTGACTTAGAGTTCTGGATAAAATTTATTCTGCATATTAATAGGTTCTTATGCGCAATAGGCTATAAATTACAGCTATTCGCATTGATCTGCTAAGTTGAAGTAATATTAAGCCGTAAACTAAAGTAACCCAAATTATGAGAATATAAAATTTCAATCTGCTGAATACTACAATGACGACATTTGAAAAGATCCAGATGGGCTGATAGAAATGTATATCTCTAGGTAGAGATTAAATAGGGAAGACTTAGTAGTAAAAATAAAAATTAAGTCTCTGTCACGATTATTTTCTTGCAGTAATTAAGACTTTACAATGCTGAAGGTTACTTCTGTTTACGGCTCCTTGAAACCAAAGAAATCATCATTAAAAACTGTTATTTATAACATTATGTGCCTTATCATAAATAAATAACCTTACGATACCTCTTCGTGTTTGCTTTCCCGAACTGCACCATTTTGTAATTTTTCACAGGCTTTATTCCAAGCATCTTTTGAATTGTATGGATCTTGACGTAGAAGATATAATTTCTTCATCTCATTTTGTTTATTATATATCTTGAAGAGTTTTGATCTTATGGATCTTGTTTAGCCTTCTATAGATTAGATTATGTGGTATAAGTCACAACGACAAGATATTGGTTTACAAGTATATATACCCTTTATTTCATAATATTTTCTTGAGATTTTCACTACTTTTACATGGTATTTTGAAAGAATTTATATTGTTGTACATCGATTCTACTTTTTCTAGAAAGCACATGTTCCTTTTTTAAATTTTATACTAGCTGTTTGTGAAGTGGATTGAATCTTCCATATGTCCTGTAGTTATAACATTCCATTTCAAAAGAATTCGAGATATAAATGTCGATGAAATTTAAATTTAAAGTAAGTTCTGTGAAGGAGATATCATTAAATTATATAATTAAGGACGTTGAATTAAAAGACGAGGGTTAACCTGGTTTAGATATATTTAATTGCTGTTTAAACTGCAGTTACAACTAGCAAGTTTTTTTTCTCACCCCTAGTTATTTTATGCTTTTTTAGTATATTTTTTCATTTCTTTGCAGCTCATATTTCTTAACACGGTTTTATTGTAATAAAATAACTGTCGAGTTCCAAATTTTTTGCAAGTCTGTTGAGTTCTGGATATTTACTTGAAAGACTACTGAAGAAACGCAACCGGATTATTTAAAGATTATTCTTAATACCTATTTTCCTCCATATTATTTAACGATTTACTTTTAGTATTAAAGTTTTTCTTTTGTTTTTATTTTTTACTTTGATACTTTCCTTTATATTAATTTTAATTGGGTTGAAATAACAAACAACTTTTCAATGAATGTACCTTACGAATTTGATAATCTTTTAGAGAATTTAGTAGTTAATCTTTTAATATTCGAAGATAAATTTATACTAAAGCAATAAATATATTTTATACATTTTTTTGGGGTTGAGCGTATTTAATCTATTATATTCTTCATGTAAAAACTTTAGACCCTTTTTCATCAAGTATTATTAACAAATTCACACCATCAATCATTTTAAGATGCTTAAAAACTTACTAATTATATTTTCAGGTTCATGATATTTCTTTAATGAAAAGTTTTCTTAACGGCACAGAATTGCATTTCTGAAAAAGAAACAAAAAATATAATTTTCATTACATTCCTCTATATACTCCGTATTTTATTTTTCTATTATCATTGTATTACTAGTATCCTGTTCTATTATTCTATTATTTTATATTGTCATTCTATTATTTTATATTGTCATTCT
>BMAW01093967.1:541591-571132 GCA_019974015.1 Nephila pilipes
ATTCCCCTTATAAACATTTCAGATAGCATCATTATCTTACCGGAGGATAAAATTTCCTCGTACATTATACAACAAACTATATACCTGATAATTAAGTGAATAATTAATGCACTTTTCCTATCTTTAGAGACTATTTGAAAAGTAAATAGAGTTTACTTTTCAATTTGTTTTTATCCTCACTGCTTATACCCTCTTAAATACACAAATCTTTACAATACCGGCCTAATAATAAACTAATCTAATGAATGATTAAACAAACTGAAGTCTTTTAACTTCTCACTTAAGATTGTTTAATTTTTTTCTTCTATAATTACGTAATAAAGAATCTAATTCAATAAAGTACTCCTTTCTAACAATAATCCATTTTCTATATCTGCGCTCCATTTAAAATGAAATGCTTCATTATAACTTATTTCAGAGCAGTTGCTTTAATGAGAATTTGCTAAATTCCATTTACTGATATTTAATACAAACATTCAAAGCTTCTTCTACCGATATTATATCTTACAGTTTTGTGTTTAACAACTATTTCCGATAATGTAAAGTATATTTACCTGGAAGACTAAAGTATGGCAGTTAAGACAAAGTCAAATATTTGTACCATTGAGATATTATTTCATTGAAATAAAACCCAATCTAAGAGAATACCTTAGAGTTAAACCTCTGAAAATGATGTCCGAAAATTAATTAAAGAATTAGATTCCTTTGTGAAAATATTTGCGTGTATTTGTCATATTAAATTTTCAAAATTTAAATGTAACTTTTTGTAATAAAAAAATTCTATAAAGTTTGCTACCTACAATAAAATTATAAAAACGTTTTGAAGAAGTTTTAGTGAAATATTTTATTTTTTATAATTTTAAATGAAATATTTTGGGGATGGAAAGTTTTGATAAACATATTATTTCAAAGCCTAAATAAAAACTGAGATTTTATTGTAAGTGTTTGGAATATTTTAATTTGATCGTTAATTTAACTCGAAATGAGTAATGCAATAGAGATTTAAGTTGGAAGATGGGTCATTTCCGATGTTGGTTGATTGGTTGGTATTATCAACAATCGCACTAGAAGCAACACGAGGGCTATTGGTGACGAACCTGGTAATTTTGAACCATAGTCAAGTGACAAGGACGACACCTGAGATATTACCTCTCTCTCTTAACTTCCACACCAAGCCAATGGGAGGACTTTTGAGCCCCCACTGATTTAACGTGTATAAGTCCTAGCTACGTGGTGGGTATTTAATGGCACCAAGACTCGAACCTAGAACTCGACAAAAACTTCCAGCCGCGAGTCCGAAATACAGCAGCATTAAAAATTCGAAAAATGAATTTCATAATTAATTTTAGTATCCCTGAGTTGGGTTAATTTTAACTTGTAAAATTTAAATAGCGGTGTCTCTTTCAATAAACGCATGAAGGAAGGTCAATTAACTTCTAATAATCTACTTTTAAAAGTATAATTTTGAAATAATATTTCAATTAAGAAATAATTAATTAATTCCGTAATTCAAATGTAAACTGAAATATTTATGGTTTTTAATTTTGTTAGATTAAGGGAAAAGCAGGGCAATTAACCTTGTAAATTTGGTATCAATCTATTTCTAATTCAATCGTAAACTGAAATATACAAGGTTTGTGATTTTGTTAGATTAAAGAAAAAGTAGATCAATTAAATTCTTGTAATCTAGAGAAGAATACGGTCAAGTCGAGTAGATAAAAAAATTCTTAGGTCTATTAAAAATAATCGCTAAGATTTATTTAGACTGTGGCACAGGAATTTAAATAAGAATACAACAAATTTGTCTGTGTAGAGGGGAATGTTGTTAACATATTAAACAAAATTATATTTATAAATCATATTATCACTTGTTAAAAGCATCGGTGTACGAGTAAACTTATCAAACAACCATAATGCAGTTCTAAAATAATGTTACCTGAAAAAAGCAAAGTTAACGTACTCTTCATTAAGAAAATTATGTAGTAAATTATTGTAAAAATAAATTAATTTATAACTTATTATTTCAATATATGATTTTATATACATTTAATAATTTCGATGTATATATTATTATAAGTTTTTTAATACTCGTAGCTATAGTTTTCTTTTTCTGGTCATTTCTTAAGAAAACTTTTGCTTGAATAGTATAAATAAAAGTATAAAAATATTGCGAACATTAGATATTTCGATAATAGTAAATAGATATTATATAAATTAAAATAAACTTATCTTCTAAATTATTATTTCTACTTAGTATTTATTTATTGATAACACATCAATCAATAACTACCGAGTCTAATATTGAAAACAACATTGTTTTTGCCTTTTTTTTTTATTCATCAACATAACACCTTTTGTTAATCACCTTTTAGGGTGATACAATCGTTCCAGCGCTTTTCCAAATCTTTTTTTTTTTTTCGCAAGAAATCTTTTTTATTGCGAGTAAATAGCGATAAACAGCTTTCTGAATCATCGACTCGTTGCTGTTTTTGTTCCATCGAAAGCAATCGCGGCCCCCACTTGGAAAAAACCTTTTTCACTTCACTTCAAAAACCCTTTTTCAGTAAATACACTTCCATATGATATCTGTGTCATCTCAGCAATCTCACGGAGCTTCACTTTACGATCTTTCATTATAATTTTTGTCACTTCACTCACATTTTCCGGTGTAACGGCTTCCACAGGTCTACCCGAGCGTTCCGCGTCATTTGTGTCGGTACGACCACGTTTAAACTCGGCAAACCACCGACAAATCGTTGCTTTTGATGGACAAGAGTCCGGGTAACATTTTTCAATCCATTGTTTCGCTTGCACGGTGTTTTTACCCATTAAAAAACAATGTTTTATCAGAACACGAAACTCGGTTTTTTCCATTTTTTAAACAAACTACAAAACAACTTTACTCCAACCTCGATAACTCAGCTGTTTCTGGTCCGATCGACTTAAAATTTTGACACGTTTCAAGCAAAGGTTAGTACTCTAGAAAGACCTGGTTACTGGTTTACTACGAGCGCCATCTCTGGATTAGTCTCGGGAGTTATTGATTGATGTGTTACACTGTTGGCCGCACAAAATGCAACACCCAGATGGACCAGAGATATCACAGCGAAGTTTATTTGGCAGATAACATGTTGTACAAAGATCAAACGATTAAAATTACATCCTCTTGTTAAGTGTGGATGATGACAAAATCAGTAGTTAGTGTAGCCGCCATTGTTGGCTATAACCACTGCCACACGCCTCGGCATAGAATCAAAGAAGCTTTGGATGTATCCGTAGGGTACAACAGTCCATGCGGCTTCCACATATTACCAAAGTTTTTTTGGTGTAGCAGCGGGTGGTGTATCCCGGGCCAGTCGTAGTGAAAGCATGGACCACATGTTTTCGATTGGCGATAGCTAGAACAAGCAGGCCAAGAAAGCAATTCAATCTGATGGGCAAAGAAGAGCTCTTGAACAATGCGTGCCACGTGTGGTCACGCATTATCCTGTTGGAATAAGGCTGATGGCAAGCGCTGAATGTATGTGAGGACCACGGGCTCCAACACCTCAGAGATGTAGCGCTGGCTGTTCAGTGTACCGGTAATGCGTACTAGAGAGGTGCGGGAGGGAAATCCAATACTACTCTGAACCATGATACCGGGTGCAGCACCAGTGTGGGGATGCATAATGCAACAGTTCAGCAGCCTCTCACTACGGTGTTTTCAAACTCGAATCCGACCATCGTGATGTTGCAGGTAGAAGCGGGATTCGTCAGTAAACACAATGTCGTTCCATTCCGTTGTCCATATCCGCCGTTCATTGCACCATTAGCGGAGCAAAAGCCTGTGGTTTCGAGTCAAGGGTAAACGAAGCAATGGACGCCTTGAGGACATTCCACTCTGCTGCAAACGGCGTCGAATAGTACGAGCGGACACAGAATGATGCGTAGCAGACTGAATCTATTGTGCTATGGTTCGTGATGTGGCTGCGCGATCCATCACTGCTATGCGCACAATCTGCCTGTCATCACAGGCAGTGGTGTGAAGAGGTGGGTGCGATCGGCCCCATCGGTCCGCCGGTTTCTCCTGCATCCAGCGATCACAGATCAGTATGATGTAAATTTCACATGGTTTGCATGCTTCCTTCAGGGTGTTGTATTTTGTGCAGCAAACAGTGTATTTCTGAACACTCTTTGGAGTTCTCTCAAAATTGCTAAATATAACTATTTTATTAGATAAATCACCATCAGAACCCTACATATGTTTAGGAAAACATATAGAAAGGATGCAATGAAAAATCGGCCATATATGAGTGTCATTAGTGTTTTCGTCAGTATCACACAAATAATGAAGATGATTATCCTCCTTTTTCATAGAAGACCAGAATGTTGAATTCGTTCGAGGAATTACCCATATGAACAGACGAAACGAACAATTGTTAACAAACGACTTTACATATGTATTCTTATACAGGTAGAAATGCTTCAATAATGGAAGAAAGTGCCCTTAAAATGGACATAAAACGATTAATTTTCTCTGTATAAAAAGAACCCGTATATCTCTGCCTGATTGAGTAAAAGTATTTTGCAATGCACCGTATTGCCACTTTGGAACACACCCTCCCTATTTTCGCGACATAACACAAGTGGAATTCTACTTGTTCTACGTCTGAAAATGAAATTAAAGGTATTCCATTTAACTAGTTCAGAAGTTTTGAGGGAAAATACGCCAAAATCAGCTTAAGGGTCTTTTCAAAAATAGTTTGCAGGAATATTTTGAACAGTTATATGAATGGTGGAGCAAGTGTGTAAACGCTTTGAAGGAAAACAGGATAAGAACACTGAAAATAATTTTAATAAATTATCATTGACCAGTTCCAGGAACTTTTTAATCCTAGAACTATTCATACTAGTAAAGAAGTTCTTTTCTCCGTCATTTGATATTGCGTATTTTAACATTTTACAGTGAAATACAGTTAGAGCTTTACGTATTGGTTGCTTAAATATTTACGAGAGACGCTCGGCAAATCATTCTTATATGGGACTGTCCCGCGTAATGAAGAAAGTTTGACACACAGAGACACATCCTAATTAAAACGTCTTTCAGTTGGTAAGTAATAATAAAAATAAGCCTCTTTTGGAAGGAAATAAGAATAAATTAAAGAGAAGTACTGAGAAATGTAAGATTCAACAAAAGAGTTGACTAACGAATCAATTACTTAATTCAATTCCATACTCGACACACTTAATATATAACTAGCATCAACTACTGTAAGATGAAGAATATTTATGATATCCTTAGCATCATCTATTGTAAAATGATGCTAGTAGAATTTGTAATTACTGGTAGTATTCATCTTACTATTGCCAGAATACTAGTGCTAATACTTGTGACGCTCCTAGCATCAAATACTGTAAGATGAAGTATATTTGCGGTGCCCCTAGAAACAGCTACTATGAGATGGAGTATATTTGTGACTTACCTAGCGTCATTTATAATAAGATGAAGTACATTTGTGACGCCTATTTTCCCTTATTTAGATTTTACTGATTGTTAAGATCAGTTAAGATCGTTAAGATCAGACGCCTCTTTTCCTTATTTAGATTTAATTTTGGATTTAACTGATTAACTAGTAAACGTCATTAGTAAAGTTCAGTCAAATATCAAATTAACAGATGAATTTAACTCCCCATTTAGTATAATACAAACACTCATTATATGTATGTCTGTTGAAGCAAGCTTCAAGTGTCTTTAAAAATACCAAGAACTTCTTCCATTATCTCCTTCAGCATCCTATTAACACTTTGAATCTCTAGCCTGTTATAGTGGCTGCAGATTCTTCCTCGTTATCATTTTTTATGGTTCTCCTTCTCTTTCCTACTACTATCCCCTATTACTAATGATATATTATTTCATTACTCCTCAATTTAAATAATACAATTACATTGCATAAATTAGAAGTTGAGTTGTTTGAATTACTAACATATAGGAAATGTCTATAAAGACATTCAAACTTCCCTTCAAATGTCCATAAAGACATTTGAAGAGAAGTTTGGCGTCCCAATTGTTAAACAGTTTATTTTCTGCACATGTCAAGAACTTAAATTTTAAGTTTCTCTTTTCGACTGTATTTGAGAAGACCTTTATTAGCAAAAGTCAAAAATGTGGCTCACCTCAATTCATAAAGTATTTACATATACACTACTTTGGAAAATGAACACGAAATTTGTTGGAAGAAGTAGAATAGACAGAATAGAATGAAATTAAGGTGAAAGATAAACAATAATGATATAGAATCTCACTGCCTGATGGTTGAGGGAACGAGTGATTTTATAGTCAGAAGTTAGGTCTAAACGTAAGTTCCAGATCTGATCTTTCGAAAAACTTTTCTCAGGGGAGAAATGGGAACTGAAGATGCTTAGTGGAAGATCCGAGCTTCTAAGCCCTCTCTTGGAGCAATGCCACGTTTGGTGATTAAAGTTTGATTTGATCATTTTACCAAGGTCATACTTATATGCAGCACGAGGGCTATTGATGACCGATTTTGAAATTTTGAATTTTGGTTAAAATTTCAAAATCAATAGAATTAAAAGAGAGAGGTGGCAAATTAGAGGGAGGTGGAGGAGACAAATAAGCTAGCATCTCCCTGTTCAAACTTTCACTCTGCACCAATGGGAGAAGTTAAGAGCTTCAATAGAATTAACATGAAGCAGCCACAATACATGGTGGGTCTTTAGTGGTAGACCATTACCACAAGAGACCACTTAGAGACCATTACCACAAGGCTACAGTGGCTACTTGTGATTGAGTTACTAACTCAGGAATTATCCTCGTTACTAGACTGTGGCTCAAAATTATGAAATCATTGGATTGGTTAGTTTTATTAAGTTGCACTAGAAGAAACACCAGGGCTATTGGAGATGGACATCATAATTTAAAACTCGGTCAAGTGACATGGATGACATCTGAAATGGCACCTCCTTTTCCACACCATGCCAACCGGAGGACTTGGGACTACGACAGATCTGGCGTGCATCAGCTACTGCTACACAGCGGATCTTTAGTGGCATCAAGGCTCGAATCCACAATTTAACAAAAATCGCTGGCCGTGAATCTGATATCATGGCAATTAAGCTATTACCGCTACATGAAGCCATTAAGGAAAAACCCAATTTGTTAGTATAAGGATTGTGATGGTGTATTAATGTACACTGAGCAGCAACACTAGAACTATCAGCGATGGACCTTGCCAATTTGAACATCGGTCAAGTGACCCGGAGGACACCTAGACTGGCACTTCCCTTTTGAAACTTCCACACCACGATAACTGGAGGACTTGTTTCCTCGACTAGATTTAACGTGCATTAATCCCGCTGGAGTGTTTCTATTGCCATCAGGGCTCGAAACCCCGACTCGACGAAAGCAACACCTGCAGCGAATCAGTGAACATGACCACAAGTCAACCATAGTCACATTTGTTTAAGGAATCATTGACACAAGTAAAGACATTAGTAGTTTAATGGTCATGGTGCTATTTTAATAACTATTTTATAATTCTAATGCAACAATGACTTAAAATCAAGTATGTAAAATTTTAGAGTAATTATTTAACACTATTATAATAAAAATATTACTCTTGAAATCTTAACTCTTACTGATTTTAAACATAAAACAACTGAGATATTAAATATTCCATAGTGAAGACGAGTTAAAAATATTCACGTTTGTACCTCTTGTGTCTTTTTAAGTTCATCAAATTGTGTTTTAAGTAATTGCATTTCGCATAAGAAAATTGCCTGAAATGTACATAAAGAAAGATTGAGGTATAATTTTCTAACACATGCCCTATATTTATCACACGTGTCTTGAGTCTTAAAATATTTCTCACAAAAAATGCGAATAGCTTTCGTGAGAATCTCTTCTCCTCTTATTGAATTAAAGGCTTTTCCACCTGAGGGATGAACAAAAAAAAAAAAAAAAAAAAAAAAAAAAGAGAGAGAACGCTCTTCACATCCCCATGAGTCACTTTATTTTATTAAGTTTAAGAAGAAAAGTTTGGATATATCTGCAGTCTTACAAAAAAATATTTCCGTTAAAAAGTAAAATCTGTAAATATTCTTTAACTCTACTAGCGGCTTAAATCGATTTCTCATATGTTATGTGCAGAACTTTTAAAGAAGGTTTCACTCCTTATACAAATTACAATAGGCACAATTGATTTATTTAAAACTTATTAGCACAATCCCAGCTCAAAATATTATATAAGAAGGGGAGTTGTTCCTTCTACAATATCGACATATATATCAGCTTTTGAGACTTCTCAGTTGAGTGAAAATTAAGGGTTAGGTTATTTTGAGTTTTGAAGTCAATTTTAAATGCCGCTTGTAATCTTTTTGTGTAATAGATGCCCTAAAACAGAACTACAGGATCTTGATCAAGGACTTTAAGACTTTGAACCTAGACTACGTGAAGAGGATGACTCGGGAAAATGAGTTTCACTTCTATTTCTTCTGTTTTTTAAGTAAGAATTGTGAGGTCAGTTTTGTTAAAGGGCACCAGGACATGCAGGGAATAGTAAAGTACCATATTTAAGACTTTTGGCCTTGGTTTTGTGACATATATTGTTTCAAAATTATTAATAGATCTTAGAATTGTATAATAACAATATTTTAACCCTTTTATAGAGCCATAAAAGTAATTTTTTTTACAAAAAGTTGTTTCTCTCCTTTTAGCTGAATATGGACATGCAGTTTGAGATATATCTGCATTTTGGAGAGGTACCTGTTTTAAAAAAATATATTCTTTAAATATTTCAATTTTTATACATAAAACAATACATAAAAATAGCGAGTCAAATGTTTTAACTATATTGCAGTATATTTTCTTTGAATAAATTATAGAACTATGTAATCTTAGAAATTTTTATTTTTTCCTTTTTTCATATAAAAAATTATTCCATAAAATTTAGGTATTAATTACAGCAAAAATATCTGCTATAGAAGCATAAAATGTGGGAATATTTCATTTTGTAGTTTTCATAATGTAGTACTTAAATGTAAATATGTCTTAAAAATCATGTCCATGTTAAATTAAGAGGGGAAAGCATTTTTGACAAACAAATTACTTTTATAGCTTGATTGAATCATTAAAATATCCTTATAAGCAACACAACAAGAATTCTAACTTCTAATAATTTCAAAAAGATTCATGTCGCAAAAGCAAGGATTCTTAAATAAGGTCTACTGTTCCCCGAATGTCCTTAAGGTAACCGAGAAGCTTAAAAGCTTTGCTGTTTAAAAATAGTGGGCGTTTCATTGAATCCGTAGGCGTATTATTTATGAGAATTCTATTCTTAGAACATACAAAAATTGAGTTCCCATAGAGGAAAATATTTATGCTCACGGTTTTCTCTGAATATAGGTTTTTAAGATTCTGCGCTACACTCTTCAAAAAAATCTACTCCATACGTACCACTAATATTTTCCAAATTTTAAAATGACGCTATTTCCTACACAGAGAACATAATTTTATTTTTGTAACAAACCCTTTGAAATTTTAGGTGTCGCAGAATTCTGGTAAATGAATATAAAAATTATGGGAAATTTGAATAATTAAATTCAAATTTCTTTTTATTTATCTTCCAAAGTTATGATTATGTTTGGTATATAGATTGTTATGTATATTTTTACTCAAGCTTTTAAAGTTACAAATGCTTTGGAGTTTATACAGGTTGTACGCCTAAATTTACTGTTTATTAGTTACAAATGTATAAATACTCAGTAATTTATTAATACTCAGCCATTATGATTAAAAAAAAATCTGATGTAAAATAATGAAATTTGTCTGGAATGACTAACGATGCTATGTTTGTAAGGGTACATTGAAAAAAGACAAACATGAATATAAAAATGTTTAACCAGAAAACACTTAGTTTTAGAAGTTATAATCTAGAAATTTCTTTTTCTTTTTGAAAAAACTTATTTTATCTTTTATATAAATTCAACACAAATTAAAGTTAAACATATACCTGATTACTGAAATTAAACTATTATTTTCATTTGCGTTTTACGAATATGATGATTATATATATATATATATATATAAATTCTACAAGCTATACATTTTGGCTGGTTGTTGCGTTATAAATATTATACCTTTTGGAAAATATAGACTGAATCTAATGTATTGACTTCATTATAATTAGAAACAAAGAGATTAAAAGTAAATATAACATGGAGTTCCATGGTGCTTCACCATGTAAGAATTCGATCGGTTATCTCAGGTGGTTAATGAAGAAATATTAATCCATTTTAAATCAAAATTTTACCTTTCTTCACTGAAAAATTACGAACGCAAGTCTACACGACAAAACACAAAGAAATTAAAATTAGTAATTTTTATTTACATGTTACTCGATCTACTCTCATCTCTCTTTTCTTTAGGAAATTCCCGTGTGCAAAAAAGAGTCACGAGGTGAATATTTCCTGAATGTTATAGGAGGCTATATCTTATGAGGGTTTATAACCAACGCGCGGTACAATAAAATTTAAAATGAAATTCATTTTGGAGGAATTGCTTGACACAGAATAAAAAACATTTAAAGAATTTAAAACTGGTTAACATGTTTTCCTAAAAATCATAATTTTAAATTTAAATTCTTTTTTTATTTTTTATTTAGAATACTTGTTTCAGTGAATCAAATGTGGCTGCGGTAGCCTAGTGGTCATGGTTGTGCGTTGCCTGTCGAGTTATGAGTTTGATTCCTGATTCTACAAAAGAGCCGTAATGAAGCGGGGCTTATCTGTGTCAAGTCTGTTCAGCCTCCCAGCCTTTACATTGACGAAGTGTGGAAGTTAGAATTAGATGTACCAGCTCAAGTGTGGTCCAGAAATTTGAACGAGCTTCAAAATTACGAGGTCAGTTGCCAAAAGCCCTCGTATTGCTTTTAAGTATGATGTTGATAAACAATTAAACATTCAATGTATCTAATTAAAGGAATAAAACAGCTTTTGGTGTCATTCGTTTTTTTTCTTTAGTAATTAATATTTTATAAAATGTATAATAACAAATATCAACCATATTTAAAATATGATTCAATGAGGCTTGTAATATATTTATACAATTTAAAAATTTTACAAAAATAAATTATAAATCTTCATAATAAATTGTAAACTTATTTTATATTTTGAAATTCCTTTTCAATGTAAAGTATTATGTTCAGTGCAAAAGGAACTTGCAGTAACCTATTTAACATAAAATCTTGAAGTTTTACTTTTGTTCTTACTTTAAGAGAAATTCGAGGCAATAATTGGATTCTTTTATTAAATCCAACTGGTCACTAAGAATCATTTATCTTACATCACATGATATATTACCTTATGAAATATATTACATTATTATAATATATGAAACATATTACATCACGTGATATATTTCATTTGCTATATCATATATTAAATATAAGGATCTGTTCAATAACTTTAAAGTTTTTCATGAAGTTAATGATATTTTTTCTTGCATATATATCTAAAATGTTCAAAAATTAATTTTCTTGTACAAAACGAAAAGTAAATGAACTTATGGAAGAAGTGGTAAACGTTTCATTAAAAATCATTACTCGTGATAAACGAAGAAAGTCAGAGATACCTAGCTTTCACGTTCCATGAATAAATGTCAAGCAAACAATGTGAAATAAAAAAAAAATCTCTTGTTTCACTTTCAATTTAAATCAAGGATAGCAAGATCTTTTTTTAGTTTTCGGAGTGTAATTTTAAGAAAGGTCAGAATTATTGCACAAAAGAGAAAAATAAATTTTAAATATGACTGGAAAAATGTAAAAATTTTAAGATTTTTTTCCATTGGAAGAAAGCATTCTCTTTAAAAAATGTAATTAAAATTTAAGAAAATTATTATTTCATACAGCAGTTTCACAAAGATAATTTATTACAACCTATTTAAAATTTCTGACGTCAAATAAATAACAATTCAGTGGAAAAAAAATTATTTTTATATATTAATGAAAATATTTATCAATGAAAAGTTCAGAATTTCAGAATATCAGAAGAATATCAGAAGAAAAACAAATAAAACTTATATAACAAAAGTTATATGCAAAGTTTTACAAAGAACCGATTTAGCCACCCAAGATGTGCTTTTTTACAATTATTATCAAATTAATCATCTAAATATAAAAATTAAGTTAAATGAGGAATTATCGAGAAATGGACAATAGTAAACTTTTCCAATAATAAAATTAAAGAAAATAAATTATAAAATTGAATATATTTAAGTTAAATGTAATTAAAATTACAACAAACGATAAAATATTAAATTGAATATTATATGAGCTACATGTAAATAAAATTAAAGCAAACGATACAAAATTAAATTGAATATATTTAAGGTAAATGTAATTAAAATTGAAGCAAGCAAATAAAAAATTGAAAAGTGACCTGATACGCCAAAAGTGATCCACATAAGACAATAACCCCTTGGATGGCTCATTATTTTAAAGTGATGATTGCTTCCTACGGCAATTTGATGCTCGTAAGATCAATCTAATTATAATACTATCTTGGTAATCCGGAAGATTTCGGATCACATCACCGTCAGATTACCAGATGGCCAAGACTACAATCTCCAATTACCAGATAAGACAATTTTCTAATAATAATGAATTTAAGCAGCAAATGCTATGTATTATTGTATAAAATTTAGTGCATGGTAAATAGATTTAAAATGTGAAAAAAAAGTTTTAAAATGCTTTTTAAACTTCAGTTATTAATAAGAAAAAAGAAATAATCAAAACAACAAAAATGAACAGTTTTGTAATGAAAACTTTCATTATTCTTTGAAATAGAGGGCCTAAATAATGTCTGTAAGGCTAGGTCTGCCTGTGTAAAATAGCAGGATTACTGGTGAGGCCAGAAAGGTATTTTACCAAATTATAATGGGAGTTGTGTATTTGTCAATTGGTTCAGTTTTTTTCCACAATAAACACATTTGTTTTTATTTAAAGAAATAATAATTTAATTTTTATACCTAATTTAAATTCCAGCTAAAGAATATTTTATTATCTTAAATTTTCATTTAATTCAACATAACTTAAAAAGTATGCTCTAAAATTATACATTTGAAACCATAAAACTCATATTTTTTAAAGTTGTTTTTAATGTTCACAAATAATACGCTTAGCTATTTATATTTTTTTTCGAGTTTTTTTCCGGAATAAAAGTTTAATTACGTATACTTTTTCGGTTACTCGTGTCACAATAAACCAATCTAATTAGGAACGATAAACATTTTATGTTACTCTGCATTTGGGCCTTGACCACAACATAGATCTTGTTTGGTCTATGCCTTTTTTTTCATCTCAAGCAATTCTCTCATTATGGGCATATTCAGGTTTCTCGCTATCAACATCACCTGTCTAGACGACTAAAAATATTCGATCAAAATAATATACTTATGTTCATAGTCATAAGACATCTGCAGCGAAATATAGTTTTAATCCCAAATATTTCAACCTGACGTGCCTTGATTATTCGAAATATTTCTTTCGAAATGAAATGTCGAAATAGTGACTCTTGGGATCCTTTCTTCTTCGCCATTTATTGAATTTGTGGCTTTCCACCTGTAAAGATGAAAATAAAATATGATAAAATATATTTTTATTCCCCTTGAAGTAATTTTATTTTATTATTTTCAAGAAGAAACGTAATACATCGTTGTCGGGTAGAATTTTTTTTTATCGTACATGTGTAAAGAATAACGAAATCTTATACATTTTTCTGATTTGATAACTTAATTCCTTAGACTTATGTTGCAAAATTTTATTGGCCTTTCGATAGCCTTTTGCTATCCTAATGATATATTTGGATAATTTTAAGTGAATGTGAGAAACTCTTGTTCAGAATATTAAGCGAAAACATGTTATGAATATTAAAACAACTATATAAATATATTCAAATGGCCGAATGTATGATCACATCTTTCGAATATTCATTTTCATCAGTAAAATAGATAATCTTGTTTATTCGGTATTTTGAAAAAATTAAATAAATTTAAAGAAATTTTCAAAAGGTTAAATAAATTATATCATATTTTCGTATCAAACTCATCGTTTAGTTTAAAAATGAAACATAATGGAGCACACAAACAAATATTTAGAACGCAATTTACACAAATATATTAGTTTTGCATCTTTTTTTTACTATAGTAAAATAACTATTTTTGCAATAATAATTAAATGCTATCACATTTCTTCAGGTTACTTACGAACTAACTGAATAATTTATTTTACAAAATTGTAAAAAAAACTATGCACTGCAGCTGCGCCTTATCGTTCTGTTAGTTAAAACCGTATTGTGACGTTTATAATTAACAAATGATAAACACAGATTTTTTTTCCATAAGTATACCAATACAAAAGAACTGATACTGAGTTCATGAATAGTTTCAAAACTCTGATTGCATTGAATTATAATTACTGATAGATTTATACTTTCAATATAAAAAAGTGAAGAAAAATTATTAAAATTATTAATAATGTATTAATCGCGATATGCAGACTCATGTTTCCTCGCTAAACCACATTTATGAAAAATAAAATGCTTTTGAAATTAACATCACTCTCCATATCGCCAGGGCTAATGCACGTTAAATCTGTCGATACCCAAAGTCCTCCATTTGGTGTGGTGTAGAAGTTAGGAGAGAGGGAGCCAGTTCAGGTTTCGTCCTTGTCACTTGACCGAGGTTCAGAATTACGATGTCCATCGCCAACAGCTCTCGTGTTGCTTCTAGTGCGACTGCAATAAAAGTCACCAACCTATAATTAACAAAAACGTATTCGTGGGGTATCGTTAGGTTTTAATTATTACAAAGAAATAATTGAGATAAATCTGGATAAAATTTATTCCACGTATTAATTTATCTTTACGTGTATAGTGTTGTAAATTGTAGTCATTAATACTGATTTATTTGTTTTGAGAAGACGTAGATAATGCTTGTCAAAAGTGTGGCGCAAACGCAAATTATGAAAATATTTAAATTTACACATTCAGTTGAAAAGTAATTGTACTAATTTTAAATTTTTTTCGTTAGCCATGGACGAAAACACTGACGCTTCTGATACGGCACAATTGGCAATTTTTATAACAAGAGTCTATAAACATTATAATATCACGGAAGAAATGGTTGCTTTAGTATCGTTAAAAGACACAACCAAGTCTGTAGATTTATTCGATGAAAAAGTTTTCCTTATCTATGAAAAATTTATCAGCTGTCATAACCGATGGAGCCCTTGCCATGGTTGGTAAAAATGGGGGACTCGTTAACATGATTAATAATGAAGCCGTCGCTGCTGGCAATACGATATTGACGGCATATAATTGTATTGTACATCAGGGCAATTAAAATGGAAAAATTTTAAAAATGGATAGTGTATTAAGCGTTGTTATAAAAACCATTAGCTTTATAAGAGCAAAATGACTTAATCATAGAAAATTTGAAGAGTTTCTTAAGGTAATGGGCACTGAATTCGCAGATGGTATGTGTTATACAGAAGTACGATGGTTCAGTAAGGGGAAAATGCACAAAAGCATTTACGATTTGAGAACTGAAATAAAAATATTTATGGAAACAAAAGGGAAACCTATGAATGAATTTGAGGACTAAGATTGGATTTTAGATTTAGCTTTTTTAGTAGACTTAACAAAACATTTGAATGAAAAAAATTTGAGACTTCAAGGGAAAAAATCATTTTATTAATAATATGTTCCAAACAATTACAGCGTTTGAAAGGAAATTAAAATTTTGGCTTAATCAAATAAAAGTAAGATTTGACACATTTCAGTACTTTGGCTGCTCATGTACCTGTGAGTTTCACAAAATATGCAGCATTAATTTTTTATTTAATTCAAAAGTTTTAAAGTAGATTTCAAGATTTTCGAAAATCTGAAGAGTATTTCAACATATTTTCTACCCCATTTTCTATAGAAATAAATAAATTACCTGCTAATCTTCAAGTGGAATGCATTGAACTGCAAAGCCACATTCATATGAAAGAAAAATTTAGGAATGTTTCTTTACTGGAGTCTTATAAAGATTACCTACCCCGCGATAAATATCCTAATTTTCACAATAATGCTTTATATATGTCTTTAGCTTTTGGCAGTACCTATATTTGTGAACAATTATTTTCAAGAATGAAGCATACAAAAAACAAAAATAGGACTATGATCACTGACAAACATTTTGAAAATGCAGTAAGAATTGTTACCTCGTCTATTGAACCCCATATCGATTTGCTTGTTTAACAAAAGCAAATTCGCCTATCTCATTAATTTGAATTTTTTCCATCTTTATGAAATAGGAACTAAATGATACGAAACTTTTACAAATTTAAAACAAATATGTACCTATACATATCTAACTCAAATTTAAAAAAAATTATAGTAAAAGGAAGTTAATTTATTTCAATAAAACTACATAGAGTTAATTTTTATTTCAATTTGTTGAAAAAATATTGTATGAGCGGCCCATCAATTTTTTTTTGCAATGTGGCCCTCAAACGGTCATATTTTAGATACCCATGACGTAGATGGTAGAAAATCATAGTATCGTAAAATTTTAATTACTACAAAAAATAATTACCATAGAAATGGGATTTGTATTTATTATTCTTCTAAAATAGTCAGCTTCAAGAGTTATAGATTTCCCCCAGGGTTTATTGATCTTTCGAAGGGTTTATGTTAATCCATTTTGCGGGTTACTTGAATCTACGACTTACTGAAATAAACATGAAGAGTTGTAATTTACAGCATTATGCTCTTAAAAATGAATTAAAATTTTTTTTTGTTCCTGATATGAGCGTTTTTGCAAAAGTAATCTAAAAGGAATAATTCACGTATTAGTTTAAAATACATCAATTATATACGATATACAGAACGTATTTTATTTAATATCATGTCTATCAAATAGATTGAAAAACCATGATGTTGTAATTATTATTTTAAAAAATTTTTAAATTTAATATACAGTTCTTTGAATCCTTCATTTATTTTATATCATTTCTTAGTTTTACCTTCTGATAAAATATAAACCTTTATCGTACTGTTACTATTTCATGATATAATAATCCACTTATTACACACACTCGTATTGTTGAATCACTAGGTGTAATAATTTTGCAGCTGATTTTGTTTTCACGTTTTAAAACATGTTAGATTTTTTGTTAAAAACATTTGAAAAAAACCTATTCGTTGGTTTCTTTTACAATATGAAAAATTAACAACCATTTGAAACTTGAGATATTTAGAAGAAATTATCTAGCAACATTAAGTTTATAAATGAAATTTTCGATAGAAACTTAAGAACTGAGGAAGAAATGTTTTTACTCAAACAATGTGAATTTGTTATAGAATAATATAGAATATCAAGTTTCCGCAGTATTTCAGTATAATTTTTCTACTTGTATACAAACTTCATGAAAATATGCGAGTCAAAACAATGTAATTGAAAATAAAAACTTGTATTCAAGAAAGAATGATTATTTATATCTCATTTAATGTAATTGATTTAATATTTCCTGTTCTGTGTGTGTTTCTTCATGTATTTTTTATTTCTTGAATTCATGCTGGTGTTTTTTGTTCAAACACAGTATATTAAAAAGTTCTAGGATACTAATTCATAAGAAGTACAAATTGTTCATAGTGAAGTCATTTTCTGAATACCTAGCCTTGTTGGGCTTTAAACTCAAGTCAGTGTAACATTAGCAGAACGGGTTCCTTGTATTCAGAATAATTGATTGAGCTAGAGAAAAAGCGAAGGTCCGGTGAAAACTTGCTTTAGGATTGGTTGTTGGGGGATGGTAGGAGAGAAACTTGCTTCTGCGTGTGTGTGATTGGACCAACTGTTCGTAGTTTTTTCATGGCTAAGAGATCTTGCAGAAATCTTACTTTTGAACTGGAACTTTTGATACTTGAATTTATGATAGGGTTGATGCAATTTCTTGTAAGAAAATATTGAGCTTGTCAACTTAATTTCCAGTGTTTTTCATTTTCTTACATGCTTTGTAGAGCTGTGGTAATGACCGGAAAAGGTCTTGGATTTCTTTTATGGCGTCTAGAAAGCTGAAATTTTCAGGGTCTTTGTTCACTTGATTTGAACGACTTCTCGTTTTTGAAGTTACTTGAGTGGGTGCTTCTTGATCTTCTTGCGTGTTTTTATGAGGATTATAATTTTCCGAGTAAGTAAAATTTTCTCTTACTGGTGTTTGGAGGTAAATTCTTTGTTTCTATTTCTCGTTGTATCTGTAGATTTTCCTTTTCTTGGTTTGGGAAAGCTTGGGCATCCTTCCCCTGAAGCTATGTGTCCAGTTTGCTTACAATTAATGCATATGATCTTAATCATTTTTCTTTGATTGTACAGTCTCTTGTAATGTGGGTTTCACCGCATTTGGGCATAGTGGCGTGGTGCTGCAGTTATTTGAGCAGTGATGAAAGAAATTGCATCTATAGCATTGCGTTGCATTTCTCTTTCTTCTTCCTGAACTATTTCAATTTTCATGTAGAAGCATTTTTTGATATTGTAAATTTCTTCAAATTTTTCTTTGAGGGTTATTTCGAGCGTAAAGAGGGGAAGTGGCCTTTTTTGTTTTAAATTGTCGTAGTTTTCAATCTGAAAACCCACGTTTTCAATATCTGATTTTATTTCAACTATGTCGGCGGAGGCTGTCAGGTCTTTTAAAATTACTTTAAGTGACTTCTTTGAAGGTGGGTTGGTTACGTAGAAGTCAATTTTGTCTTCTCTGAGGTAGGAAGTGATTGCTTTATGACTATCACTACAGTTGGGGTATAATTTAATTAAATCGAGTTCGAGCACTACTTCAGTATTAGGAGCTATTCGGTTCTCTTCTTGTAGAATTAGGTTGTAATTTTGAGTCAAGTTCATCATTATTGGCAGGATTTTATCTTCTTTTCATATTTCTTGTGTTGGTGGGAGATCATGGGCTTTGTCTGTTTCCTTATTGAGAACTCCAAAAGGGTTAGAGATGGGTATGGCGAAGTTATTTTCTTTTCTCAGTTGTTTTGCAGTTTTGGTAGAAGACTTGAAACCTTCTTTTTCAGAGGCTTTAATCTTGGTTCCAGCGTTGTACGGAGGTGTGTGTGTGTGGGGGGGGGTTGCTGAGAAGTATGGGTTTCAATTGGATTATTCGTATGTATGAGTTTCAAAGTGACTCACACACGGATTTTTCCTTAATTCCTTTGCTATTTCGTCTTTCAGTTCTCCAAATTTTCTTATTTTTTCCTGGTTTTTGTTGCTTTCGGATGCATTCGATGCGAGGGTTTTTGTAAACATTGCTGAGTGGTAGTAATAAAATAGCTTAAGGCTACTCTGAATTTTTATTCTAGTTCGTTCTAGTTAGACATCTTCCTGATTTCGAGAGTTGAGGTCGACCGTGTTTCCTAATTCCGCTTCTATAATTTCCGGTTCTACTTCGGTTCATTTTCTGGTTCGGAAGGTTCCATTTGGTCGGTTTGCTCTGCTTTTTCCTTTTTCTTATGAGCTCTTTGCTATGGTAGAGCCATTTTTGCTTAAACCGAGAACGAACGTACATATTGTTCTATTGTTCAATCTGTTCCAAACCGACGGGATGATTTACGAATCATTCAGTCAAACTCCAGAGGTTGCACTCATTTCTGACTAATTTCCACTTGGCAACGTTCCTTTGCGAAAAGGTTTTGTGTGCATCATTATCATCGGAATAAAATGGAACAATAAACTAACATTAAATTTTGTTTTAAATTATGAAAGTTAGTCATAGAAACGTATCTAAAGAGTAAATCTACATCTGGCAAAGATGCTCAGAATCCTACCCGAGTATATGAGTGAAATTTGAGGTTAGCTTGAAGATGTTAGACCTAAGACGAAAGCAGGATCGTCCATATTCTAAGTCAAAATGATAAAAATGTTGAGTTTGTGCAACAGAATTTAGATGTCAAGGCTTAACTGTTATTAGGATATTTTACAAAGTTATTTTGGATCGTCTTTTGAAGCGAATGCGGCGTGTGTGGTCTTATTTGTTGGAAAGATGAAATTGGTGTCTCTTATTCAACGTCTCACAAATATAACCTTATGCAGCATATTTTGTCGAGAATGCAAGCTATATTCATCAACCAACTTTTGTACTCACTAGATCCCTCCTTCCTGGAAGTTGAAATATAAGGAACAGAGGTATGAATCGATAAAGGAGACTAAAGCGGTGATGACATCGAAATTCAATAGTAATGTAGAGGAGGCGTTTCAGAAGTCATTTACAGACCTATAAACTTATTCAAAGAGTTATTTTGAATTGCGAAAAATCTACGTAAAATTTTACTATCAAATATATTTATATCACCTGGGTTACACAGTCACCGACAAAATTTTAAGTCTTTTAAAAGTCTTAAGTTAATATTTTTTTATTCTACTTCATTGAGTAAACACAGAAGGGAGAAAATGGAATAACATGATTTATTTTTCATGTTAAATAAAAATATATGAAATAGAAATCCTGTAATTACGCAAGAATTAGACAATGTGTGAATTAGCTTAAGATTTTAGATTGTTAGAATCAAATAGCCGTGTAAAAGTCTAAATAAACACTTGCGAGTGTGCAAATTTTTTTTACACCCGTGTATTATTTCTCAAGGGATTTAGGTAAGCGTTTTACCAAATTTTCTCATAGATAATTTCATAAAAAGTAAAGAAGAGTTTATGTAAGTATATTTTTTTCCTACAAATGGGTAAAAGAATTCACATTACGTTACAAGAGTGTAAGCAATTTATCAAATTTACAGAAAGTTAACGTAATTGGAGTAGAAGGAAAACAGCTGATGCAATTGGGTGCAATCAAAAACAAGAAAACAACAGCTGATGCAATCAAAAACGTGGCTGAATCTTACAAATCCTTGCAATTATGTTCCAGAAAAAGTTTTGGAAGAAATTTATCATTAGCTGTTTTAGAAATATTTTGTGAAATAAAGCTCAACGCCTAAAAAATGTCTGCAGGATAATAATGAGCAGCGTACGTACATGCAAGCTCCAGCATTATCAACAAAAATCTTGTAGCCTTAAGCTTTTGTTGGTGACTGTACGGTATGTGTGTGTGATCAGTCCTAGAACTTTTAGAATAAACTGTGTTCATTATTACGCAGAAAAAGAGCAACATTGGTTTTCAATTTGTCCTGTCAAGGCTCAGAACATATTTAAATTCCATTCAATTTCGAACAGTTAACGCAAGAAAATAATGTTTGCCCTTAATATTTCAGAAATTCTACCAGTTATTACATTTGTAAATATATTTTTGTTAAAATTTCGGGGAACCTTTGGAGTTTATTCTACTGTATACTTGCCTAACTTATCTTCTTTTGCCTAAAAGAAATTCGAAAACCATAAGAGTTTTCAGGAATAAAATTTTAGTCTTATAAAGTGATATCTATATTCCACAAAAGTTCCATATCTTTGAATTGGAGAGAGTTTCAGAAATTTTTGAACTTCTCAGCCCGTAAGAAATATTAAAACTTGCACAGAGAGAAATGGGTAAGATATTTATTCAAGAGGAAGTTTTCAATTTCTTTTCCAATTCAAAGATACGAATGTTTCTTCATATATATAACGCAGCATTTTTGGAATAACAGAACAAATGAAAAACACACATCTCCGTAAGAAAAGATAGTGGTTTTTAATCTTAGTGAAAAATATTTAATTTTTCTTTCAAATGTGAATTTTCCTGAGCATCGTTCAATACACAATCCCAATCTCTTTTGAGAACTCAATTTTCTTGTCAGAGCAGCAAAATTTGTAAAAGCACTGGTAGCAACAATTTTTGTTCCAATGAAAATTATCATGAATTTTTTTGAATTGAAAAGGTGAAGATAGAGAATATAATCATGCCTTACGACAAATATATTTCAACCATTCCTTAAGAATAAATAAAGAAGATTGCAAAATATTAAAAATTGTAATTTCATACATTCCCCCTCGGATCTAATAATTTAAGATTTACATTTTAAGCAACTACGACACATTTAAGCAAACATTAGTTTATACAAATTTAAGAAAATAAATATAAGTCAAAAATTGAAATTGTGTGACCTTTTTGCCTATGTTATATTTCAATATGTATGCTTTTATTTTTCCTGTTAAATTCACAAAAAAGTAGAATTATTCAAAATGAATAGTAATTAGCGTAAAGTAAGAGTAATTCCGAATTCCAGGCTCCACAGAAGCATTTACTATAAAAAAAGTAAATATCTTCTTCAAATTCCTAATGCATTTTTAGTTTTACAAGCAAAACGTTCTAAATTACAAAAACATTTCCCATGGTAATAAAAAGCTAAAACTGATTATAATATTAAAAGTCAGACAGTTCTGCAATATTAAAGAAAATTCTATATTCTATATATAAAGAAGATATATATTCTCTTCGAATATTGAAATTAAAACAAAAGATAAGATATTAAATTCAGTATATCTTAGCAAAGTAAATATACCTTAAGCAAACTACATGTAATTATTCTAATGAGACAATGCATTATAATGCCAATCTTCTGACCTAACACTATATATCCTTTATTTTATGCCCATGAATTTTTGTTGACTAAATTTTCTGTAAACAACAACATGTTAGCACATGCTAAAAATAATTTGAAATCAAGCTTTTATTTAAAAGGCGGCTAAAACGTATAATTTTTTTTAAGTTTAAATAATATAAAATATATAAAAGCTTGGGGCGCTTAACAAAGATGTCGGGGTAGTTACGAAAAAGTTAAGTACCAAGTAGTAAGTAAAGTTAAGCTACTTATATACGAGATCAAAAAAGTATTAACTCTTCAAGCTATTCTGAATTATATATTGTTTTAAGTTTGAAAAGATAATTTATACTCAATATCTATCTTTTTATATAAAAAAGTAATTAAAAACTTTCTTCCCTTATATTTCTTTAATTCCTTTTAGTAAAGAAATTTAACACTAAATAAAGCAATTACGTAAGTTGTATGTGTAAACAAAATTTCAACTCAATTGGACTCAAAGTGCAAAGCCGAGGCCTTCAGGTCTCCCCTAATTCCGTCACTGCTTGAGCCTACCATAACTAGTATTATAAACTGCTGTTTGTAGAAAATGCAACACCATGAAGGAATCATCAGAATCAAATGAAATTCGCAGCAAATGTCAATTATAGGATATTATGCAAATTAATAAAGTTTCAGAGCCATCGCACGTGCGTGGCGCGCGCAGCGCCCTCTGAATTGATGCTGAAAGCGTATAAATAAAGTGCTGTAGCGGGACGTTGAAAAAAGTCTATGATTATTTGTTAGTGGCAAACGTTTAGTGAGACCTAAGTATGCCTCCACGACGGAAGAATAAGAAATTCAAGCAACTTACGGAGTTTGAACGAGGGAGGATAATCGGCCTTCGAGAAGGAGGATTTTCCTATCGCGCAATAGCAGCTCGTATGCAGCGGAACAGTTCCACAGTGATGCGAGTTTGGAAGCAGTGGACCGACGAGCACCGAACAACTCGAAAAACAGGCACTGGACGACAGAAGGTGACGTCAGAGCGCGATGATCGACACCTGCTCCGCATGGCGGTGAATGATCGCACAGCTTCCTCCAGGCAGCTGGCAGCACGTTGGTCTACTGCTACAGGTGTACAATTGTCGGCTTCGTCAATTCGTCGTCGTCTGCTGCGCCGTGGATTGCGTGCAACGGTGCCTTTATACAGGATTCCCCTCACGGCGAATCATCGACGGCTGCGTCGGCAGTGGGCTCTTGAGCACAGAGACAGGCGAGCTGATTGGCACCAAGTTGTCTTTTCAGATGAATCACGCTTCAATTTGTGGACCCATGATGGCCGTGTTCGTGTTAGACGTTATGTCGGTCAACGCTGCCTTCCTGAGTGTATTATTGAACGACATAGTGGTCGAACACCCGGAGTTATGGTCTGGGGTGCGATTTCGTATCATGGACGATCCAATTTGATACGAATTGAGGGTAATCTCAATAGCAACAGGTACGTCCGTGAAGTGCTACAGCCCGAAGTCGTTCCTTTCCTTCAAGGCATCCCTGGAGCTATCTTTCAGCAGGATAATGCACGCCCACATGTTGCGCGGACTGTTCGAGACTTCTGTTCAGCACAACGCATGCAACTTCTTCCTTGGCCTGCTTATTCACCGGATATGTCGCCTATTGAGCACATGTGGGATATGGTTGGTCGGCGTCTCGCTCGTGATCCGCGTCCTGCAGTTTCCAAAGACGAACTTTGGTTGCGCATACAAGCGATATGGAATTCTCTTCCTCAAGCAGATATTCAACATCTGTTTGACTCCATGCCACGTCGTATAGCAGCACTTATTGCAGCGCATGGTGGCTGCACCAAATACTGATTTCGGACGCTTAATTTGTTTCTTTTGTTTTGAAAATTTCATCATTTATTTGTATCAGTACAAGTCGTTTCTGCATTAAATTTCATTTGATTCTGATGATTCTTTCATGGTGTTGCATTTTCTACAAACAGCAGTATATTATCATTGGAGTTATACGTGTATGTAAAATATTAGCTGGTACGGATTATAATAGGCGAGTTAAATATCGAGTACGAATATTTTGACATCCATACATATTATTACAGAAATTATTTTTCCTCTCTCTAGGCATGTGTAGGGAGGGAAAATCAAATCAAACTCGGAAGATTACAGCAAATATCACTTTCTTCGTAAATTTTTAGGACTACACACTGGTAGCACAGCTTGGACAATAACATATACAAACAAATAATTTTGCACTTGCATAGTTTAATTTAGTGACACAGAAACAGGAACAAGGCACACTTTTATGGACAGTCACAATTATTTCAGCAACGTTCAGCTCACCAGCTATTCACTCCTCACTCCGGAGTGCCAAAGAAGTAATATTCTGCTCTTTCAGGGCAGAATCCGCCAATTCCTAACAGATACATTCTGCTTCTTCGCAAATCCTCCCCGCATGCTCCACTTCAAAAGCCGACAGCTTTCAGTTGATCCCCCGATCAATCTCTGAACAAAGTCTCCAAAGGCAGACTCACTCAGTTCTGCTAGATTCAGGAGGAACCTCCATCATATTCACTTGGCCATGATTTCCAGCATATTCACTTGGCCATGAAAGCAGACAATCACAGATAAACTGATTCCGTACACAGACCGATTCCTCCAACAGACTGACTGATCTCGATTGTAGCTCTTAGCATATTTATACCTATTCCGGCCAGATGTGACGTCAGCCCGAGAATTTATCGAATGTCCATAACTTTCATCTTGTTCGATATTTCACTTAGGTTCCAGTGCCTTCCAGTACTTTCTATTTGTCACCAAAGTAATAAAGTTTCTCTCCAAATGGTCGCCAAGGTGAAGGGGCCAAAAGCTTATACTCCCTTTTGCGAATTGATGACATCTCTGTAAATCCATATTTTCTATAATAAGAGAAGCGTTGCCGGGAAGCATCAACTCATGTTCGTAACAACATATAACAATATAGCAAGGTAAATAAAAGCTTGTAAATATTTTTTGAAATCTTAATGCTTTTTATATTCTTAGTTTTGAAAGTAATCCATCTTTTTAATGCGGTTATTCATTTAGTTTCCATTTCCTTTAATTTCCATGAATATTATAAAATTTATTATCACTTCAGTTAAACCCTGAAAAAAGAAACTTCATTGATAACTATAACGTCTAATAATTGTAATATTAATAATTCACTGAATTTTAATATTTAGTTCTTAAAATTAATATAATTTGGGTTTTTTTGGCAATTTTCTAAATATGGTACTTCAATGCGTTTTAGTACATCCAGATATTTTTAGAAGGAATTTATTTCGAAGAAGATTGGATTAAAGTTCATAAAATTCCTGAATTTTATTTGAAATGCACTTTCTTTTAAAAACTATAAAACATTTTATAAGGCACAATTTTCTATTGTGTTAATTAGACAGACAAATATTAAGAGATAAATGTCAATTTAGTTAACAAATAATAATCCAATAAATTAATTAATAATGGGATGAGATTTTACTTTCTTGCAAGTAAAAATATTTTAAGAAGGAATTACTAAAGAATACACACACTCACTCACACACATAGACACATACATAGACACACACACACATAGGCGCATACACACATAGACACACACGCACACATAGGTAGTACCTGTATATGTCCAAAGAAGATAATCCGCTGATACCACTAGTTTGCTTTTACGCGGTAGACTAGTGTCTAGGGTAAAATTTTCTTCCGATTTTCATGGTGTATGTACCAATTTAAGAAGGAAGTTGTTATTTGTATTATTTTGTTCCTTTCCGAATAAGTGAAGGAAAGTATTTACAACAGGGCTATGAACAGTTTGATTTTTTTTAACGAATTAGTCGTCTCTTAATGGTTTCGCAATTTTTGAGTAGTCTTTTATGTATTTTCTGAAATATACTGTTAGTTCTAGAAAACTTTGCACTTTTTTTTATGGTCGTTGGTTCTGGAAACTTAGCAACTACTAATGTCTGTGCGACTGATGGCTTGATGGTTCCATTCTCTACTATGTGACCTAGAGATTCATTTTTTGCATTAGGAACTGACATTTCTTGAATTTTATCTCCATATCTTATTTCTTAGTAACTTCAAACACAATTTTAAGATTTTGGAGTCCTTCCTTTTGATCTTTTGCTGGAACAATGAGATCATTCTATGTAACTGACCAAAATTCTTTTACGTGTGAGGTCTCTGAAAATGCTTGTGACATGTCTTTGAAAAACACCTGGGCTCGTGCGTAGCCCAAAAGGAACTTTGTTGAACTCTAACTGTCCATCTGGAACAATAAAATACGTGAATGTTCAGCAAACTTCAACAACATTGTCGTGAAAAAAACCATTTCGTGAATTTAACGTGCAATAAACTTTTGCTTCTTGTAGTGTATCTAAAACATCTTCGATGAGAGGTAAAAGAAATTTATATTTCACTAGCTTTTGGTAGAGTTTTCGGTAATCGAAGCACATTTTGTGAGTTCTGTCTTTCTTTTTAAACATTACGACTGGCATATTCAGATGAGCTTGGCTAGATACCTTCTTTGAGCCATTCTTCAATCTGTTTGCTTACTTCTTCTCTTTCTGTAAATGATAATCGACGTGGTGATTGACAAACTAGTTTATGATTTTTCAAAATAATTCGCATAGTATCGTTGGTACTTGCTGGTTTTTCAGGCGGCTTGAAGCTTTCTATAATTTTCGTAAGTTCTTTTTTGATTTCAGGATCTCCTAAGTGATTCAGCTCTACTTTTTCGACGCTTTCTGCTGATATTTACATTAAGAAAGTTTGATTTTCGTATTTAATTAATTTTACATCATTCTTTGTGAAGTTGACTGATGCTCGTTCTAAAATATCTGAACTTATGACTGCTTCGAACTTTAGTTTTGCTGTAGGTACTACATGCCAAGTTAGTGAATAGTTTATTTCATCCATTTGAAATTCTTGCTCGAAAGATCATATCATAGTAACTTAAGCATCACTTATGCCGGTTAAGAGAATTTTGTTCTTCACTAGCTTCGTTAGATCGATGATTCTTCTGCTGGTGTTTTCTCGTAGAAGACTGACGGCACGTCCCACGTCGATAAGCGCAGTAGCTTTCTTGTTTCCAAATGTCATTTCCTTGGTACGCAGACTTTCTTATCTGATAGTGACACATGTGCCTGTAGGCCTTTTTTTATTTATCTCGTGAAATTCGTTGTTCCCTTCGGCTGGCTTGTATTTTTCTTCCGCAAAATCGTCAAATCTTCTAAATTCAGAGTAGTCTGTTTGTGCGTGATTTGAAACATTTGAACTTGATAATTTTTCTCTTTTGTGAATTTGATTTTGGATCCTTCGATATAAGTTTTCGTGACTTCCTTCATAATTTTCGTGACTGGAGGACTGAGCTTCATGATGTCGATTGCAACTTGTGGTCAACTTTCTTACTTGATCTGTCCTGCTTGATTCAAATTGACAAATTTTTTCTAATGTTGGGAAATCTTGTTTCTCCCTAAAATACGAATTGATCAGCTTTTGATTTAGTGTTCTCTTGATATCTTCGTACTCTTCAAACTTTTCTGCTAATTTAGCTGTCGAACTTATCGTTATCTGTTCGTCTAGAAAATGTTGTTTGAAGTCGATGGGAGCTCTACGTTTCGTCTGATCTGAGATGATAAATTTTCTTAGTTCTTCAAAAGATTCAATTTTTAACCCTGATGTCCATCCATTGAAATATGTTGCAAGTTCGTGATAATAATCTGTCCAAGTATGGCTATAAGCATTTTCATGCGCGATAAACAACTGATGAAACTTTTCTGGCGTTAATTTAAATCTTTTTAACAGCAGTTCTTTTACGTGGTCGTAGTAGTTTGCTATTTCTTCTGGTTCACGTGCGATAATGTGAGAAATTTCTTAAGATAAGAATCCTAACATATATGAAATCCAATGTTCTTTCGGATAAGATTAAATATGAACTGATGTCTTCCTTAACTTCATATTTATGGAGAATTTTAGATATTTCCTATTTTTAAAACATTTTTTCTTACTTATAAAAGTAATAAATAAGTTAACATTGATTGAAAACTCACTGAGACCAAACAATGAACATTTTTTTTCTGAAAACGCGGCACATTTCCCTGGAAAGGCAAAATGTTTAGGTTATCTGAAAGAAGAAATCTTATTATCTGCTCATCTATTCAATTTCCCGGCTAAGAATGTTGACTGAATTGAAAAATCATCACATATCAATACAAAGACACACAAAAAAGGGCACTCCTAGATTTTCTAGCTTAAGCATTACAGTTTGAAAAATGTTAATGCACATAGAAAATAATATGTTTTAATTCACTTTTGATTCAGATAAATTTTTATAATTTAAAACTATGAAATCACAACACTTATGCTAAATATATATAGCAGGTCAATTGAAAAGTCCCGGGCCTGACACATGGATAGCACTACTAGAATTCATTCCATATGTTTTTTAGTTAGCCCTAACCCTCAAAAGATGCGTGTATAAATTTGACAGCTGTCGGATCATTAGTTTGTGAATTACAGCATTTTGAGTGAAGCAACTTTTGTTATTGTGAAAAAAATGGATAAAAAGGAATTTCGCGTGTTGATAAAATATTGCTTTTTGAAGGGAAAAAAATACAGTTGAAGCAAAAACTTGGCTTGATGCCGAATTTCCGGACACTGCCCCAGGAAAATCAACCATCAAGGATTGGTATGCTAAGTTTAGACGTGGTGAAATGAGCACCGAAGACGGCGAACGCAGTGGACGCCCTAAAGAGGTTGTTATCGAAGAAAACATTAAAAAAATCCACAAAATGATTTTGAATGACCGTCAATTGAAATTGAATGAAATAGCAGACACTCTAAAGATATCAACTGAACGTGTATATCATATCATTCACGAATATTTGGGTATGAGAAAGCTCTGTGCAAAGTGGGTGCCGCGCGAGCTCACTTTTGACCAAAAACAACGAGTTGA
>BMAW01093967.1:581538-615276 GCA_019974015.1 Nephila pilipes
GTGCCATGCACAAGCCTGCACAACTCTACTACTTTCGGCAGTTCCGTAGGTTTAGTCCTACAACGTACTTTTTCTCACAGTTCTCTCAGAGAAATGCCAGTCTGACCGTGGGCTTCAAACATACATCCCACTTCATCTGTTATAATACTTTACCACCAACTACTAACCAACTAACTATCATCACCTCAGATTTCAATTCAATGGCTGTCCTGAAGACAAAACACGGGTTGTATAACAACAACAATATTTATTCATTACTTGCTACCTGCTTTGTTTACATACCAGCCTCTCGAGATTCGGTCAGGTCCTGTTCGAGGGGACGTGACACCTTCCCTTTACAATGAACGCCCTCTGGTGGCTCAAGTAGAAAGCAATATAACAGAAGTGAAACCGTGATCTGCTTCCACTTATATATGGAGAGAGATATATATATATAGAGGTATATATATACATATATACATATACATAACAATAGAAGGTAATAATGTTGCATTTTTAGATAGGATTACCACATTTATGCCTATCTCTTCGTTGATGGAGGCATTACTTACTGTAATTTGATTGGAAAATATAGCATCTGTTACAATTATTTGCAATACATTCTCACACGATTCTGAACCTTAAAGAGTTTTAGATTATATAGGATTGCTTTATAATCGGGTTTTGAAAATAAAATTAAAATTCAGCTTTAGCATTATTTAAAATAAACAAATTTTCCTCTTAAATCTCGAAAAAGGGAATTATTCAAACTGAATATTAATGATCAAAAGTAAGTGTAATGAGTCCATACGAGATAATATGCTCACAGAAAATATTTTCCATAAATTCAAAGGCATTTTATTTTCATGCAAAAGTATTCAAAAGAACAAAATGTAACCAATGTTAACTAAAAAGTCTAAAAAGGACGATTCCTATAAAATCAATTATTATACAAAATGTTAAGAATAAGAAAACGATAAATTATTAAATGTAGATAAAATACTGTATCTGATAGTAAAATAAAAGCAGCGATACAATTGAATTAAATATGTCTTATCCATGCTAAATGCTCCTTGCAAACTAAATGTTTTGATTTTAATCATAATGTATTGCAATATCAGTCTTCAATGGAACCTAAACTAATTTTATTATTCCCACCATTTTGTTATACATTTTCTCAAACACAGTTGTTTTCACATGTTAAAACACATGCTTTTCTTGTACAGAATCCGTCTGTAGAATTATAAGATACTTGTTGTCTCTAAATTTGATTGTTTTTAATAAGGTATTGGTACATGGTACTCAAATTCATGTTTGCTGTTTTTCTATTGCTATTTATTTAAAACATACCCTCTATGACAATTATTTTATTTTCATACATGTTAGAAAGAAAATTTAGTTGACATTTTAAACATGCACAAAGAAGTGATATGGAATTTAATTTGAAAAAA
Organism: Nephila pilipes; assembly: GCA_019974015.1. Taxonomy (NCBI): domain Eukaryota; kingdom Metazoa; phylum Arthropoda; class Arachnida; order Araneae; family Nephilidae; genus Nephila; species Nephila pilipes. The sequence continues at coordinate 582,969 of BMAW01093967.1, forward strand.
AAAAAAAAAGAAAAAAAAATTTCATTTATATCATTATTATATGTTCAATTTAATAGATTAAATAGAATTTTATTCTACAATTACATTCAATAGGTGTTTGAATTTGCTTGAATTAAATTACTTAAGGATGTAATAAAATAATTTCCCCTCTGAAATTATTACTGATTGTACCATTTAAAGTTTTAATTTGATCGCATTAGTTGTTCTCTTTTTTAAATTCATTCATAGCATTCTACTTGCGGGAACGAAATTACAATATCGTCATTTTTTTTGAGGTTAAAAATAAAATTAATCAATCAATCTCACGTATGTCAGGATAAATGATTTCAATTTATCAAACAGCTATTTCCGATTTAAAAGAATAAATTGAAAACTGTGCATGATTTCATGAATTTAAATTTAACCCTTACTTAAAAAACTTGTTTTTAATGTGTTTTGATACGTATACAAAAAAAGAGAAAAAAAGGAACTTTTTTTATCTTTTAGATTTATTCCGAAACTTAATGCTTGAAGCATTAAAAAGTTATATTAGCATCATTTATTATGTAAAATCACAGCATCATACGAACCTAGATCTGTTTATATTATTCTTTTTTAATTCTGATTCTCTCCTTGCTTTCAGCAAATGGAAAAGAAATTTCCATCAAAATTCTCGAATTTCGAAATTCAAAACTTTCAGTGCCCAGTAAAGTATCACAACACAAGAATGCAATGAAATGCAATAAAGAAATTTCGCCGTCACAAACCTTATATAGGTTACTAGAAGGAAAGGTGCCAGTTTCGGAATTTATCACCTGGGTGCCCCAAGAAATAACGCCAAGTAGCCCCCTGTTCTAGGATCCAACCATTTACTGTCGTAGAAAATACGAATCTATTTAACTGAGCTCATGTTTTGCTTGATACGTGTAATCTCTATATTTCGGCCAAAATGTTTAACAGCTTAATCCTCCATTTCATATTGTACCTTTACATGTACTGTTGTATGAAATATTCATAAGAAAATGAAGCTCTGTAGACATTTAGTGAAAAGGAAATAAATTTTGTGTCATAGAAGTTTTGAATTTTACAAAAGGGACTGCGTAGTTATTAAAAATTTTTGATAATAGAGATAAAAAATGTAATTAAGACATGATCCGAGATTTAATGTTCTACATTCGATATTTTTACTATATTTTAGATACAAAACGAACAATAGGAATTTAGATATAAATAATAAATTGCAATTGTTCGTTTTATATCTGCTGTATAAAAACTTTATATTGCTGGATTTTACGTACTGGAATAGTCCGCGATTTTTCTCTTCACTGATCTTAAGGATTTTTTATACAGCAAATTCTGTAACATAAAGCTTCGACCCAACTAAATGAAATATGATTTAGCAAATTAGATGATTTAAAGCAGGTATGGCCACAGCATGGCTCGTGACCCACATGCGGCTCTTGCAAGCGAAAACTGTGGTTCTTTTGCAAATGAAATATATGTATGAAATATGGTAAATTGAAATTACTTGATATGCAAATTTGTTTAGTTTACTTCAATTCTTTTAAAAAAAAAGTAATTACGCGGCTTAACGCGTCTGAATCTAATTATTTTATTTCATTTTTTGTTAGGTAAAAATTTAATAATTTAGTCAAACAAGCACAAAAATAATATAGTACTGATTCTAACAAACAGTTTTGTAAAAAAAAGTTCTTAATTTTATACTTGCTTTTGGAAGCTTAACGAGGAGTCTTAGCAGTTAGCTGCCAAACGTTTGGACGATGACAAGCTCATTTAAGTCAGATCAGTACTTATTTTTAAAAAATTCAAGTGTGTTGAATACAAAAGTTCATATCAGATTTAAATACTTAAACTGAGATTAATCTCATCATACAATGTTTATCAATAAATGTTGTCGATAAATAAATGTTTCGTTTACAAGATATTTTTGCTTCGTTGCCTATTACCGAATCCCAATGGTTGAAATACCGTCTTGGAAGAACTGTATTGGGGAAAATTCACCAAATAGTGCAATTTGGGAGTAGATAAAAATAAAATGTAATCTGAGGAATTTTTACAACTTATATCTGACTACACTAAATAAACAAATCTTTAAAATATTCTTCTCTGAAATGTGACTTTCAAAAGCAGAGCAACTGGCCACCCCTGATCTATTGAAATGTAATGAACTGACTGGAAGAAATGTATACACTCTAAAATACGAGTACAAGCGGTAAACAATTGAATATAAGAGCAGTTATTAAGAAATTGAAGGTTATGGTTTGAAGATTGTGATTATTAGCGAGTAGTCACAGTGACACGTGACAGAAATGACTTATTACATGGATTGTTATCGAACAAGGATCTCTCGGAATGAGAAAGAGATAAAGAAACAGTTCGATTGAATTCGATTTCGAAAGGAAAGTTAAATTTTCTCATCTCCCGGTACTCTATAAGATTGATCTTCGATATTGTAACGAATCTACGATAACGTTTCACTGCACTAACAAAAAAGAGACATTTACAAGAGTATACTAAGGAAAGTTTTGGTAATGGTGATGGATTTGGCGACTTTTCAAAAAGCTTGGCGACTTTGACGACAAAATGAATTTGCTCGAAAAATGCTGAAATCTTAGAAAACACTTGATTAGGTTGAAAGTTATGGACTTTTCCTGGATTTTCTCTGTGACGTCACACCTAGCTGGAACAGCTTTAATTACGTCGCGATCCTGAGACGGAGCAATCTGTCTTTCAAATAAAAAGTGATACTTTTGAGATTCGTCTGCTGAGCGAATTAACAAGCTGAGGTATTGAACGATATTGAAAATGTTGTAACTATTATTACGAGTGCTGTTTTTGTTCTTGCTGCGTCACTAATCTGTACAAGTGCTGTGCTTCCTGATTGGCCAGTTAGTTTGCCTAATTTTTGCACCTGTTTCCTACTATTCTTGAATGTTTGTGAATAAGTGTCTTTGACTTTATCCTCCATGTTGGATTGATTTCTCTCGTACATCGACACGAGACTGAGAGATTTTTTGTAACAATAATAACGTTAGACTAGATATTACAAATGAGATGAGGGTGGAACAGTGGAGTGCAGGGGAGTAATTCAATATATTCGCAACTTAATTATTATTAAATTGAGTTAATTCTTATCCAATGTATCTTAATTCAGTTGTGAACTTTTCTCATCAGAATCTGTTTTAATTTAGATTAGACGAATAATAGAGGGGACTTATAAAATAAAGAGACATATGGATGAATAACCTTTCCTATAACTATGTAAATTTCATTCTAACTATTTGGAAAATTGATTTATAGTTACGTTATAATTGAATTATAGTTTGACTAAATCAAATACTTTGCGAACAGTCATTATTTCATATAGCCTGTGGTGCTTCTGTGATATATATTAAATACACACTCTATCACAAAATACGAGTATATGATTAATTATAGATACATATTTTTTCGTGTCTGCATCTAAAACTTTGATTCAATTTTGATTTATGAGTAAAATCTTAATATTTCAATGTAAAATTTCTGAATATCAATACTCCTTCATAACATCTGCGTTTGAGACTATGATTTGCTTGAGATAAATGAGTATACACCAAACTTATTAAATGTAAAATACTATTTTAATGTCTGCTAATTTTCTTATATTATATGGTTTTGACAAAAGCATATAATATATTCATTTAATATTTTTTATCTTCAATTTTTTAAAATTCTCTTATTTCTGCTGTAAGGCTCCATTACATTTATACACAAAGTATGTCAAAGAATGTTTAAGATTAAGCGTGCAAAAATAAATACAGACTGGAAATTTTGTTTTTATTCACAACAATTTATTCTAGCATCAATACAATTGTTCCATAGATTTATTAATGATTCAAATGCCTGTTCCTGTTTACTTTGTGGATTTGCCTCTAAAGCATGCGTCGAAACTATTTCAATTTCTTTTAAGTTTTGAAAATAATGAGAAATCCCAAAGTGCTAAATCAGGCAAATGTGGAGAATGATTCAACATAGAAACTTTGTTTCAAACGAAAAATATATGAACAGTTAATGAGTTGTAACTGGGTAAATTATCAAGCAACAAACTCCGATGATTTCCATAGAGATAATCTGAACGTATGCGAGGAGTTCTGGCCCTCAAAAGCTTCAAAATATATTCAAGGGTACTAGGACCCATCCGAGGAATTCTATAATTCTTCCGTTGGAATGTAGTTCTACTCAACCCTTAGTGACGAACTTTGTTCAGAACTGTATACTTTTCCAGCAGAAAACACGTGACTCCCGCCAGAGTACGCTGTTGATTGGAGTGAGCAGCGTCAAAACAGAACGAACTTTAATTAGAATTAGAGGACGCTTTTGCTCTCCTATGTAATTTGTGTTTTGTCTTATAGCGCTATGTGTAACTGTTGTAGTTTTATAATTAATGTTAAATTTATTATTTTTATGTACAAAGGGAGTTTTCATTTGAGTGGATAATCAGTTTTGTTGCATTTAAAAAGATTTAATTTTACTGCACTAGCTCCCCAGAACGGCGGAAAAGCTATCTCAAATTTTGATATTCTTAATGAATAATTACATACCGATTCTGAATTAAAACGAGAAACTTAATTTTTTTGTTTCTTGACAAAATTATTCGTTGGCAATAAATCACTAATCAAGCAAAGCCACAATTTTAAGCTAAACATGGCCCATATATAGCAAACCTAAAATTTTCTTATTCCGTAAATACTCGCCAATTAGGGGTCTTTTAAAATCATGCTAAAGTTTGGATGAAACTGCATTTTCATCAATTATTTCGAATAAGTAAATTGTTCAAATTACGAAAATAAACTGATAATAATTATTCACGAAAAGTACAGCCTGAATGTTTGTTTCCAAAGTATTTACAAAAAATTTATAGTTTCTTTCTATAGTAAATTTAAAATTAACTTCAAGTGTGGCATTACATTTTAAAATTTAACTGAGTTTATAACTGATTTTGCTTCATTTTGTATTTTCTAACAGTAACAGTGTGGGTTACAATTTAAAAATAAGCATCATAATTCCTGCTTAAATTATATTTGTACAATTTACTACTGAATCACTGTGTATGATATAAAAGGTAGACGGCTTTATCAATGAAGAACCCTTTACCCTATTGAAATTCTGCATTTTTTAAAGAATAATACAATTCTAAGAGACATTTTTCATCAAGCTACGAAAGAATGTTAAACGAACAATGCAAAAAGAGGATACGACATTTATTTAAATGAGATGTATTTTTTCCCCTTCTAAATCAAATAAGGAAAATTTCTCTATTTTTTTTTCGAGGGTGGGATTATTATGCTAAGAAAGAACTCAAGAAATGTTGCAAGAAACGATGAAAGAGAATCATAAATATGAATAGAAAAATTCATATTTTTAGTCTTTTCGAAAATGCCGCATTTTGTTTCAGGTGCATACCTGCTTTCCTCTTTAAATTCTATTGTTAGATCAATTTTCTTTGTTCTCTGATTGTGGGGAATATATTAACATGTAAAGATTTGTTTTTTATGTGACAACAATATTTACATTTTTCTTAAGATATACCGAATTTAATAATTTATCATTTCTTTTAATTTTAAAATCTGAACAGAATATTATCCATAGATTTAAGAATTTATCATCTACATGTTTTTTTTATCGTTTGCTTTAATTTTAATATTTGAATACCAATTTGATTTTTTTATCATATAATTGCATGCTATAATTCTTTTTTGCTGTTAAAAACTTGGAGAGTATTTGTACTTGACAATGTTTATATTTAGTAAAGAATAATAACAGAATTTTTAAAGAATAAAATCTGTTGGTTGATGGTCTTCTAATTTCACTTCTTATGTAATACTTTTACTTTCTTTGTAAGTGAAGAACATCATTCGTAATTAGTTATTTTATGCAACTGCAATCCAACTTCTATAAATCAATGTTAAGGGTTCCTTGAATAAAATTTATTAAACAGAAACTTCGATACATATAATTCTATACGGAAAATAATTACTCATTAATGACTGCTCATTCATCCGTTAAAATAAGAAAAAAAAATGAGCTTTTTGTGGGTGACCAAGTTCTTATTTTCAAAGAAAATTACTAAACATGCAAAATTTTCCTTAGCTTCCTTTTTACTATATCTATAGTAAATTTAATTATTCTATCATTTTAAAATACTTAATTATTTCAGCTTACGCGTTAGGTAAATCGGCTGTAAATATTAAATTAATAAAATTTATCTTTTTTAAGTCACACATATTTAGAGTTTTGAATATGGTGTTTCCAAGCCTTTTTTCTCTTATACTAAAATCTATGTATTTAATGCTTTAAAAAAATTCAATGCTGAATCGATAAAGTATTGCGATGCTGTGAAAAAAATACCTGCCATAAAGGAGAGAGGATGGTCATAGACCTCTTTTCGACGATGTGCGATTGAAGCTGCATACTGATATCTTGATTTCACTGCAGGGACTCTCTGTGGAATAAATAATAAAGGCAACTACAAATTAAATGGAACTGGGAAGAACATTCCAACCATAGTGAGTTAGGTGTGGAAGCTTTGAGAAGGTGTTACTAGTTCAGATGTTGTTCTTATCGCCAGACCGTTGCCAAATTTTCGATTTGTAAAAGCCCTAATCTTGCTCTTGTGTACAGTACAGCATATGTCTAGTATCCGACTTGTCTAACATCTTATGTTTTAGTCTATTAGTAATTCTAAAATTCAACTTAATTTCAAGCACAGATAAAGTAATGGAAATAGTTACACAAAAACAGTTCAAGAATGTTGTCAATTTCTTTTTAAAGCCCTATTTATTGTTTCTCTAATAAGGGGTATCCTCTACTTGTTCACCATCCCTTTACGCGGATACTAACTATTTCAGTAAAATACGAAAATTTACTCTCATCAGAATATGGTACCAGTAAATCAACAAATGAGGAAATTTAACCAGACAGCTTCGAGGCTTTCTGTAGATCATACAGGCGCTCAAGTAACTCACTCGCACTGTTCAAGGACTTCACACTAGCAATCTTGTCATTACGGTATTCTTTCTACATCAAATTCAGTTCTCTGTCGCTTTAATACGACTTGATTATATCTATTCACTACATCTCTAAAGTTTACCTTATTTGCGCAACCATGTTTCTTTGGATTCTAAGTGAGGTAGAATCTTAAATATGAAGTCAGAAACTAACTCCGGATGTTAGTTAAAGGGATGGTTCACGAATAGCCCATGTTATAATAAGTACGAACCTTTTTGGTCTACCGTCTCCTTCTTAGGAAAAAAATTCTTCCGTTATTTAAATAAAATAGTTAACAGTTTTCATGTCTTTAATAAACACTTAAAAATATTTTCGAAAATCAGGAAAAGAAAGCAATACTGATCAAAATTTTTTCATTTTTTCAATTGCATGTTATTGTACTTTACCAGAAACAATAATCTAGTTTTGAGAAGAAAAGTAGAACACTTCATAGGATTACCATAAAGCTCCGCAGCTCGTAGTAGTGAGTCAAGTGAGCTCAAATCTTGTCGTTACCTCTCCAAAGTTTTAAATACAAGCTTTGTTGATAGAGCTGGAACGTACGCATTTATCCTGTGGTGCTCTGTGTGATACACTGATTATCCTGCTACTCGTTCATGTACTAGTCAGAATGGTTTGGGAATAAAACTATAATGTACCAATACCTAACTTTAAAGCAGATAGATCTTGAATAAAAGACATTTAAAGTTATTTGTTGATACATGCTTTCGGGGTATTTTTGTAATACAACTTTTGTACGCGTTTTTGCGAATATTGCTTGGAGTGGGGGAGGTTGTTGATCTTCTGCGTGCCCTAAAATAGTCTTGGAACAATAATGTCCTCTTTGATTTCTTTGACACCCTGGAGTGTGAGTGAACTCCTTTGGAGAACCACTGCTCAAGAGGTGAGTTAATTTATATATAATATATATATATATGTAATGATATAACTTCTGATTAATTTCTCACTTAAATATTTTAATTTACTAAATTTGCCCATTTTTTCCTTTAAAAGATAGTATTCATTCTTATTTCCTGATACGATTCCTTTTTCTTTTTAATTAATACAATCTCGCGTTCTAAAAAATTAGCTGAATAAGAAAGCTTCACACACTCCAGACCTGTAGGGATGATCTCTACCAGACTTTAGGTCTACACTTAAAGTCCCTTGAAGTCCCTGCATTCAGACCATGTGGTCTCTGACGTTTAATTGAATTTTGCCTCATATAAATAGCAAAACACATCGAAAAGCGCTCTCCTCATCGTACTGTTCTGCTCTTACGCTCGTCCTCTCTCTGATGACAATCTGAGATTTGTATGACAATTTCGCTTCGGCCTTTGGTGGCCGAAGCCCGACTCAATTCTGCTACAATATGGAAATAAAAGTATTTCGGCCATGTATTGAATGATTCATTAATGTTGAACAAACGTTTAAGTAATATATATATATATATATATATATATATATGCATTTTGGTCCCTTGAATGTTTAGTACAAGTAGAATTTTCTCTTTGTATGAATTACAAACAATGCTAAGTACATTGTATAATGACATTTGAATTTGTACATATGAAATTTTTCATTTAAATTTTTTTCACTTAAGATATGTCCCGAAATATTCAATATCTTTATTTAGACTTAGAGTAGCAAATATCATTGTACATATAACAAAATAAATTATACATATTAATTGATCCTTATGTACTTAATGTCATCAATCACAACAATTTCATGCTTATTTGTTTGATCTCTGGGAACCATAGATTGAAGTATACTACATTGTGTGGACAGCAGAATCTCCAGAGTTCTACAGAGAAGAACTTCAAAAGGTCAAGAAACATTAGAAGAAATGTATAACTCTAATTGGCGACCTTGATGAAAAGTCTCAATAATAATAAATAAAATTTAAATTTGCATCTCATTAATTTAATTAATAATTAAAATTTTTCTACACTGCGGGCTACTTCAATCTACGGCTTCATGAAACTAAACAAATCAAAAAATAATAGTTGTAATTTACGTGAAATTTAGAAGGAATAACACTATTTATTACTAAGAGAACAATTGGGTTGTAAAAAATTTATATATTAGATGTTATTGTCATATTTTATTAACTTCTTCTTTTTTGATGTGTATAAGTAAAGCTGTAAAAACCGTTCAGATTTTTTTCTTTTACATTTGGAAAAGTGATGTGTTAATTTATAAAACATATTTTGTAAATTAGAAACTATAAAATAATACCCTAATTACCTAATTAAAAAGTTAAGAAGATAAAAATATTATTTTATTGTAACACTTTTCAAAATAGCATTTGTTGTGACAAATTAAAATGTTAATAAGATTAAAAATATTAGTTTAAATTGCCATATTCGAATTTAAACTGCACAATCAATTTTCATAACGTTTAAATTTCGATATTTTCATCTATTTTCAAAATATCACAATACATTAAATCATAATGAAAATATTAAAATTAAAGTACTATTAATGTAGCATTTTTTAAATTTATAATTTCGAAAGGAATATCCTTGGTGGTTTCCTTTACATTGTTTCAAAATCAAAACTATTCTCATGCGAAACAAGTGAGCATATTTAAATATATAATAATAATACTGATTCCATTTAATAATTTTCTATTCTATTCAATTTAGCAACCCCATTATCTGTACTATCGGCAATCTTGAAAAAAAAAAAAAAAAAAAATAATAAAATTTAAAACCACCCACTAAAAAAAAATAAAAAAAAAAGGGGGGGCCCCACCACACACCAACCACACCAAAAAACCCCCGGGGGGGTAAAAAGAAACTGAATTTCACGTCTGATAAAATTTTGATAAAAGCCTAGAGATTTTTCTCGTTAAGGATACAATATCGAGCTTTAGTTCATGTTTTAATGAGAGTGGAACATCAGTTAAGAAGTTTTTATTTAATCTGCTAACAGTTCTTCACATTTTTAAAGCTAATAAAGGTTCTGCAGCAATGAACGAATTTCACACAAAATCTCATACTCACAGAATAATTGCTTCTTTGAGGGAATTAGATAATATAAAAAGGAGCGTGTAGGGTTTAAAAAATGCAGTTTTTCTTTAACATATTAAGTTGAATTGTTGTTTGTGCTGATTACTAAAACCCTTCTAAAATATTTACAAACATTTCGATACGTCATCATTTTATGTTACCCTTTAAAATAAAAAATGGTCCTTCCCTGTAACAGAGGCACACGACGATTAACCACCAACCCAATAAGAAATATCGCTAAAGTATGTTTTATTGCAAGATAGGCTTCACGAATTTGGCGACGATGTGGTGTAATCCTTATTTGACAAGCGCCTTTTATAACAGGGAAGTATCATAAAATAAATAATATGGGAAAAACCTTTTTTTATATTACCATTTAACGATGTAAAACATTTAACAATAATACAATGTTATTTACTTTAAACAAATAAGTCGCGCATTTTATAAAAATAAACATATGAAAATCACAATAAAATTAATATCGTCTGTACCATTACACATCATACTCAAATACTTAAGAAATATGTTATCTGTCCCAAATTATTCTGGTAGCGTCTAAGTAATACTAATATTTAAAATAAACAGTTTAGCAGCTACTTTCATTATTTACTATAAATAAAACTAGAAAATGTATTTTAATAACAATTTTATGAAATCTCTAGAAAAAGTGAAAAATTTTGTCAAAGTATTTTAGAACATAATCCTTATACGAAATAAAAAGGATAAAGCATAATCCAGTTTGTGGTTTTAATATGTAAGGATTAATCTGCAAAAAATAAGCAAATTAGAAGAAAAATTCAAGTAAATCCAACGATTATAATTTAGAAAAAGCTTCTAATTCGGATAAATATGGATTAATTTACTTAACAGGTCAATTAAAAAGTCCCCGGCCTGACACATAGATGGCGCTACTAGAATTAAATCCATATGTTTTTTAGTTAGCCCTAACCCTCAAAAGATGCGTGTATAAATTTGACAGCTGTCGGATCATTAGTTTGTGAATTATAGCATTTTGAGTGAAGCAACTTTTGTTATTGTGAAAAAAAAGGATAAAAAGGAATTTCGCGTGTTGATAAAATATTGCTTTTCGAAGGGACAAAATACAGTTGAAGCAAAAACTTGGCTTGATGCCGAGTTTCCGGACATTGCCCCAGGAAAATCAACCATCAAGGATTGGTATGCTAAGTTTAGACGTGGTGAAATGAGCACCGAAGACGGCGAACGCAGTGGACGCCCTAAAGAGGTTGTTTCCGACAAAAACATTAAAAAATCCACAAAATGATTTTGAATGACCGTAAATTGAAATTGAATGAAATAGCAGACACTCTAAAGATATCAACTGAACGTGTACATCATATCATTCACGAGTATTTGGGTATGAGAAAGCTCTGTGCAAAGTGGGTGCCGCGCGAGTTCACTTTTGACCCAAAACAACGACGAGTTGATGATTTGGAGCAGTGTTTGAAGATGATTAAGCGTAATAAACCCGAGTTTTTGCGTCGATATGTGACAATGGATGAAACATGGCTCCATCATTTCACTCTGAAGTCCAATCTACAGTCATCCGAGTGGATTGCACACGATGAACCCGCTCCAAAGCGTGGGAAAATGCAACAGTCTGCTTGCAAGGTTATAGCGTCTTTATTTTGGGATGCGCATGGAATAATTTTCATTGACTACCTTGAAAAAGGAAGGACCATCAACAGCGAATATTACATAGCGTTATTGGACCGTTTGAAGGACGAAATCGCCGATAAACGGCCCCATTGGAAGAAAAAGAAATGTTGCTTCACCAAGACAATGCACCGTGTCACAAGTCAGTGAAAACGATGGCAAAAATCCATGAATTGGGCTTCGAATTGCTTCCTCATCCACCCTATTCTCCAGATCTGGCCCCAGCGACTATTTCCTGTTCTCAGATCTCAAAAGAATGCTCGCTGGGAAGATATTTTCGTCGAATGAAGAGGTGATCGCCGAAACTGAGGCCTATTTTGAAGCAAAGGAGAAATCGTACTACAAAAATGGTATCGAAAAGTTGGAGGGTCGCTATAATCAGTGTATTACCCTTGAAGGGAATTATGTTGAATAAAAAGAACTAATTTTGCCAAAAAAATGTGTTTTACTAATGTAGGCCGGGGACTTTTCAATTGACCTGTTATATTAAGTATAATAACAAATAATTTAGAAGAATTATCTTTTCCTATAGAAATTAAATCAGAAAGGTAACTAAGATGTTTTAGAAATGGAAATTTTTAATTAAATACAAATTCAAAACCTTAGGTTCATAAAATTTAGTTAAATAAATGAAATCATTATTCAAATCAGTTGGAATCTGAAAACACATTGAAAAACAATTTATAAACCAAAGAATATCAGGAAATTACACATTTTCAGAAATAAAAATTTTGTATGCATTATAAAAGATGTAGGATTGATTTTATTTAAATAGGCTAGTACCTGTAAAACATCTATGTATATTTCATATGTCTTTTAAGAATATTTATGCTTTGAAATGAAAATAAATACGTATTCATACGAAACTATATAAAAGAATGCGTCAAAGACATTATTTTGAAATCTGATTTGTCGATCCTTTGACTAAAAAGACAAAGGTCTGTAAAAATGGTCTATAAAAGGGACTTCAAATCCTTCTATGTATTGAGCAGATAACAAAGTTGCGTTTGGGCTCTTAAACCAGTGTTCGGTTCTTTTCATCTTTTCCTGGAATAAAGGTACAAAAGAATATTTTTGCATTGTTCGGTTATGCTACAAAAGACAATTTCTTAAGCGAACAAAACTTCTCATGTATCAAGTATGGAGTCCATAGTCATTTGTTTGTTTGTAAGCCACTTTGCTGTCATGAAATTTAATTTTTTTTAACTGCTGAATAATTAGTTAGAAATTCTGTATACAGCTACAATTCTTTTTATATAATCAATCTACATATAAAGTAAAATTCATTTCCAGATTTCATTGAAACCTAAAGACGTCCCCTCTGATACACCTAACCTCATAACTATTTGAATCTGATACATCTAACCTCATGAATTAATTATTCCTTAAACATTCAGATAAGCAAATTTTTACAATACACTTGTTCTCCGTTAACTCACAGTAGTGGAAATCCATGGTTATTAACCACGTGTTAAATGAACAACGAGTTACAATAGTAATAAAAATTGAACGATATTATAAATTCCAACATTGACATAAAATTTCCGCATATATATATATATATATATATATATATATATATAGATATAGATATATATGTGTGTGTGTGTGTGTTTGTGTGTCTTCAAATTTAATCAATAAAAAATGGTTGAGTATTTGGCTAATCTCACGGATCACCAGATATTGGAAATAACCTTTTACAAACATAATTCTAAGATGGATCATTTCCCATTCGAGTTCGAGAAGTTCTGATTCATATGTGTAATTCAAATTTTCGGGAAAAAAAATGTTAGACCCTGTCTTTGTTTCAAACTTTCAAAGGATGCGTCTCAAAGACAACATTTGTTTTTCTCAGCTTTATCAAATTTTTATTTTCTCGCTTTTGTGACGAAAGTCATCGTCCATACGTTACGACCAGGGGATCATTTCACTTATTCCTCTTTCTTGTTCTAATTTGTTTCATTTGAAATATAAGTTCGCTGTTGCAAATTGGAACTTTTGGCATGTTTTTCTTACGATATGTAAAATAGAAAGAAAAAAAAATTCTTTATGACCGTTTTTAACATGAAATTCTGATATCATTTGAAAGAGAGAAAAAAAAAAAAAAAAAAAAAAGATGATTCTAAATCTCATAAAAAGTGAGTTTTGGTATAACCACGAGTTCCCAGTGTCTTAACTATACGTTTATTCTGTCAAAGAATAATGAAAAATAAATGTTTGTATTACGAATGTGTAGCGGAATGTGTAATAACTCGCCTCCGAAACGTAAGATTATAATTTAAAAGTTTACTTTTCTAGATAACTACGGAACTGGATCTGAGTCAACAACAATACTTTTATCCTGGGTCTGAGTCAAATATCAATTATCTGACGATTATTTCATGCCTATATATCATTTTATACCCTCATATAACCTATATCGTGTGCACTATAATTTTTCTAACTTTTTAACTCCTCTCTGCAAATTATCACATCCATTTTCTCTATTTTATCATTTCATTTCACTATACTTTTATATATATATCAATGTTGGCTTACACAAGTTACAGTTTATTCACAAGGTAAGGTTCTCAATTCAAATAGCATCATAAAATAGTCCAAAACACTAGTTGAAGGAAAAAACGCACAAGAACCATTATTTATCCAAAATGAATGAGTTTTTTTCGAATTGAAACTCTTAAGTACTTATTCTAAAAAAGGGTGATAAATCTTGGGACAATGAATGGTTTTAATCTTCAATTTATTAATTATTAAAATTATGGTATTGATCTCTAAAGTTTGCATGTAGATGTATCAATTGTTCCCATATAAGATACTTTTTTGGTCCCTTTTCTTCGCTTTCTGTATGCAAGAGTGAAAGAAGAAATCCATTTTGTAGTTCTTAATATTTATTTGTATTGCTGAGTTTGGAATAGGAAACTACGTGAATATTTGAAAATCATATAATAATAATTAATAATATTTAATAATGTTGATGAATATATAAATATACTAATTCGCAAAATTTAATAATGAGAAGGTGCATATATTTTTCTCTACTATTCTCTTATAATTAATAGTATTTAATAATGAAGGTGAATATGTAAGAATTAAAATTTTCCCTCTATTTAATTCTGTTAAAACATTTGCATTTATTATGCTTTTTAAATATTAAATTTATATTTTAATTCCTTTAAAGCAATTTTTTTAAAGAAAACAAATTCCGAATGGAGTACTTTTTCATTGAAAATTTTACCTTTTATATTAATGCATGCAAAACTATTATTGAATTCCTGTTTAGTGTTATTTAGCATTTGAAGTCTTAATATTTCATTTTCCGTTACAACTTTTTACAAAAACATTTTGAAATTTGAAATAAATATGATAAACCAATTTTCTGAAAAATGTGTTAGTCGCATATCTTTTTCAGTTTTCCTTTGATAAAGTTGTTAAAAATAAAAATGTCATTTAAATCGAGATAAAATTCTACAGATAGCCGCTTTGCATAAAAAGATAAGGCTGTCTAGTCGCTTTTATTAAATAAAGTGCCATAACCTAACTACAACTGAAATTTATTCTCACTCTTCCGTACTTTGTAAGTACTTGATATGAATTATTACCAACTGATTGAAGAAAATTAATTGATAATAAGCAAAATATACGAAACAAATTTTGGAAGATATATTAATTCCTAAGGCATTTGAAAGGTAGTTTATTAGTAAAGAAAGAAAAATGCACACAAAATAACACTTGGCATTATCTTTTTTTATATTTTTTCTAGCTTGGTTTGTTAAGCAAATGAACTATTTGTGGATAAGCTGGCATTTAGAAATGTCTCGTTTAGAGATGACATGAAGAAAATATTTTGTTTTTCAGTTTGAATCTTTGTTTGAATAATTTATTTCTTTTCATATATTAAGTTCTTCAAAAGTATGTCTATAAATTGTGTGACGTTACGAAAAGTCTACTTAGAGAGTATTTTTTCTGAAACAACTTCGTATTTTATTATTTTTAAGGATTTTTTTTAAGACACGATGAATACTAGACGAAATATAATTAATTACACTCGGCAACATATTCATATAGTTTCTTAATTTTAACGACGTGTAACTTTTACATAAAGGTTGCTAATGAAACTAAGTGTTGAGTAATTTTATCTAGATTACTATTTTCTGAAAAGTAAGAAATAAATTACAAAGAATAATAAAAATGTTTCATATATTGAAAAAATATCTGAATTTCCAAATTTAAGGTTTGTCAATTAATTTAATAAGATTGGTAAACTAAGTATTAATCCATTTAAAATGTATACAACTATTATAATTTAAAATGTTTCTTTCATTAATTCCATTTCTTTTCCCCAACTCTTCTTATAACCTTGCACGGTGTATCAGTTTGGGTATAAATCTTTTCATTAGCATTTCACCCAATTCCCGATATGCTTAAACTTAAACGTTAACCCACAAGCTCAGTTTCGATGAGAATACAATATTCTATAATAAAAGTTTAAAAAAATATTCTATTAAGTTTTGCTAAAAATTGTTTTGGGAAATATAATAGTCTAAAAAATATAGAAAATAATTTATATCATTTTTTAATAAGCCAACAGATCTATGTGGCAAAAAAGTTTTTTTTTTAAAAAAAAAACCTAATTCGTAAAAAATAATTTTCTTCAGCCACTAAGAAATTAAATGAAAATGTACTGAAAATGACAATTTGTCGTCATTATTAAATTAAAAAAGAATCGATTTTAAATCGAGCTGAAAGTTTTGACTGAAAACTGAAATGCTGTTCGCATTCCAGCCATCTAACTATTGTGCACAATAACTTCAGCGTTTTAACAAAAATTATTTTCAGCTGGATTGAAAAATCTTTATTTTATTTATGATGATCATAAACCACGTTTTTTGGTTTTTAATTTATGATGATAATAAACTGTCAATTTGTTACTAGTAAAAAAAAAAATCACTTTTTACTTTTTATTTCCTTTTTTATTCTTTTGCTACATAGAAATTTTTGTTTTTTATAATATTTTTGTGTTTATTATGCTGGTTTAACGATATTTCCTTTAAGTGATTACATTTCTGCAAAAACATGTCCCAACGAGTTTACTTTTACTTGTAGTTTCAGACATGTGGTAGTGAATCATAGTTTTATTCCCATAAATTTCTACTTGACGTGCTTTGATTACTCAAATATATCTTAAGAAACGAAATAACGAAAAGAAGGCCTTGGAGATATTTTTTTTCTTTACTAAATTTACGTTTTCATATCCGAATGGATAAAAATAAAATATCATGATAGTTTGCTTTTGTCTCTGACAAAATATTATATTTTGTCTCTGACATCTCTTTATTTTATTAACTCCATGATAAATGAGGTCTTGGCAACAAGAGTTAAAAAGGGGATAATTTCTAACTACAAAATTTACTATCATAATTTTTATCGTAAGGATGCTGTTATATGCATTAGTAAAACAAATTTTTTTAGTATGCCTCAAAAATAGAATTATTTAAACATGATGAACATTTTTTTGTAAAGATGTAATCGCAGTTTTACTTACTTTCAAACAAATAAGTTTTTATGACCATTTGAGTTTCATTAATAAGATTTCAGTCCTGAATGTTCAGTAAATGCCCTTTATTTTCTTAAAATTAAAAGAATACAAGATGAGCTTGTGACGTTGGGGCTTTTCGGAATTTTCTCTGCATTAACCTCGGGGACTTTTGGTAATTTGAATTACATTTCATTGCAGTGCTTTCCCAACTAAAATGAAACGTGATTAGGTAAATTATATGAAGATCAGAAGTGTAATGAACTGAATTAATGATATATAAGTGAAATAGGATTGAAAAGAAAGAGAAGGGATATATAGAATAACGAAAAGTAGTAGAATCATCATAATCAATCGTTTGGCCTGAACAGACTCCTTATTAGGGAATTATATGATTTAAATCTGTGTTAAACTAGAAGTTTGTGGATTGGAACGAATGATTTGGTAAGCTAAGATTTTATTATTTGAACATAAACTTTGATTAACTGAGTTAAGAGGGATTCAAGAGAGAGCTACATTGCGTTTTCTTTGACAAATTATACAGTGTGTTGCTTTCTCTTCAATTGCAGTTTTGAACTTATTGACTATTTATTTAGACTTGAAGAGGTTCGTAGAGTTAAATAATGAAATAAATACATCACAAACTACGGAGTTCATATACAAAAGGTTTGCACAATAAGTTTTGGGAGTGAAATAATAAAAAGAAATTCATGGAAGGTATATTACACCGAGTAATTAAAATATTCAAAATATGACTTCCTACATCAGTACACCACTTCCAACGTATTTTAAAATTTTTATACTTACTTACCCTGAAAGTCGGAAACCACAATTACATTCAAGCATCACATCGAAGTTATTTGAAACGCATCTATAGTCCCGAAATGACGTCCTTTGAGAAATTTTTTAATTCCACGGAACAATCAAAAATCGGAGGGAGCTAGAGCTAGTTTGTAGGGTGGATGGGACAAAATGAAAATGCTGTGATTGGTCAGAACTTCCCTCATAATTTGTGATGCGTAATTGATCGCATTGTTGTGATTATCACAACTGAATGTATAGTAAATTTCACCAAGTTTTAACGCCTCTTCTATCATACGAATATTTAACAGGCAATCACAGTTCAGAAGGTTTGGAATTTTTGTCACATGTTAATTGGTTTGAGTTGATGCTGATCATCCACAGTTTTGTTCGTCTTCTATATTCTTCTTCTTATCTTTGACTTTTTTTGTGCCACTGAAAAATATACATGGTAGCCTTAGGTCCTTCCTTGTGAAATGCTAACTTTCCGATGAATATTTAAATTAAGAATCAAACAATAACATTTTAAGATTTTGCGTTCTGTTAATTAAGCTAAAGTGATAACGAACAAGATTCAAGACTTGAGCACACGAACAAATAAGGAAACATTATGTTTGAACAAATATTAATTCATCGAAACTGGGATCCAGTTATTACACTGAGATATTAGAATTATTAGATATTATTATTTAGATATTATTATTATTAGATATTATTATTAGAATTATTAGATATTATTATAGGTCAGATGATTATTATTTTCAATCGCTCTCCGTATTCTCATGCATAAGAGCCGGAGCTCCAAGGTAAGCTAAACTTTGATAGTATGATACAAAACACATATGGCCGAGGACCCATTGGATTATATTAGACATGAAATGTATGATTCTTTTACAGAGATTTTTACTTCAAATCAGGTGCGCTACCTTTTATAGTAGTGCCCTTACTTCTTTCTTAATTCGCAGACCGTCTGCCACAAAAACCATAAGTCGTCAACTTGGGATCCACGTTATTTAAGGGAATTTAAAATTAAGAATGGTGATGTAAGTATCTAATTTCTTGTAAGCCTAATGGATCATGTTGAATGTTTTTTCAAGTGGATTAGTTCACTTTAAAGCAATATTTGATAACACATCGCTCCTCGCGGTATCTTCTCTCTCGATACAAGCACTAAATATGATTTTATTTGGAGAGAGTTCTACATACTCTAACATTTAGAGGCAACTGACACATTTCTCCTAACTTAAGTCACCTTCCTTGGAGGTTGGTCTACTATATCATTTGTAATGAACCCCTCCACACATTCATATTGGCTGGTGAAAAACAATTCTGACACTTATTAGAGAAACCCTATAATCACGGCTCACAAGAATATATCCCGACATTTTTCAGTTACTACATTTTTCTAAATATTATATACTGATAAAGTTTAAGAGATATTATAGGTAATAAAACCTTAAAATGAAGTGCTGGAATCTCTCGAAAACATTATCTCTCTCTATATATAAAATCACATTTAAAGTTCCCCTCAAAAAACTCCAAAAAGTGTTCATTATAAAAAATAAAATAATTTAGTTAAATATTTTCCTTGACAATATTATGTAAATGATTAAGGGAAAAACATGTTCTACTCTAAAGATTGAACAATGAAAAATTATTAAAGAATCATTAAATCCCTTATACAATTTAAATCGTATAGAATATTACCCCTTATTTAAAAGGCACTATATCATTTTCTGAGTAAAAATTATGCATGAAAGCTATAGTTTAAGATATCTCTGTTTTTTAATAGATTTGCAAGCAATAAAATAACTTACTAACCATTTTTTATCTCTTTTTTTTTATCAAAAATATTTTCAAATAAACGAAAGAAAGTCAATTTATGAAGGATATTATAACAGTTCTAAATTGAAGTCCAAGCAATTTTTTTAAATGAAATACGGCTTTTCTGTTTCTAATTTCTCTATTTCCACATTTTTAAACTATAAAAATGTCATTGGTTTCAAAATATTCATTGAAGTCGTTGGGAGTAAAATCGCTGAAAATAATTGCAAAGTCTATAAGGGTCTTATATCTACATCAAATATTATAAAATGTGCTTGCAGTTTCTTAGTTAAGGTCCTAATCAATATAAATTTCATTTTACTTTTATATGTATAGTTATCATATCTTCAAGGACTTTGAATTTCAAAAACATTTCAAACACACTATATTTAACAGCAATTATAAGCATAAAATTCTCCGACCCCCTACATGTATATATATTGTAGGTGTATGTGTGTAATTGGTTCTCACGCGTAATTTCCCTTTAATTATAACAATTGGGGATTGCTTTACTACGATTGGTGGTATGTGAACCTCGTCCTGTGAAGGAACCGTGATGTATGTACATGAGTCGCACTGTTTAAGAAATGTAGCAGAAAGCAAGGAGAAGATATAGAAGAATTAGTAATAAAGTAGTTTTGTGGAAAAATTGTTTGCGAAGAAGCAGTTACTTTAAGATACCTGAATCACATAAAATTATATTTTTCTATATCATTTAGTCATACACATTTAAAATAATATTTATACCATACTTTTTAAACAATTCTTGAATTAACCTTTTAATTTCCTTACATCAACTTAATATGTGTTTTAGTCTGCCTTTTTTCATACAATTGCATTCATTACCGTTTTAATTTATTCATGTTGTTGAATTCAGTATTGTTTTTTCTTAAAATGATAAAAATATTTGGGGAGGAACAAAGCCAGTATATATTAAAATTATCTTGCTTAAAATGAATGACATATTATTATTTAAGGATAAAAAATACCTGGAAATTTTCTGTTGTATGAGAAATTTACTTATAATTTGTTAGAATGTTCATGATTTATTTATTTTCATAAAACTAAAGTTTCTTAATAGTGCTCTAGAGATTTTTATCTGTCAGCATTTTTCTTTGAACAAATAAGAAAAAAACAATATATTTTGAAAAATGGTTATCAATACTTCCTTTAATGCATATTTTTTTAACACGAAGAAGAGAAAAGCAATAATTTCTCTCTTTCTTTTCAGGACACAATATAAGGAACAATTTTTGTCTTCTGGCACCTGTTTAAATGGCGAGAGAGCACTTGAAAAACAACTCACGAAGATGGAATGAAAGTAAAATGAAATATAGAAAAGAAATGAAAGAAATAAAGTTAGCATGTGAAATGCCGCCAGAATTACTGGAAAATTTACATTTCAGAAGTACTGAAAAGTAAAGGAGAAAACAAGAAAAGACGAACCTACTTGAGGAGATTTTTTAAAAAAAATACGTGCAAATATTTTTTTTCTGAGAATCTAAAAAAGCTAAATTGTACCAATTTTGTACCTTAGAAATTTTGAGAAATGAAGTTATATGGGACACTTTTCAAGCAGTGTTACACAAAACATTATATTAAGTGGAATGAGAAATGTTAGAACGTACATTTTACTAGGTTTGAAAAGTAATTATTAAATAAGGAAACAAGCCCAATACTAGTTTTTAGCTAAGAACACATATAAGAATCATGTACTGAATTCTATTTATAAAGCAATGAGTTTCCTTTTATAAATTAATGAGCAATTGATACAAGGTCATTTATATTTTAACCTAGGATCTTCAGGTAACATTTTCTGTAGTACTCCAACCATGGCTGAGTCACTACAATCGGTGGTCAACTCTTAATTTGCATCAACAGAAGGATGATAAAAAAAAGAGTTCTCAATATCCATAGAAACTTTAATATCCTGAAAACGTTATAGAATTTCAATATACCCACTAAAATTCCATTTTATCACACTTTTTACATCCTCTAGCAGTCTATTTAACCCTTCAATGGTTATGAACGAGCCCAACTCCTCATTAGAATAACACATCTCAATGAGCATTGACGAGGTCAGCTCGTCCGAAATTTTTTGACCTAAATAGCAGCTGAACCCTACTCGGCCAGTGAAACTTTTCCCCATTGGACGCTGACGAACGTGTATTATCCTGCGTTATTCGTGTTACAAACTATATTTACTGGAAAAATTTAGTTAATTTGATAGAGTACAGATGGCGGTATATGTACTGTAAAATTTATTACCTGTAAAGAAGAATTTTTGTCGATCCAGTTGTTTATCTTTTATTTTTTGGGTAATTTGGCGGGAGTTATTTAAGGAAAAATGGCACATTTATTACAAACACTATTCCACTCCATTTGGTGTGATTCCACATTTTAAAGTGTATCACACACGGAAAGAAATTTTGGTAAATAAAAAAATAAATGTTTTATAAAGCTTAAAATTGCGTATCAATTAATATTATTGCGTATTATTAAAATATCTGAATTATTTTTTAGATATTGTAATTTAATATTTTACAAACTGTTATTTATATTTAACATTTACTGTATTATTTAAAAGTCCGAGTACAATTGTTGTAAATATTACATAAATATATAGTGCAAATCATTGTTTAAAAACTCAATATTTTAGAAACTAATATTTATTTTATTTAACATTTACTGAATATTTAAAAGTGCGAGTTACAATTGGTTCAAATTATTACATTAATATGCAGCAAATAATTGTTTAAAAACTCAATAGTTTAGAAACAAAAATTTATATTTCTTATTTACTGAATTGTTTGATGGCTTAAGTGTTACAATTGGTCTACATATTGCATTAATATACGGCAAATAATTATTTATAAAACTAATATTTTAGAAACTAATATATGCAATATTTATCATTTATTGAATTGCTTATAAGTGCAAATTACAATTGACGTAATTATTATATTAATATACCGCAAATAATTTTTTAACAACTATCTTTTAAAAGCTAATGAGCTATCCGTTTCACCGTCACATAAGGGTGACATTTTCAGAAACCACTAGAGGAACAAAAGGCTGCCACTTTCACCGACCATTTGATCGTAGCTCTGTGCGTCGTAAAAAAGCGAAAACTGCTGATTTTCCTAACCGTCAAAGGGTAACAAAATAGTTGTTATGTTGGGTATAACTTATAGTAATAATTTATCATGCTCAGTAAACGGCATGAAATCGCTAATAGTCGCTCATTTGGGCAATTATAAAGTTGCACTAACTTTATCCCAATGGGGGTGCACATTTCTTACTATTAATTGTTAGCCGAAAAAAACTCTATCATGTCTCATGTCTTCGACGAATCTACGCTCAGACACATTTATTAAGATACCATTGTCTCTAAATCAAGTGAAAGTTTCCTCAATGTTTAACTTGTTTTTCACTGGCTATCAAGATAAGAGCAGCAATAATGAAGTTCCAATAGAATGTAGTTTATAAAGCTCGGGAAAATTCGGGCTGCTGAGCACACACCAAAACTCAAAAATGTGAATTCAAAGAGTCTTAAAGGGGTAATAATCATAGTTTTCGGAATATCTGGAGGATGTAAATGAAGATATTTGATAATATTCACGCACCAAATCTACTTTTGGGAACACATCCTCGCCTCGCAACATATACATAAAATCCTGAATATGCAGAATAGGGTACCTAGATTTCCAAAGAGAAATTTGCCAGGGGCTAGCCCAATTTCTCTTAAATTGCCTAAAAGACCTTTTTACAATATATGCTAAAATTCCTGTTCAGGAAATTTTAATTGCACAAAATGTAACAAAACAGCTTTTGCACTAATAGGAGGTGCAATAGCAGAGATTAAATACAGTGTTGTGCTTGATTGTAGTTCTAAGAGAGGAGTTGCACTGCACATACTTCTTGAAACTTTCTCTACAGTTCCATGTACTCCGAATTACCGATGATGGTTTTTGCTTCTTTAGGTGGTTAATAGTGCTTCTTTAGGGACACCGACAAACCAAAAATGCTGTGGAAAATCAGCATCGATGATGGGTTTCGTTACATCTGCAATAATGAAAGACTGCTGCAAGTAACGTCACATACCTAAATCAAGTGTCAACAATTTCATATAGAATGTTGCAATTTTGGAACCCTTAGAAGCATAAAGAAAATAATCACTTTTTTTAGTCAGAAATGACTGAGGATAACAGGAAGCGACCCTATCAGTATCTATAATATAAAGTAATTAAATCTGTCACATGATGATTGCAACTTCCACCATAAAAACCTTCCACCATAATTGAGAGAGAAAATATTTTCACATATAAATAACTAACTAATTAAAAAAAAATTAATTTACATTTTCTACAGTACAGGAAGAAAAAGAAAGATTGGATCTGGTTTGAAATAGTAGAAGGGAAATAAAGGTTGATAGGGTCGCTTCCTTTATTTTTTATATCCCTTATTTTCGGTGGAAACCTTTATTTAAGGTTTCCACCGAAAATAAAGGTTGCATTTAATAGTTAATTGAAAATTTCTATTATAAATGAAAATACATAAAATGATTTTATATTTAAAATTGTACATTTAAAAATATTTTAAAAATCAGTAGACAATTAAAGAAAAATAGCTGAACAACTCAAAACAAGCTATAACACTTTAATTTTTATTATATTCAATGAAATATAAAATATTGTGTAATATTTTTATGACAATTCAAACCTTTTAATACTTTACTTTAACTATAAAACGTACTTAAAAACTCGTTTCATACTTTTTTCGTTTTCTGATCATTACTTATTTGTATATTAAGTAATAAAACAAATAATTAAGTCTGGTATAAATTTCTTCTGCAGTAAAAAATGTCCAAGCTTTCGACGTATAGCAAACTATTCTTCAGATTTTGCTTAAAGCATTTTCTCCATTTTTGAACTTCTTAATAAATGTACTTCTAAATGTATATTTAAAACTAATTTACATTTCTCATGTTGAATAAAAGAAGTATGTATAAGAAGTAATTAGGAATGAAATGGTAAAGGTAGAAAAACTCTAATGAACGTCACAACTAGAGGATAATATTTATTTTGAAAGTCAAAATGTAAATGTATCTGAATAATTTTTTAACACAAAAAAATTATATTATGTAATGGCATAATTCATATTTAAAGTAATGCATTTAATAACACTGAAAAAAATCAGTCGAAACAAAAAAAATACCGATAGCAATAATTAAAATGGATAAATAAAATGAATAAAGACGACGAAAAATTAGGTATGCTAATTTTTTAATATTTATTGAGAAATAAAAAAAATTCTGTTATATTTTTTACAAATAATATTTTACGACGTTAAGGCTTTTTTTTTGTTAGATTTTAATTCGAAGCTTCTTAAAAGAAAATTAGATACTTGTTCTCGGTTCCTGAATGATAAATAATATTTATTTTTTTTAAAAATTTTAAGAGAGAATATTAAGATTCTTCTTCAGCAGCAATAAATTTCAACCGTTTGACATCTGGCTGGCAATTCCAGAATTTACATAAAAATACTTTCTAGAACCTTAAGATTCCTACTACTTTTGTGGGTTCATATGTCATTACAGATATGTTTTTTGCTGTTACATTAGTCTTGACTTTTTTTCGATGAATGTCAAATTTTCTGAAATCGCCTTGAAGCGTAAAAAGTAAAACATATCTCATAATATTTCAAAACTTTTCCTTCACTCGTATGATTGATCGCTCCCTCTTGTAAATATCAAGGGAAGCTTCGATACTCAATTTTTGACACAAGTCCATATTTTTTCATTGAAATGATTGATATCAAACGTACTTTATCCAAATCTATCTTCAATTTGCTGAGAGATCATTTTCAATTTCATTTATTTTTAAATTTAACATAATGAATTGTTCCATAAATGGATTTTTTTTTACTTTTACATTTTCTTTTGTTAGTTGCAAAAGGATCAAAATTACTTTTCATGTTGTGTATATGTTCTTTGTTTATCTGTATTCATGTTTATAAAATCATGTTTATATTGGTCCCATGTATATTTCATGTGCAATATTAGAAGTATTTTTTAAGAGAAATGCCATTCGAATTATTTTTTAAATGTTATATTCAATGTAAAAAATGCACTCATTATTGAATAATTGTTCTTTCAAAAGAATTACTTATTTCTGCTTAAGTATATATATTTTTTAAAACTAAAGCTTGTAACGACCAGCTCTACTTCCCCCATTTAATTGTGCCATTTTTTAAATAGAAATGTTCAGTTACTAATTAAATACTCTCACAAAGAAGAAAATGAAAACAATTTTATTCGATTGATTGATTATTAATGTCGTACTTATAAGCAACACGCGGGCTATTGGAGATAGACTTCGTCATTTTAAATCTCAGGTGTCGTCTTTGTCAAATAACGAGGAGAACAGTAAGCTGGTACCTTTCTTTTCTTGCTCCTACAGCACAACAATGAGGGGACATATACCAAATTTATCACCCATCAACCCGCTACACCTTGGATCTTTAGTGGCA
Source organism: Nephila pilipes (assembly GCA_019974015.1). Lineage (NCBI taxonomy): Eukaryota > Metazoa > Arthropoda > Arachnida > Araneae > Nephilidae > Nephila > Nephila pilipes. Next base: position 609,375 of record BMAW01093967.1, read on the forward strand.
TCAGGACTCGAACTCACAACTCAACGAGTTGCGCAAGTTCACGACCACAGCCATTAAGGTTACACATAATAATTTTTAACGCTCTCAGCTTGAGATTTGGATATGTGCATGCGCATGTTTTTCCTACATCAGGGTTCAATATTGTGCAGTCCTATAATAACAGTTGCAAGCGCTTGATAATGTTACGTTAGACATTTGGTTTCAATCTGTAACTTAATACCATTGACCGAAATTCATTGCTAATTATTGATAATTATTACTAAACGGGGTAATTATGCATTATTTATTAGAAACACCAATGACGTGATGATAATTATTATTAACTGGTTATTCCAAGAGGCATCGTAAATTTTAATTATTATGAAAAAATAACCAAGATACCTGCATAAAACTTAGTCTGCTTATTAATTTATTCTTATGAACAAAATGTTGTAAATTATAATTATTCATGTTGATTCGTTTGGCTTCAGCAAACCGAAGTTTTAATTATTATCCCTGGGTACAGTAAATATTTACTTTTTAATAAAAGTTATCGAAAGATATAAACTCAATTATATTGTTTTTAAATTAGGGCTACCATGGACATTTAGGTCCTTGAATATTCAAAATCCAATATCTAAATTACTACATATACGTTGAACAGCTCTCTACGCGCTTCCGAGCCTATAAATGTAATACTATAAATCATTACTTAAGTGATACTGCTTAATCGGATCTGAATCAGTATCAGACTTTTAAGCTGGATCTTGCCACACATTTGTCCACAGGTAATTACTCCATACAAACATCTAATCCCTTCTAATGATCGTAAATACACGTCTAGCTTCGACATCTCAACTTTCCATGCTCTCATTGTATTACAACGCCTAACAGCTTATAAATTGTACGCCACCAGTCTTATTCACTGTATAAAATTCATTATTTCTAATCTAAGTAATATAAACCATGGTTCATTTAAGTGGTGATCTGAAGACATTTCAAATTAAATGGCTTGGTGAGATAGCTCTATGAGGTTTATTCAAGAGAAATGAGCTGAATAATATCATCATAAAAAGACAATGGTCCTCATTTTTGGATAACATTTTGAAATATTCTAAAATTTTCCAAAGGATATTAGAGAAGGCTATATTAATTAATCGACTGTTTGTTAACGTCGCATTTAGAAACCACCTGAGGTTCTGTTGGTGACGAACTGTGTCATTTTGAATCTCTGTCAAGAGAAGAGAAACATCAGAGATGGCATAATCTTCCGCACCACATCTTGAGAGGATTTGGGACTTCGGCAGATTTAAAACGCATTCAGACTCACTACACGGCGGATCTTAAGTGGCATCAGAATTTGAATGCATGATTCGATCAAAATAACTATCTGGAATAAAGTGATTCAAACAAACTTAATATAAGAGATTTCATTTTAAAATAATTTTAAGTGCACTGTAATATTGAGTTCCATTACAGTAACTTAGAAGTTTTAGACAATAAAAAATGAGCTTATTTTATGCCAAGTGTAAGTAATTCTCACTTTTTTTTTTAACTAAACGCGAAGAAAGTTTAGTTTAACCTTGAATTTAGTTTAACATTATTTATCTGTTTATGCTCAGAAAATCACTTTTATGAACATAAATAATAGTGTATAACCCATTCATAACCAATAGCTGTGTTAATATTTGTAAGTTATATTACTACTTTCATTTACATCTTGCAATTATAGCTTTAAAAATGCACATGGTACTTATTAGCATAACCTTCTATACACTGAACATAATTAAGATTTTAAAATTTAAGTTTAATAATTTTTTTGGAGCAACGAGGGCTATTGATGAAGAACCTCGTATTTTTGAACTAGGGGCAAGTGATGAGGAAGACACCTGTGAACTAGTACCTTTTTCTCCAAACTTGCAATTCATGTAAAAAGGAGAACTTCATCTTTAACAGACTTAATGTGAATTAGCTCACTACAAGACGTGTCTTTAATAGCATGCGGGCTCGAGCCTCGACTCGATGAAAATAATTTTGACCTTGAGATCGCGACTATGACTGTGTTAGGTTAATGCGGCTTAAAGTAGACAGTACAATGAAGTTACAATTATTGAAAATATTTATAACAGAATGAATTTAGGAAATTTTGAACAAAGGGAAATTTTTCTGGTTTGTTCAGTTACAAGTATCCTTCTGTTTCAGAAACGGAATTAAGAATTTGGATAAAAATGAATTTAGATTTTTAAATATGAACTTATAACTACCTCGTTTGGAATCTTTTTAAGTCAATGTGGCCTGATTAGATTACTGATAACCTTAAGCAAACTTTACCATATAGAAGGTTTCCCACATCTAATTAAGCGATGCAACTGAATCAAGTAATGATAGTAATTTTAAAACTTTATAAATTTGTATAAAGTACAATAAAATTTTTTACAAATTTATTTTTATATTGATATAGTATAAAATATACTCATGCGAAATTATTGTGATACAATTTTTAAGAAGAATTATTTGTCTGAAATTTAGCCTTTTCTCTTATGACCAAACGGTTGCACTTCGACATTGCGTAAATATTATCTACAATATGTCATATTATTAAAAATTAGTAGAATTAGAAAATAAAAATGAGAGTTTTTCAATTAATGATGGACACTGATGTAAGTAAAGAACTCAAGAAATATAATAATAAACTTCGAAATCTGTCTAACGAGTGTTATGATAAAAACTACAAAATTATTAAAAAAAAACATCTGAATTTTAATAGAAAATGTAAGAAAGTATTTTTCATACTGCTCAAAAATATATCATTATATGCAAAAGATTTGCTCTGTATCCTCAAAAGAAATGTATTACTATGGAATACACTGATAGAATATTCCTTTCCAAAATAACATACGATAACTAAGACGTTTTAGCAAGGAAAAATGAGCTATTTTATGCAAAGTTCAGGTATTCCTCACAGGTTTGTAGAAAAAAAGGAATTTGTATTTAAACACTGAGTCATTTATATATTTGTGAATCACTTCATGCAAAGAAAATCTCAATTACAAGCATAAATAATTACATATGAGCAATATATATATAATAAATAGCTGTATTTACATTTGTAAGTCACATATTTAACAGGAGGTACATCTTGTCTCAATTCTTCTACATATATGAATTTAAAAATCTATATAGTACTTACTAGCATAACATTCTATACAATGAACATACATTTATTTCAAAATTTTAATTTTATAAAACTTAAAGTTTTAAAAGTATTGAGATTTACAATTCCCATAATTTTTGTACATATATTGTATAAAACTTAAAGTTTGTGAAGGTTCATTGGGAAAAAAATGTTCTCTGTATAGGAAGTAATGACGTTTCATTATATAGAAAATGTCTGTGCTATAAGAAAAAGCAAATTTTGTGGATAATTTACTAGAAAATAAGAAAGTATTCTAGAAGTACGGAAATACAGATATTTTTCTCTGTGATCTGGCATGTTTGCTTACAAATTTAAAACTGAAATTTCAAGCGTTTTATTTATCAAATTCTCTTTAATAGTATTTCCACGAAATTAGGAAAGCGCCTACTGTTCTTTAATACCAATATCCAAAAAAGCAAAATTAGAAGTATTTTAGTGTCACTGTAACACAATTTTATTAATAATACTTTTAGATTCATATATTAAAAGTAATATAATTCATAGGTTGCTATTAATATATATAACTGATCATTATTAATATTGACAAAACAAATCGATTAAAGTGCATAATATATGAGAATCTATCGTATGAATAGGTTACTATTACTAATTTTCTACAGAATACGCTAAATGTAATAATTTTCAACTCATTCAACTTGAAATTTGCAATTATGCATGCACATGTTTTTCCTCTCTCTATGTCAGTGTTCAGTATTGGGTAATCCAAAGATAACATTTGCAAGCACGCGGTAATGTGGTTTCAGTCTATAATGTTTAACTAGTAACATTGACTAAAATTTATTGGTAGTTATTACAAATTACTCGTAGATGTTATTATTATGCTTTATTTATTGAATATACCAGAAAGTATTATTAATAGCCGGTTATTGCGAGTGGACATGGTAAATTTTTAATTATTATGAAGAAATAACCCAGATATTTATATAAAACTTATTCTGCATATTAATTGATTTTTGTGTACAAAATGTTATAAATTACAGTTACTCATGCTGATTTGCTTTAGTTTCAGTAAACAGTTCAAAGTAATGCGTCGTATCGTAAAGTTTTAATTATGAACCCTGCGAACTCTAAATGTTTAATTTTTAATAAAAATAATCGAAAGATAGAAATTTAATTTTAATTAATATTTTTAAGACTACACCTCATAATTTATAGCTTCACAGTTCTTCGCATCCTTCCACTTCACAATCGCTTCATTCGTCTAGGGTTATGCATTCCTTCTAGGGTCTCTTGATCTTTCGAATGTAGTCGTTACAGAACTCAGCAGATTGAAATTTATCTCCTCCATAATGTGGGGAATTTCCTTTTACGGCTTCGTGAAACCAAACAAAATAATAGGAATATCTGTTATTTACAACATTATGTATATGAAGACCTATTCATATGCAGAATAAACTCTATTCACTTTTATCGGTTATTTCGTTAGTAATAATCAAAACTTGATTCAAATTCTATACATTAGACACTACGAAAATGCAACAAACAAATCTGTCTAGTTTTTGTGAATTAAACTAAAGAAACCTTTTATCTACTTTTGGAAATTTTAAGAAATTAGCTATCTTCTTAAAGATTATTAAAAGTATAAATCGATTATTCCATATTATGTATCTATTTGCAATAACCAAAGCATCAAAAGTAGTAGTAAAGATAGATGGAAATTGATGAAAAAGATGATGATATACATTTGGTTTTGCCGTGGTAGCAGTAGTCATGGTCGCTTGGATCCTTCTGGCAGTTTTCGTCGAATCATCGAGTTCGAGCCCAATGACGCCACAAAGACACGCTGTAGTCAGGGGCTGCACTATATCGCTATGAGAGGCCGAAAAGTCATCCGTTGAGCGTTTGTGAAATAAAAGAGAGGGTGCCAGCTCAGATTTCGTCCTCTCGACTGAGCGAGGTTTAAATGTACGAGATCTGTCGTACCAACCTTGTGATGCTTCTGAGCAACGTTAATGAAACTAAACCAAGCGATTTAATGAAGATCCATTGAACTTGTTCAAGTGAAAATGAAGAAGAGGCATTTCGATAATGGAAAGTGGTGTACTGGAGCAATAAAAATAAAATGCATTAGGATTGACATGGCTGTGTGCACTTCTTGATCAAAGGAAGCATAAAGGGATGCTTAGTCTGCTCAAATAAGGATTTAATAGCGGAAAAAGAGGAAACTACTTATATTTATGAAACACGCAAGCGAAAATCTAGCCTGCATTTAAAATTGGCCCAACAGATATCACATCAAAGCATTAAATCCTAGCATAAATTATGCAATCAAAAAGCTGCTTAATTTATTTTATGCTTTGATTTAACATTTATACAATTATAAAATAAAATGACGGAAACAGTATTAAAATTGCTAGGTCGACAATCAATTAATAAGACCCTCAAAAATTAATATGGACCAGACTACAGAGAATTAGAAACTTAATGTGGACCGCAAGAGGGTTAAAATTCAACATAAATCACGGTAACATATATCTGCTTCAGATTAAATTTTCTTTCAACTCCTGTAGAAGGTTTCCACATGCATTACAAAAGATTTGAAAAACCGATATCATTTGTATATAGTTCATGACAAGGTAACTAGAACTAAAATTAACATTATATTTATGCACAAGTTTAAAATAACTGTATCATTTAGAATGAAAACACGATAAAATCCTATTTTAACAATTTAGATATCTATATTTGTTCATCTATTGATGCAAA